>BLSH010277625.1:1777165-1796655 GCA_018402905.1 Glandirana rugosa
AGGAACCCCACAGATGAAAGGTTTTACCCCAATAAACTCCAAAAAAAAACGATAGACCCGTAAAGCACCGGAGGCGTTGACTCTATCCATCACACCCCACTTCCGTATTTAAAAGCGGGAATCTATAGAACGTTTGCCACTAACCAAAAGCCCAGGGCATGCACCGATCCGAGGGTTTTTCTGAGTGTGTATCCCATAGGGGTATGAGTCCTCTTCGTCGTCTTATATAAAACCCCACATTAAGGTTTATATGGGTACCGTACACACTCGTTATATATTAAAGTCACTGTTGAAACCCATAAAAAAAAAAAACCAGTATAAAGTTAGTGAATACTGATCACAACTCGCTTGGGCCTGACACGATTTTTGAAATGTCCGGGTCCGGGTCCGTGCCACGGACACCCTAAAGTTCGGTACGGACCCGAACGTTACAGTCCGGGTTCGCTCAACACTAGTCATAAGTGATTGAAATATGACCAAAAAAAAAAAATACCCAAAGTTGTCACTGAAATTATATATTGCTCACACATGCCATGGGTATATTTGGAATTACACCCCAAAATATATTCTGCTGCTTCTCCTGAGTATGGGGATACCCTATGTGTGAGTCTTTTTGGGAGCCTAGCCACGTACGGGACCCGAAAACCAATCACCGTTTGCAAGATATCTAAGGGCGAAAATTTATGCCTTCACCCCACACTACCTATCTCAGTTGCGGAGGCCACGAAATGCCCAGATAGCAAAAAAAAACCTCAAATAACCCCATTTTGGAAAGTAGACACCCCAAGGAATTTGCTGAGAGGCATGTTGAGTCCATGGAATAGTTTATTTTTTTGTCATAAGTGATTGAAAAATGACAAAAAAATTACACAAAGTTGTCACTGAAATGATATATTGCTCACCCATGGCATGGGTATATGTGGAATTACACCTCAAAATACATTCTGCTGCTTCTCCTGAGCATGGGGATACTACATATGTGAGACTTTATGGGAGCCTATCGGCGTACGGGACCCCAAAAACCAATCACCACCTTCAGGATTTCTAAGGGCGAAAATTTATGCCTTCACCCCATACTACCTATCTCAGTTTTGGAGGCCATGAAATGCCCAGATATCACAACCCCCCCCCCCCCAAATGACCCCATTTTGGAAAGTAGACACCCCAAGCTATTTGCTGAGAGGCATGTTGAGTCCATGGAATATTTTATATTTTGCCACAAGTTTTGGGGAAATGACAATTTTTTTTTTTCACAAAGTTGTCACTAAATAATGTTACTTAAACATGCCATGGGTATATGTGAAATTACACCCCAAAATACATTCTGCTGCTTCTTATGAATACGGGGATAACATATGTGAGACTTTCTGGCAGTCTCACCGCGTATGGGACCCCCAAAAACCAATCACCGCCTTCAGGCTTTCTAAGTGCGTAAAAAGGTTATTTTACTCCTCACTCCCTATCACAGTTTCATAGGCCATGGAATGCCCAGATAGCACAACCCCCCCCCCCCCCAATGACCCCATTTTGGAAAGTAGACACTCCAAGCTATTTGCTGAGATGCATGTTGAGTATTTTGCAGATCTCACTTTTTGTCACAAAGTTTTGAAATTTGAAAAAAGTAAAAAAAAAAAAATTCTGTTTACTTCTTAATTTTCCAAAAAAAATGAGAGCTGCAAAATACGCACCATGCCCCTTAGCAAATACCTTGGGGTGTCTACTTTCCAAAATAGGGTAATTTGGGGGGTTTGTGCTACCTTGACATTTTAGGGCCTCCAAAACCGTGATGGGTACTGAGGAGTAAAATCACCATTTTATGCCCTTAGAAAGTCTGAAGGCGGTGATTGGTTTTCGGGGTCCTGTACGCGGATAGGCTGCCAAAAAGTCTCACACATGTGGTATCCCCGTACTCAGGAGAAGCAGCAGAATGTATTTTGGGGTGTAATTCCACATATACCCATGGCATGGGTGAGCAATATATAATTTCAGTGACAACTTTGTGTAAGAAAATAAATAAATAAATAACAATTGACATTTCCCCCAAACTTCTGGCAAAATATAAAATATTCCATGGACTCAACATGCCACTCAGCAGATAGATTGGGGTGTCTTCTTTCCAAAATGGGGTCATTTGGTTTTTTTTTGCTATCTGGGCATTTCATGGCCTCCGAAACCTGGATAGGTAGTGAGGAGTGAAGGCATAAATTTTCGCCCTTAGAAATCCTGAAGGTGGTGAATGGTTTTCGGGGTCCTGTACACGGATAGACTCACAAAAAGTCTCACACATGGGGTATCCCCCTACTCAGGAGAAGCAGCAAAATGTATTTTGGGGTGTAATTCCACACATATCCATGGCATGAGTGAGCATTTTTAAAAGCCTTTACAGGTTACCACTTTAGATCTGCAGAGGAGGTCTACTGCTAGAATTACTGCCCTTGATCTGACGTTCGCGGTGATACCTCACATGCATGCTGAAATTGTTGTTTACATAGGACACGACTGACGCTTGCGTCTATCTTTGCATGCGTGCACGGGGGGGCAGGGGTGCATTTTTTTTTTTAATTAATCATTTTGCTTTTTGTTTTATTTTTACACTGTCCCTTTCATATATTTTTTTTTTTATCATTTTTATTTTTATCACAGGGATTTTAATATCCCCTATGATAAAAATAGGTATTGTTGCGTATTTTTTTTTTTAACTTTGGGGTCTACTAAACTCTAGATCTTTCCCCAGCCCTTAAAGCATCTGACCACACCAAAATCGGCTTGATAAGATGCTTCCCCAATTTCCCAAGTGCACTGTTTATATCTGGTTAAACCAAAGTCACAAAATGCTCGTAGCCTCCGGTTTCTTAAGCCATGGAGATGATTGGAGCCATTCTAGTCTTCAGTCAGCTCTATGGTAAGCTGGCGGAACCACCAGCTGCATTCTCATGTTCCCCGGGGGTGCAGGAGAGCCTGAGAAGACCAGCAACATACTAGTATGTCGCTGGTTCTTGTTGGGCATATATTGTAATGTTCTTTTTTTTCATGTAGCCTGTGGGTTAAATTTAAAAAAAGAATCAATTGGTGGGTATGCCCACCATTAGAAAACCTCTTTTCATCATCCCACTTCTAATGGTGGGCATAGCCACTTTTTAAAAAAAATATACCGAAGCATAGGGGCAATCTGCCCCAATTTCTACCCACTGACCCTATGCTCCTATATATTTGTCATATTTGCTCATTTTTTTAACTGTGGTGGTGAAATCACCTCCAACAGCGCTGGAGTCACTGCTTTATATATGGTGGAAGCAAACGCTATTGCTGTCACCCTACATAAATCAGCGCTCCAGCTGATGTACCTGAAAATCAAATAAAGATTAATAAAAACAGTAACATATAAAAAAATAATATTCCTGCTAAGAATAAAAAAATAATTAAATTGTTACATAAAAACATTGCATACCTACAAAAAAAAACACTATAATAAACATTACAGATATGAATAAACTTCAATAGAGAGAGCAATAGAAAGAGAATAGAGAGAAAATAGAAAAACAAGAAACGTACAACTGTTTTTGGTTTTTATTATTTTTTTTTTTTTATAACTTTTTTTTTTGGTACACTTTTTTTTATAGCAGTGAACAGTAAAGGTTAGGGTCTCCAAAAATGCAGTGAAATCTTTGGAGACCCTGTGAACGTGTGTCCTATTTCTGTGTAGTGCTGTTCCCTATGCTAATACTCAACTAGTGTATGGTAGCGCTCGGAACAGTGCCCGATGCAGAGACCAGGCTTGTCAAAACAGGTGGGGCAATAATATCGTCTGTCACGCCTGTATCCGCGTTGTCGGGAGACACAACATCTTTTTTGGCGCTATCGTTGGGTAGGGGTACCAGGGATGGCATGTGGATAATGCCGTCCATGCAGCCGGCTCACTGCATGAGGATTGGGAACATGGGGTGCAGAACCATCTGGATACAGAAGGGCTCTGATGATCTCTTCCTGGAATTGCAGGAGAGGTCCAGTCCGTCCTGACACTTTGTATAGCACAATAGCGTTCAGCAAAGCCAATTGAAATAAGTAAACAGACACTTTTTTGTACCAGCTTCTGGACTTATGGGCAAGTAAGTACGGCGCCAATAACTGGTCATTGAGGTCCACCCCTCCCATATTTTGGTTATATTGGTGGACACAGAGGGGTTTCTCCACAACACCAGTCGCCATTCTAATTTGGACAGCCGTGTCTGCATGAATGGAGGAGAGAACAAAAACATCATTTGTATCCCTCCACTTCATCACAAGCAAATTACTACATCTCAAGCAGGCTCTCTCCCGCCGACTAAGTCTGGATTCTACCAGCCGTTGGGGGAAGCCCTGGCGATTAGGTCGCACGGTGCCACATGAGCCAATTTGGTGATCAAGTAAGTGACTAAAAAGTGGCACGCTTGTGTAGTAATTGTCCACATACAAATGGTACCCCTTTCTGGATAAGGGTGACACCAAGCTCCATACAATTTTGCCAGCACTCCCCATGTAGTCTGGGCATCACTCCGACTCTACGCGCCTATATTTGCCCTCATAAACCATAAAACTACATGTATAGCCTGTGGCCCTGTCACAGAGCTTATACATCTTGACCCCATATCTGGAACGCTTGATGGGGACGTACTTCTTGAAAGCAAGATGTCCAGGAAATGTAATCAGGGACTCGTCGACGCACACAACTTGGTTGGGAATAAAATGTGCTGCGAACTGGGCGTTGAAGTGGTTTATGAGGGGCTGGATTTTGTAGAGCCAGTCAAATTCATGGTCCCCACATGGACGACCGAGTTGATTGTCACTGAAGTGCATGAACCGCAGGATCTGCTTGTATCGTGTCCTGGCCATGGAAGCAGAGAAAACATACATATGATGAATTGAGTCAGTGGACCAATATAACCGCAATTCAGGTTCTTTATGTATGCCCATGATGAGGGTAAGGCCCAGAAGGGTCTTCAATTCAGAAACTGTAATTGGTTTCCAATCTCTGGCTAGTGACAAATGGGGAGTAGTGGCGTGTATTGACCAGCATATAAATTGTTTTGGTCCACAATAGATCTATAGAGATCTTCTGTGAAATACAGCAAAATAAAACTCAATGGCCCTAAAGTCAACTGTATTCACCTGAATTCCGGGTTGGGCAGTGAATGGGGGAAGTACGGGCACTGCATCAGTGGTGGGTTATTAGGGTATTATTGGGTAATTAGGGTTTTCAAGAGCATCAGGAAGGGCACTATGGGCTCTGTGGGCCTGTCTTCATCTTCGTGGCTGCGGGACATTACTTGTGCTAGCCACACCAGCTCGAACTGCACTTATGGGACTCGCCACGTCACCAAGTGTTACTGCAGTGCTGGTTCGTCTACGACCAGGATGTACTAGGCCACTGGTGCTTGCCAGGTCACCAGAAGGAGTAGCGACGCTAGTACTGGCTCTCTGCTCCATACGAGAGCCCTGCGGTCCATGCACCTCAGCGACAGCTAAACGGGATCTGGTACGCCTGACCTTAGCAGGGAACACTCCGTCGTCAGAGCTATCTGTCATCGAGCCGCTGTCGTCTACGAGCTCGTATGATGAGTCTGAATCTGACAGTGAGGCTTCCCCATCGCTCTCATCTGTCATACTCAACAACACGTAGGCCTCTTCACTAGTGTACTTCGGAGTTGAAATGGCTTTATAGGTACACAGGTGTGACTCAGAGGCAAAAAAGCGCACCTGGTTGTCAGAGCCTGTTTCAAACGCTACCAAAATCACTGTCAGATTTCGCAGGGATCGGGTGTGATCTCTGCGAACGCTGCAGATATGTGTGTTGTGTTTTGTAAGTGACAGCAATCTATTGATCCTGCACTTGGGTGGGCTGGGCTGGGCAGAGAGGCTAAACACAGGTGCTAGCAGGTATCTGGGCTGATCCCGCTAACGCTGCATTTTTAGAACACTAATCTAAGGGGGACGCTAATATATATTTGATCAGATCGCAGATATTGATCTGATCAGATACTGCAATAGTATCTAACACAAGAAAACGAAAAAGGATTAGGCGCTGATCATATATTGTGAATTGTGGGCACACAGGGGACTGAGTGACTTGCTGCAGGTACCTTGCAGCCTAGGTTCAGCTCTGGGGTGGGAGTGCAAAAAATAAAAGGAAATGCGAACCCAAGGGTGCTTGTGTGTAGTGTTGCCCACTGTCAGTTTTTAACACCAAAGTAAAAAACAGCAATATTGTCTATGTTGAAATTGGTAAAAAACAGGACCAGCCTGGGCTACTATAAAAAAGTAGAAAGTTTATTGAAGACTTACATATAAAACCATGGCAGGCTTGGGAAGGAGCCGGGATGCTCGTTGCTATACAGGCTGGTTGACAGTACTCCCTGGTGGAACCGGAGGTTTCCCTGGGCTATAGTGATGCGTGATCCAGAAGAAGATCGAGCCACAGTGTCCTCACAGACCCACTGGAGATGATGTAGGCTGTGCAATGGAGGTGACGTCTGCCTCACTAGTATGCAGAGACCAAGGCAGGGAGGGGCCGCAGCAAGAGCTCTCACCGGTACGTTCGCTCCTGGTGTCTGCAATGCAGGTACTGGATAGTGGTCCCATCAGCGTGACGACATGTTTCGCGACACCGCTTAATTTAATTTGATTCTCTGCATCCAATTCACAATAGCAGGAGAATTTGACTGGCTCTCTATGGAGCCGGTGGCCATATCTCCGCAGCAGGCCTAGTGCATTTTGCACAAAAATGCTATGCAACTTTTGGTCCATTTCAGGTCTGAATTAAGCTCAAAATTCGGGCAGAAATCGGACCTGAAACGGTGAACCAGGACGCACCAGACCCCTGCCTAGAGCCGCTGTGTGTTCTAATGTGAACCCAGCCTAAGGAGTTGGAGATCTACCTGAACAACATGGGAGCAATTAAAGAACACCAGGCACGGGGTCACCTCCTAACACCTGATTTAAAAGTCTAATTGTATTACCACGTCGCATACGGCAATCATGGGCTTAAATGAGGTGGTGAGGAGGCAACATATCGCCTCCTCACCACCTGTCAAACACACTCGGATCACTTTTCAGAGGAGCAGCAGCGTCTGCTGCACTTGTGAACGAGCCCTTAGTTGCACTCAGCAGCGGCACCCTTAGGGCTTGTTCACACATACAGTTGGAGGGGCGGGGGGCGGGTTGAGTCACAGTTTTACCGACCCCCAATCCCTACCCCCTTTAGCTGCTGAGCAGCAGCCAAAGGTGTACACATGCAGCAGGAATTAAGCCCCCTGTTGCTTTTGGTGGGTGCTATTGCAAGCACCTCGCAACTGCATGCTTCTGTGGGGTCCAAAGGGGGTTAAAGCAGGTGGTGAGAAAGCAACACAATGCTGCCTGCTTTAACCCCTTGTGTGCTTTACTGCACACGGTTGCATGGCACTTGCAGAGTGGCCACATTCAACTTTCCTAGGTTAGCTGTGGTTTGCCATAGACTTCTATTATATCCTGCAGGTGTGCGCTTTCAGAAAGTGCACTAGACCCACAGTATATAATAGAGGTTTATGGCTAAGTACAGCAAACCCACAGGAAAGCTGTAGGTACACTGCACTGCACCCGAGGTGTGGGTGAACACTGAACAGCAGCACATCAGTGTGAAAGCTGCCCTATACTATTATGCCCAGTGAATTGCTTCACACTGACCTGAAAATCTCTTCTTTCCTGCTACTGGTACCACTCTGGAGTCTGCAAGCTGGGATAAAATGTGGAGTGCAGTTGGTATCACTCCGCATGGGACAGGAGCCAGGGCCGTCTTAATATCATCATGAACCCCTGGGAAAAGTAATGCACTGGGGCCCCTACCAGCCTGCCCCAATTTACACACCTACTCTCATATATTAAAGTACACACAGCTGATATAATTAAAGCAAAAGTGGAAGGTCCGCTTATATGCCCCCACCCCATTGCCACATTTGGCACCTTTCGGGGGGAGTGGGTACCTGTTTTTGACAGGAACCCGTCACCACTTCCGGGAGACCTCCCTCAGAAGATTGCCCCCCCCCCTTCCCCCTCTGCCAGGCAATTCAGAAAGCGCAGAGCACTTTGCGCATGTGCAGTAGGGAACCAGCTGTTTTACTGCTATTATAATGGTGCTATGGCACCACTTTGCAGGCGGGAGCGGGTGCTTTTAACCCCCAAGAAGATGTGCAGCCGCTTCGGAAGCGCCGTCCATTGATTACAATGGAGGGGGTGGTGTAGGAGTGGTGGATACACCGCTCAGTGCAACGCCCCAAATATACTGCTTGCAGGACTTTTTTTCTCGTAATGCAAATGCACCGCCCCAGTGTGAAAGCACTCGGGCTTTCACACTGGGGAGAATGGGGGGGGGGGGGGGTTTCAGGCGCTGTATAGGAACTCTGTTTTAAACATATATTTATCAGTACTTTGAATAAAATCGAATTTAAACAATAAGAAAACATGCCATAGATCAAAGACTAATCAACACAAAGGGCACAGTACAGAGGGGGGGCAGAAGGGCTCTGTACGGGGGGGGGGGATGTGGGATCAGGAGAGCACAATACTGGGATCAGGACGCCATGACTATCCCAGCAAATCTGGGACAGTTGGCAAATATGATGTAATGCAAGATTATCGTGGGGCCCCCATGCACTCTGGGCCCCTGGGCAGTGCCCAGGTGTGCCCTTGCATTAAGATGGCCCTGACAGGAGCCAGCACTACAGAGGAGGCATTGGCTTATGCAGCTCTTGCTCCCTTCTGCAGCTCTAACTTTACAAGCGATCCTTCTGCATTGCACTCTGTTTGACGCTCTGAAATGGAGGGTCAGCAAGCCCAAACCACGAACTACCTGTCCGCGATCTACTGGTTGCTGACACTCGGGATAGAAAAATGTAAACTGGCCAACAGCAGGACAATTTCAGTGAGCAAGTCTATTACAAAGACAATGAACACAGGTCAGGGTTTTACTACAAGTATTAAGATACTGCAGAGGACACACTAATGTAAAACTGACCAGCAGCAGGAGAGTTGTAACAAAGGATAATAGGACTAACTGGTGTATGCTTAATTTTTATTTTAGCCATGGGGATGGGGAGCAGTGCAGTGAATGTGAGTGCTACAATGTTAGGTAATTTATGTTATTGCATTTGGTTTTTTTTTCTTTTAATTGATGCAGAATGCTTTAAACAAAATCCAGCTCCAAGAACAGATGGTTCCAAGTGATCGCTAAACGTTTCAGGTATAATCATTCTAGCAAATCTTATAGTGATTTCTGAGGTGAAGATGTCCCGCACCACAAAAAAAAAAATCAACAAATGACGACCATTACCTAATGTGCCCATATTTTCAGCATCAGGCACCACCCTATATCTCTGGGGGTCCCTTCAGCCAGTTGGCTGCCTGCTGTCAGAGGGAGCAATGACTGAGCAGGTTAGAAACCCTGCCACAATCGCAATTGTTCTCCTGCTGATAAGAAGATATCTATTTTGCTTCCCACTATGCCCCTCTGCTCCCCAAAGGAATTACTTGAAAGCTTAGCTGAGCGTAGCTTTCATATTTAAGAGAGCTCTGCAGTGTTCTTGTGAGGGTTACCATAAGGCTGCTCAGATTATGCCTGCATAACTGACTACCATTGGATGTCTACAGGCAGTATTTACCTTTTTTAATCTGATTAATTGCACTGAATAAAAATACAAACTGATATAGCAGTAACTCTTTTTCCATTTATTTTTTGCTGCTGAATAGTTTTTGCTTGAAGCCTGTAAAACCTCCATCTCCATAATGAAAATGGAAGGTTATTATATAAATTGGTGACAGCATAGCTGATATCCTGAGCATCTGTTTGTAAGATGGATACACTGAAGAGAAGACAATAGAAAAACTGATGTAAGAATTTGTGATATACACTATATTACCAAAAGTATTGGGGCGCCTGCCTTTACACGCACATGAACTTTAATGACATCCCAGTGTTAATCCATAAGGTTCAATATTGAGTTGGCCCACCCTTTGCAGCTATAACAGCTTCAACTCTTCTGGGAAGGCTGTCCAGAAGGTTTAGGAGTGTGTCTATGGGAATGTTCGACCATTCTTCCAGAAGCGCATTTGTTAGGTCAGGCACTGATGTTGGACAAGAAGGCCTGGCTCCCAGTCTCCGCACTAATTCATCCCAAAGGTGTTCTATCTGGTTGAAGTCAAGACTCTGTTCAGGCCAGTCAAGTTCCTCCAACCCAAACTCGCTCATCCATGTCTTTATGGACCTTGCTTAATATAGTGTATGTGTAAAGTATTCTCTGTATGCTTCCCACAGTTTAAATGCTATGATTTATCTCCTACCTTGTGCACTCAAAAACATAAAAAGGGTCATATAAAAAAAATATAGAAATACCCACAAAAAAAGGACACCCCAAAATACAAAAGCCTGCTTTTTAAGGGATGCATTGCAGCAAAAAAAAAGTTAGACATTGTTTCCTTACAGCAGCTTTCAATACACTGACCTGTAGAGAGGAAGGTGGCCTAACCAAAAGGCCCTGTTTTTCCCTTCTAAGCCTGTTGGCCAAAGGCCATGTAGAGCATTGTGGCTTAAAAAAAAGTCATCCTCCAACATAGAGAATGTGCCTCAAACCCAAGTTAGCGGTGCTCCCGAGTCTCAGCTATAGTCAGGACATTGCATAGTGTCTGACAGGTGTATGTGAATTAAAGGATAAGAAGTCCACACAATACACATGATCTGAGTGATGACTGAATGATGCTATTTCCAGACCAAATGTACCCTACTAAAATAGCCATATATTCTAATGGCTTCAAACATTTGTAATTTTTCATTAGCTGTTTAAAATAAAAAATAAAAAAAACTATTGTTTTGGTCCCATACATTGTCCCTTTGTCAAGGTTTAGATGCACTATATTGTCAAAAGTATTGGTATGCCTGCTTTTACACGCACATAAACTTTAATGGCATCCTAGTCTTAGTCTGTAGGGTTCAATATTGTGTTGGCCCACCCTTTGCAGCTATAACAGCTACAACTCTTCTGGGTAGACTGTCCACAAGGTTTAGGAGTGTGTCTATGAGAATGTTTAACCATTCTTCCAGAAGCACATTTGTGAGGTCAGGCACTGATGTGGATGAGAAGACCTGGCTTGCAGTCTCTGCTTGAATGCATCCCAAAGGTGTTCTATCGAGTTGAGGTTAAGACTTTATGGACCTTGCTTTGTGCACTGGTGCACAGCCATGTTGGAACAGGAAGGGGCCATCCCCAAATTGTTCCCACAAACTTGGGAGCATGAAATTGACCAAAATGTCTTGGTATGCTGACGCCTTAGGAATTCTCTTCACTGGAACCAAGGGACTAAGCCCAACCCCTGAAAAACAACCCCACACCATAATCCTCCCTCAACCAAATTATTGGGATGAATTAGAGTGGAGACTGTGAGCCAGGCCTTCTCGTCCAACATCAGTGCCTAACCTCACAAATGCTCTTCTGGAAGAATGGTCAAACATTCCAATAGACACAGTCCTAAACCTTGTGGGCAGCCTTTACAGAAGAGTTGAAGCTGTTATAGCTGCAAAGGGTGGACCAACTCAATATTGAACCCTACGGACTAAGACTGGGATGCCATTAAAATTTATGTGCGTGTAAAGGCAGGCATTCCAATACTTTTGACAATTTAACGGAAAATTTCCTATCAAATACTTACCGTAACTTTCCTTTCCTGATGGACTCCATGGCAGCCTATGTGTGGGTTAACCCCGCCTCCTCTCCAATGCTATAGGACCCCATTCCCATAAATGTGTGCTCCTAGCCAGATACTGTGTTCCATCATTAGCTCACTTCTTGATCCATGGGTGGGGACCCAGTCTGCCATGGAGTCCATCAGGATAGGAAAATTACGGTAAGTATTTGATAGGAAATTGTCAGTTTTCCTGACAGACTCCATGGCAGCCTACATGTGGGAAATAACTAACCAAACCACATGGGAAGGTATGCTTGAACAAAAAATATTTTAATTTGCACCGTCAGCTGATAGGATGCACCGGCCAAAGCTCACAGACGTCAGAGAAGCAGGTTCAACACAATAATGCAACATAAAAGTATTGATGGAGCCCCATAGGCCGCTCTGCAGATGACCTCCGTGGCCACGTGTCGGGCCACCGCCCAGGATGCCGCCAAACCTCCGGTCGAATGAGCAGTCACCGCCTCCGGAGGCGCCAAGCCCTTAACTCTGTATGCCTGCTGGATCACTCGGACAATCCAGGTCGCTATTGTCTTAGAAGAGGCCCGCTTCCTCTTGTCCTTCCCAGAGTGCAGGACAAATAGATGGTCCGAGCGCCTAAAGGGGGCCGTAACCCGCAGGTATTCCTTCAGTATTTCACCCACATCCAGAGGATGAACCTCCTCAGCTCCCAGAGTCCTGAACATAGGCAGGACAATCTCCTCATTTTCATGGAACACTGACGACACTTTCGGATTTGACTTGAGCATGGGTATGAGCACTACCCTATCAGGAAAAAACGTCAGAAATGGTTCTTTATGGCCGAGGGCACCAATCTCTTAGACCTTTTTGACTGACGTGACTGCAACTAGAAATGCGGCTTTTGCAGACAGATCCTTAGTAGAAGCTGGCCCCGATGTAGTATTGAAATCCGCAAAAGAATCCAGCACAAGGGGCAAGTCCCACTTCGGAAACCTCGGTCTCCTTTCTGGTCTGAGCATTGTCGCACCCTTAAAGAACTGCCGGACCAAAGGGTGAGAGGCCCACAAGCTCCCAGAGAAAGTTCACAGGGCCGAAACTTGCACTCTCAGCGAGCCGACTGCCAAGCCCAGGTCTAGGCCGGTTTGCAGGAACCCTAAGACTGTTTAGACCTCTGGGTTCTTGAATGATTTCCCCACCGTGGATGAGAACTGCACAAACCTGGCCCAGATCCTTCCTTGCACTCTATTTGTGCTTGCTCTCCTCAAGCTCATGAGAGTGGAGATGACGCCCGCTGCACAGCCGAGGGCTTCCAACCTCCCCCTCTCAAGAACCAGACCATCAGTCTCAGGACCGCTGGACAGGGGTGTAGGACTGTCCCTTGGGATAGCAGGTCTGGCCTGGGAGAGAGAGGTACTGGCTCCCGGAAGCTCAGTTGAGTTAGGAGGGGGAACCACGGCCTGTTTGGCCAATAAGGGGCCACCACCACCATCTCGACTGCCTCTGCACAAAGTCTCTGCAGGAATCTCAAAATGACCGGAAATGGAGGAAAGGCATAAGCCCTGTTGAAGTTCCACCTGTCCGTTAGGGCATCCGTCCCGCAGGCCTGGCTGCAGCGGCCCCGGGTGTAGTATCTCTTGACCTTATAGTTGCAGGGGGGTGCGAACAAGTCCACTTCAGGCTGGACTCCAAAAGACAGGATCCACTTGAATGTTTCCGTGTGAAGTGACCATTCGTTGTGGTCCAGTCGCACCCTCAAAAGAAAGTCTGCCTGGACGTTCTGGGCTCCAAGGACGAATACTGCTGAGAGGTTGATTAGGTTCTTTTGGACCCAAGACGTAATTGGTTCGACCTCTCTGAGTAAGGTGGGGCTCCATGTACCCCCCTGTTTCTTCACGTAGGAGACTGCTGTGGTATTGTCCATCCTTAGCAAGACCGCCTTCCCCCTCAGGAGATGACTGAAGGCTTGTAGAGCACGCGAGGCTGCCTGAAGCTCCAGGACATTCAAGCTCGGGATGCGGGCATGGGGATCCCAACTGCCCTGCGCCAATTCCGACTCGTAGTGGCCAGTGTTATGCGGATGAGATGACTGTTGTTGCCCGATTCCCATTGTAGGAGGAATCCTGTCTGAAAGGGACGAAGCCTCCAAAGGGCTCATTTGACCATGGGTGTTGTGGAGACCATCGTGCCTATGACCTTGAGGCACTGAGAGGCCCTCAGTTACGGGGATGTTAGAGCCCATGATGGGAATTTTCTCTGTTGGCAGGGAAATTGTGTTCTCTAGTGTGTCGCACTGGGCCCTCAAGTACACCAAGCGTTGCACTGAGTCTAGCTGGCTTTTTTCTAGATTTGATAGCCAGCCGAACTTGACCAGGGTGGAAATCACTTGAGCTCTCTGGGGGCGAGTAGCTGTTCGCTGTCTTGAGAAAGTAGGAGGAGGACATTGAGATAGTGGTACAACTGGATCCCTTTTGTCCTGATGAGTGCCACCACGGCCAGAAGAACTTTTGTAAAGGTGCGAGGTGAAGTTGAGAGCCCGAAGGGGAGACAGATGAATTGCAGATGTCTCAACCCTACTGCGAACCGGAGGAACTTGTGGAATTCCTCTTCCACCATCACGTGAAAATATGCATCCTTCAGGTCTATCGAAACCAGCCAGTCACCTGGCTGCACGGCTTGCTGAATTGTACACAGTGTCTCCATCTTGAACCTCTCATACTTTATGAATTTGTTCAGATAGATTAAGTCTATTACCGGATGCCAGGAGCCATTTTTCTTTAATACGAGGAAAATAAGGGAGTAAACTCCCTGGAACTCTTCGCCTTTTGGGACAGGCACCACGGCTCCCTGCTCCAGATCCACGTAGTGAGTCCACGTAGTTCAGGAGGATCTGCTTTTTCTCTTCTGACCGTGGAAGTACCATTGTGACAAATTTGAGGGGAGGAGTACTGATGAAGGACCAAGTGTGGCCTGTTGACACTGTTTTGATGGTCCAGTAGTCTGAGATCGAGGCCGTCCAGACGTGCTGGAAGAGCCGCAATTGCGCCCCCACCCGACTCGCCTGGATGGGCTCAATCTCAAAAGGATTTTGAGGACGCTTGGCTCTTACTGGGCTTCTGGAAGGCTTGCCCCCTTTTCCAATTCCTCCGAAAGTCTCTGCCTGGTCTGTAAGAGCGGGCTTCCCTTGAGCGCTCTGTACTGCATCTTCTGCGCTGAGGCCTCCTCTGGCCAAACAGGCGCTTATTCTGAGGCAGGAACACCGACTTCCCACCTGTGGCCTGGGAAATGGCGCTATCCAGCTTGTTACCAAACAAGAAAGACCCCTCAAAGGGGATTTTACACCAAGCTTTCTTAGATGCCGTATCAGCAAGCCAGAGGCGTAACCACAATGCCCTCCTGGTCGTGACCGAGGATAGCATCATCCGGGCCGACAGATGGATGAGATCGATGGTAGCCTCCCCCAGGAAAGCTGTTGCCAGTTTCAGTTCCTGAATTGCTGAGCTCCATGCTAGCTCATCGGAGACGCCAGTGAGCCCTGACTCTACATTCTTCGTCCAAGGCTCCATTGCCTTGGATAAAGCAGTGAGAGCCAAAGCGGGTTTACAGGCCGAACCGGGCAGGCCCTAGATTCTCTTGAGATCCTGGTCAATTCTTCTCTCGAACCCATCCCTAGAGGACACTGCGTCCTCGAGGGGAAGGGTAACATGCTTGGCCAGACGCATCAATGCCGCATCTACAAGCGGGGCATTCTCCAGGTGCTTCACGTCTTCGGCTTTAAAAGGATACAGCCTTGAGGTCTTACTTGACAGGGATGTCTTTCCTTCCATTCTCGCCCACTCTTCCAGAATGATCTCCTTGAGCTCCCCCAAGAGCGGGAAATTGGGGCGATCCTTTCCCAGATGCTTAAAGAATTTTCTTTGTTTAGCTAGAGGTGTGGCGGGTTCTTCCCATTTAAGGGCCTCTTTTACTGCCTTGATCAGCGGAGAGACTAGTGCGAAGTCAAAGCCGTCTGGGAAGTCCTCTTCCTCAATCTCACTGTCCGAAGACTTGAGAGAGGCATCATACGGCCGGAAAAAGCCTGTATCCTCCGGGGCCTCTTTGGCCACCGAGCCTGACATAGTGGTGGATTGGCACTGCTTGCGGGACGTGCCCCACTGTTTTAGGGATTGCTGTACCACGCGTTTAACCAGACACTCCATCTGTTGATTCTCAGTCTATTTTTCCCCGACCACCCGGGCATAGCAGAGGTCGCATATTGACTTGCCCTCCGGCTGTCATGGCGGTGGGAGCAGTGTCTGGAGGAGGAATGAGGGCATCTCCTCTGTTGATGGTCCCCAAACAGAGAGTCCCGCCTTGTCCTGGATGAAGCTTGCTGGTGTTGTGGCCTGGTAAAGTCTCTGTTGCTTTGCGCCACAATCTGGCAATCCGACCTGGAAGGGCTACGGAGAAAGAACAAGAGCAAACAAACATTGTGAAACCCACTTGCATATAACACAGCCCCGGTGTCCCACCCTTCCCCTCACCCGCACATACCTTGTGTGTGAGGGCTGGCCGCAGGGAGGCGGTGATCCATTCATTGGTACTTGGCAGATGTGTGCGGGACGTCTCATGGACCTAGGGCAAAGAAGCATGTAAGGTGTTGACCGCAACGGCCTGCCTGCCCCTTTAAGAGCAGTGGGCACTTCCCACAAGTTTATGATCCGCCCTGCCTACCTCTGTATAGACCGTCCAGGGCTTGGGGAGGCTGCTGCACTAATGCCTGCAGAGGTTCCCACTGAACCTTGGGGCTGACAACTTTTAAAATCCCCACCTGTGACATCACCGCCGCGCCCCCCCCCCCTCACGCCTGCGTCGTGGGACTTTCCCGACCTCCCGGTGCACCGCGCATGCGCGAACCAAGCCTCGGTCTCAACGAGGCCCGCGCATGTGCAGATGCCAGCGGCGGCTGCAACCCGGAAGAACGGCGGTGTCCTGGAAAGCAGGAGCTTTCCAGGCGCCATGGGACTGCCTGGGGGTACTGAGTGATGGGGAAAGAACGCGCCCGGTACTGGCCACACAGGACAACATAATAATACACAAAATTGCTGCCATGGAACTTTGCAAAAGAGTACCTTTGCCAGCCATCTTGCGCTATGCTGGATGACCCATCGTCTTCGGGCATACACAGGCTGTCCCCCACCACTGGCACTCTGAGCCTGGAGCCACTCACCCGCCCTTGGCTGGGCCCTACACCGCGTCCGAGTATGTCCGATATCCGCCCACATGGGGCTCATTCTTGGACCGCCGCCATAAACGTAAGTGCGCATCAGGTGGATCCAAGGAGGAGGACAAAAAAGGAACACAGTATCTGGCTAGGAGCACACATTTATGGGGATGGGGTCCTATAGCATTGGAGAGGAGGCGGGGTTAACCCACATGTAGGCTGCCATGGATTCTGTCAGGAAAGTATATATTTACCAATATGTATGCGCAAACCTTGATAAGTAGATCTGAAATATTAGATGTCCTAGTGACTTACAGTATGTGGACTGTATTTGGAATAAAAAATGGCTGAAAAGAACTACCTTTTTGTCTAGAAAGACAATACACACACACACATATTTCACAGTTTATTCAGCTTGTTGCCTAATTATTAGAAAATGGATAAAGTATTGCAAGCCACTTTCTTTTATCTTAGGGCCAATGCATCTTCACATCTATTGTTACAATACTAACAAGGTTACCTTCCAGTGTTTTACTGCAAAGAAGCTTAACCACAGGGACACCAAGTCTGCACAAAGCCTGAAGATGCTGCTGACCTCTTGATGAAGCTTCTAAAAAATAAATTAAACATTAAAAAGTCTTTAACACATTCCCAGTGGAACAGCCTGCTCTAAGTCGGCCTGACCTTTGCAAAAGTGAATAAGAGCATGCATGCGTTAAATGCCTAGAGATATTCCTGGACAGAATTATGTTGTTTTTCCATAAGAAAAGCAATAAGATACTACATCGGTCACCTCTGCAAAATGTATACCAGTGGTGTGCAAAACCCCTCTCATTTGTCACTCACAGCTCCCTTGGACAGGAGTAAGGATTCAATCATACCTACCGTATGTGCCTAAAAACACATGCAGACATACTATGCTAACATAGTTTGTGTTCAGGTGTGTTTTCTTTTCAATCACAACATATGCAGCGGGTGTTAAGACTTGCAAGTCTAAAAATCAAAGCACCCGTTCCTTACACTATTAATTAAAAAATCATTTAAAAAATGCTTAACTGTTGAAAAGCACTGGTGAGTCTAGGAGCCATCCTGGACTAGTACACCAACAGCAAAGATGGAAAAGATGATACTAGTGGCTCCTATGTGTTACAATGCCATTCGAATTGCATACATTACACTATGAAAGCTGCTAAACCATTTCAGGTATAATCATTCTAGCACTTTCTTTAGAAATCTCTGAGTTGATAATGCTCCACACCTCAGTGGCCATACAAAAAAAAAATCAAGAAATGACCATTACCTAATATGGCCATATTTTTCAGCATCAGGCAACAATCCCATGTCTCTGGTGGTCCCATCTGCCAGTTGACTGCCTGCTTTCAAACGAAACATTTGACTGGGCAGGTTGGGAAAACCTGTCACGATAGCAATTATTTTTCCTGATGACAATAAAGATATCTCCTCTGACTTCCCTCGATGCCCCTTCACTCTCCAAAGGAATTATTTGTACTCTTACTCTTCTAGCGATGTTACGTAACAGGTAAGAAAAGTAGATAGGGATGGTGACCTGGGGTGTGCCGTGGTCACGAGGTCAGTATGCCTAAAGGGGGCATACCCAAGAACTGAAATAAAAAAGAGCTTGAATAAATGGAGGGAAAGGGTGGGTGGGACAACGTAACAGTCGTGACAACGTAAACACCGTGATGTAGGCGGAGGGAGGCTGGATTAAATACAGTTAGACTCCTCCTGTGGTCAGCCTTCCTATTTGTACTCAGACTCTTTTAGTGATGTTACATAACAGGGATAACAGATAGGGATAGTGACCTGGGGTATGCCGTGGTCACGAGGTCAGTAATCCTAAAGGAGGCAAAAACAAGACAGTAGAATTAATAATTATAATGCTTTATTAAAGGCAATCATACAGCTTAATCAACCAACCGAGCAAGACATCTCCACGTGAGGTTCAAGAATATACCTAGCATAACATAATGAATTCAACCTGCCTAATTTCCTGATGATGTGTACTGGGATCCCTTGGCGAAAAGCTGTCAAAGCCGCTCCTATTCTGAATGAGTGGCCAGAGTAAAATTTGGGGTCCACACCCAAGCTGGACAAGAGAGTGCGGCTGGACAAACTGTGAAGTCGTGAGAGGGGACCTAAGAATAGGCAGAAGAGAACTGTCCCTAGGTTTCTCGGCTAACTGTAACATGAGAGCATCAAGAACCTTAACCGGACATCATACCGTACTGGTCTCAAAGTACCTGACCTCAGTTCCAGCTCCTGCCTGCTGTGTTTTACAAACAAGCAGGTGCAACCGGAAATGATCACTGTGTCTGGTTAATGTTTGATCGCCAGAGGGCACGACTGTATCCCTGTGCACGAAATTCTCCCGGCCTAAAAACCGTAAAAGGCCAGGTAAATGGCTGCTTTGATGACCAAATAGGGCAGCTGCCCAAAAGGTGACTTGGAAAGTTACATAGTTACATAGTTACATAGTTAGTCAGGTTGAAAAAAGACACAAGTCCATCCAGTTCAACCAAAAAAAAAAAAAAAAAATGTATATACATATATATATATATATATATAT
>BLSH010277625.1:1800837-1813630 GCA_018402905.1 Glandirana rugosa
CAGTGAAAAATTTATCGAAAAAAAAGGAAAGGAACAGTCTAAAGGAAGGAAAGGAAAAAAAAGCTATTTAAAAAGTGACAGAAAAAAATGTTAAAAAGCTGCAAAGAAAAAACCCCCAAAAAACAAAAACTCCAAACACAGCAAATACCAGCAGTCTAAATCAAAGCTGTTTCACTAAAAGATTCCCACTCCTTTGCTCTTAACCAGTAAGTTCAGGCAAGCTCTGAAATGAGCTCAACAAAGAGCTTTATAGGAATTCAATCACCTGTGGCCAATTAACCACTCCCCTTAATTAGCAGTCTAAAGGAAGGAAAGGAAAAAAAAAGCTATTTAAAAGCTATTAAAGTATGCCAAGCATGCCCTGGAACAAATGCCCTGTAATGGGAAGCCTGCTGACTGCAGCTGGAAGGTTGCATTTTGGATACCCTTTGAATTTTCTTGATTGAATACGCTGCAAACAAAGAGGGCCTATCAGGGTACTGTAGAGACACGGAATGTTGAATGCCAGCTAGATAGGTCTTGATAGTACTGTGTGATCATTTTAACTGAGTGGCAAAAAAGAAATGAACGCCAGATGATACTGCACAAACCAATGTGGTTTGGGGTAACGATATAAAGACTGAAAAACATTCCAAGCTGTGTTGTAAGCCTCTTGTGATAGCCGACAAAGAATGTTTGGTCAAGATTCTAGCTCCGGCCTGAAATGCATTTAATCCATCCTCAACAGGAGTCAGTGTCTGGGACCTTTGTTAATGATCTCCGAAACAGCTTGGTAGTCTGTAGAAAATATGACTGTGCTACCAGGCCAAAAATGACCCCACACCTGCGCAGCTACCACTATGGGGTAGATCTCGAACAATGAAGAAGTCCTGACCTCATCTGACCATGGGCCTGCCAACCAATGGGTTCCAAAAATTGCCGCATAGCCTTTAGTGGCTGCCGCATCAGTCGCCACCCTGGGGGACCAAGCTGATAATGCAGGAATGAACATTGAGACACCATTCCAATGTTGGAGGATCCCACATATGCAAGTCGGCCAAGGCTGCAGCATCTAGCTTGATGCAGGAATCAGAATCCATGGTCAAGGGTAAGAATGCCAACAACCTAGAGACAAAAGACCTACCCGAGGAATTATCCTCATAGCAAAATTTAACATGCCTAATAGCAACTGTGAGTCTAACCTAGAACATACCTGCGAAACCATGAATGTATGAATCCGGTCTCTGATCCTTTCCAACTTATCTGTAGACAAACTAGCATGCATCAACTGGGTGTCTAACATGATGCCCAAAATAATAAGTGCCTTGGCCGGCCCTTCAACCTACTTGACTGCCAGTGGAGCATGAGAGCTGAAACACAGAAGTCAATTTCTGCAATTCCACGGGTGGTTGTCTGACATTTTCGATAAGCAGGAAATCATCCAGGTAATGAATAACTTCCTGACATCCCTCTCTGTCCAAGAGGCCCAATAACAAACCCCTTATCAACTTAAGATTGCAGAAACTGATCCACTCTCTCTGTGTTAATGGCGGATGATTGCAAATTCCGACATTCAACATGCTCTGGGGAAGAGCCACAAAACCTGTGTGGAATCCTGAAGGGAAACCTTTAACCAAACTGCGTGGCTGTGGGGGAATGGATGTGCCTTCAAACAGGCCTGTAAAAACAGAACATTGACCCGGCTTAGTCATGACCCTTTGGCCTGCCTCAGAGAACAAGCAAAGTTAGGGTGAGCTCTGAAATAATTGGCAGACATGCAGAAACCAGCATTGATTGTAATTGCATGAGCTCTGATTGAAATTATTGCAAATTTGTGCTTTGCCTAAGTAATGTATAGGACGGCCCAGTTTATCAAAACGTGCGGAATTACCCAGGGCTGGGGACACATTAGGGACTGGCTTGGCAGTGCCAGGAAACATGGAGGGTTCTGCATTGGGCCACCAGTTGGTAGTGTGTGTGAAGATGACTGGCGTGTCGCACAGATGGGGGCCCTAAGCTCCGCATAATAATTTTGTATCGACATTGCCCCAATATGTCACCACCTGATGTTGGAAAAAAATCTCTGCGGCTTTAGCCAAAAAAGAAGGATGATAGTCGATATCTGTGGCCCAACTCCACCACTGCAAACAGATAGAGATCTAAGTCTTCCCTCCTCAGCGGGTTCACTGAACAAATAACATCTCTGGAAGTACTGAAGGTCAGGACAAATTCAGGAAAGGACTGCTTGCGGCTAAGCGGCTAAGTGGTCTCTGGCTTTCACCACCGAAACGTCCCTGCAAGCATAGGACCTGTTGTCCCCCACATCATAAGCCGCTATCAAAAGGGAAGCCAAGTTAACATCTTTGCCCTCCAAAATATCCTTTCTAATGTTCACAGGCACGAAATGCATTGGGGTGACTGAAGAAGAACCAGTGTTATTAGCTGCTACAGCGGGGACCGGTTTAAGAATGACCGGGGGACCAAAACCTACTGCCCGGGAATCAAGGACACCTCCAGTGTCAGGTTAGGCCGACTTCCAAGACCTCAACCCTGGACCGCAACTCCTGACTAGACGTACGTAGCCAGCAAGTTCAGGGTGGCATGGATCTGAGACAGTGACGTAGCCACTGAACTTAGATTCACTTGCTCAGCATTAGACCCAGATGCACTCGTTGAGAAAAAACATTCCCACCTGGGTGATCTTAATTGCAGGGATTTAAACAAACTTTGTTGCAGATTCCTACCTTTTGTTATTCTGAACAAATTCCTGTGAGTTGGTCTGTGTCCATGTGGGAAACTGAATCTAATGGGAGTGGTTTCATAATTATCAATTAGCTGTGCACCTGCAGGGCTCTAATCAGCAAAGCTGCTGGGCCTGCATCCCTTTAGATGTGATTTACTACTGAGCGTATCTCACTGAAAATTACATTTTTGTTGCAGGGGATGCCTGATGCATGACTTGTATCTTAGTGCAGACCAGTGGCGGCTGGTGAAGTTTTAGTTTCGGGGGACATCAGGCCCCGCCTTCCCTTTTGACCCCTCCTACTTCTCATAAGCCCCACCCCTTATAGAATCCACCCACTCAGTCCCCTGTATTCCACAAATTGTGTCAGGAGTATACAGCTCAGTATCACAGGACACGGTATAGAGCTCAGCATCACAGGTGGGGTATATTGCAGCCAGTACACAGGTATTGCAGCCAGTATCACAGTATACAGCCAATACACAGCTATTGCAGCCAGTATCACAGTATAAAGCTGGTACACAGGTATTGCAGCCAGTATCACAGGTATTGCAGCCAGTATCACAGGTATTGCAGCCAGTACACAGGTAGCCAGTACACAGGTATTGCAGCCAGTACACAGGTATTGCAGCCAGTACACAGGTAGCCAGTACACAGGTATTGAAGCCAGTACACAAGTATTGCAGCCAGTACACATGTAGCCAGTACATAGGTATTTCAGCCAGTACACAGGTATTGCAGCCAGTACACAGGTAGCCAGTACACAGGTATTACAGCCAGTACACTGGTAGCCAGTACACAGGTAGCCAGTACACAAGTATTGCAGCCAGTACACAGGTATTGCAGCCAGTACACAGGTATTGCAACCAGTACACAGGTAGCCAGTGCACAGGTATTCCAGCCAGTACACGGGTAGCCAGTACATAGGTAGCCAGTACACAGGAATTTCAGCCAGTACACTGATAGCCAGTACACAGGTAGCCAGTACACAGGTATTGCAGCCAGTACACAGCACAGCAGTACGGTACCTCGAGTCAGGGGAGTCAGTCACTCTGTCTCTCTCACGTGGGAATAACAGACATGCGGTGCTGGACACTCTCCCAGTCCAAGCACCAGCACGTCCACCAGTCCCACCTCTGCCCGTGTGACCTGACCAATCAGTCACTGGCTGGAAGCCAGTGACTGAGGCCATAGCTAATCAGTGTATCTATGTGTGCTTTGGTGGCGCACATATATAAACTTTAAAGGCCGACCAATGAGCTTTGGGACTTGCTGTCAAAAGACAGCAAGTTTCCCAAAAAAGCAGGGACGGCGCCGCTGGTGCAGACTTCTAAGAAAATCAGTGAGCCAATCACACAAGCAGGAAATTATGTTTCTGGGGGGCGTTCTGTACACCTCCAGGTAGCCATATTGCATTGCATTTTCAGAAAATTACAGAGCTGTAGATTGAAAAGGAAAGGTAATATTTAAGCTTGCCCATATAAGGCAGTTCAAATGCCAATAAGTTGAGTCATGCAAGGTAACCAAAATAACCAGGATATTAGAGGCTATAATAGATATTTGTGAGGCCAACCTTAATACGGAATATGAAATATGCAATTTCCCCAACACTCCACCCCCTGGCTCACAAATCATATAATGCCTCCAACTGTACATAAACGCAACATCAATATTAGAAAGAAAGCACCTGATATAAATGAGGGATCTAAAGTGTATCTAACCCAAAGTGTAGATAGCTACTTTCCTTTTCTGATTTACCTGCACAGAACATCTCATTCAGCTATGTCAGGGCTTAAAAATATAAAAATATCCAAACTTAAAAAACTATATGTTGGACTAACAGAAGAACACCAGACTTCTCCTTTCAAAAGCACAGGAGCAGGTATGAACATCAAACTTTCCTTTCCAAGAGTTTAAACGTATAGAAACTTGTCAAAGTACTCCATACCTGGTGATGAACAGCAGAGTCTTAGACATCCGGTGATCAGATCGCAGCTGCAGCACCACAATTGCAACGCTGTAGAAATGAAAAAACTGTAGAATACAAAGTCCATATCCTCCGGACTATTGCAGATCACAAGTGATAGACATGCAGGCATATAACACATGGTAGATGGAACTTTACAGACAGTTCAGGCACTTGACCATCGGAGCAGATAAAACAGTATAGGTACTTCACCATCAGATTCAGGTACTTGACCATGATAGCGGATGGAATAGTTCAGATACTCAACTATCAGAGCAAATAAAACAATTCAGGCACTTGACCGTGATAGCGGATGGAACAGTTCAGGTATTCAACAATCAGAACAGGTGTAACTTACACCAACAATTCAGCTGCTGATCATTGGCAAAGTCTTTATAGATGGTTTCTGCTGTCAAAAGTGTTTGTCTCCTTTCTCCAATATGCTTGATGGTTGACATCATGGAGGGTGTGTTACCAAGACTGCCAGTCCAACCTTCCATACTTAACAATAATGCCCATATAGCCCATCATTGATTCCGATTTCTGAACAGTTAAATTCACAATCCATAATGACCTGGCCTAACACTAAAAGGAAAAATTCAGCTTTTCTCGTTCAGGGTGAAATATTGGTACACCGTACATTGCCCAACTGAACTCTACTTTTATATCTAAACGTAACAATGTCCAACCATAGGCCCAACTTCAAACCACTTAATATGTGTATTTCCTTGGTGTACTCCCACACTAAAGACATTCTAGCAGGCTAACTGGCTCTTGTCTACACTGACCCCAATATGTGTGTACAAACTACCCACACCTGATGTGTCAGTATACTCTACATGCCAGTCCCACACTCAAGTAATCAGGGAGAATCGAGGAAAACTAAACCTGGGAACCTATTTCATTTCATAATCATATGTATCAATGTGGTGGCCAAAGGATCACTAAGTGTCAGCTATAACAATATATACATCAAAATTTACACTACCTTATTTTGAAGGACCTAGTTTAAAATTTGCAACCATTGCAGTACTCATGATTATCTTTGATTGAGTGGACATAAAATTACTTTTTTCACAATGAATGACATGATTAGTTGAATTCAAATGGACATTCATATAGAAAAATATACTTCAAACCAAACACTAGTTATGTAAAACCTTTAACTTTTAATATCATCCGTTCTCTTCCTGTACTGTGCACATCCTGTGGATTCAGTTCTTTTTTCACACACTCCAACAGTGGTTCTGCATTAGAGGCCACTGCAATGATTATGGCAGAATCTATTAAACTAGATCCTGTTATACATCAAGCTAAATACACACAGGAAGGGACAGTAGAGGAAGATAAACAACCACATTTAATGTAAATCTTTGGGTATTCTTACACCCTTCTGAAGCATTAGAAATATGTAAACCATCCCAAATGCAATACAATATTGCTATTGATCAGACACTAGTATTTTTCTCTATTGTTTCAAATTCAACATAATCAGAGGGGAAAAAACTTGAATACTCATCACGCAGCATCAAAATTATTAGCTGTTCTGTTTACAATCAGTTCTAATAAAAACTGTCATTACATTCACAAAAACAAACAAAACATCAACAATTAAGAAGATGCAAGTTGTCAGTGTATGTTGTAATCTTCGCCTTTAGTTCTTGGACATCAAACCATATCCGACAGGTGGATTGATGCTGTTTAGCACTATCTAGAAACTAAACAAAATGAAAGGTCTTAGTAGGTTATCATTACTTTTCCCACCTAGAAATAAACAAATGGTTAGCAAAAAACCCATATTCAAAACACTTCCCAGACAAAACATATGGCCATGTTGTTTAATGAGAGTGCACTCTTTTCTACCCATGAGCTCATTAATTAATTAATTAATCACCACGTGGATTTTCATTAACCACTTCCGGACCGCCGTACGTCGTTTGACGGGCGGCAGTTTCAAGTGGACTACCGTTGTTATGGTAGCAGATAGCTACCATAACCTCGGTATCTATTTTTTCAGCAGGCGATTCCCTGCAAGATAAAAGTGGTAGATCACTTTTATCAGTGGCTGGAGAGGTGCCCCCCCTCCCGCCGCTTTCCGGTCATCTCCGCCGCTTACCGGATGATCGCGTCCGTCCCCCCCCAGTGTCCATGAGCCCAGTGAGCGGCTGAAGCCGTTCACCCGGCTCCATAACATGGCTGGGCGAAAGCGACGTGACAAGTCACTTCCGCCCAATGCTCTTAAAGGGGACTTTTTTTTCCCTTGCCATTTTTTTTCAAATTTTTTTTTTATGCATTTCAGTGTAAATATGAGATCTGAGGTCTTTTTGACCCCAGATCTCATATTTTGGAGGTCCTGGCATGCTTTTTTCTATTACAAGGAATGTTTACATTTCTTGTAATAGGAAAAAAGTGATCAATTTTTTTTTTAAAAGAAAGGTGTAAAAATAAAAATTAAAAAGTAAAATAAATAATTAAAAAAAATAAAAATTTAAAGCGCACTGTCCTTGCGAGCTCGCGCGCAGAAGCGAACGCATACGTAAGTCCCGCCCACATATGAAAACGGTGTGCAAACCACACATGTGAGGTATCGCCGCGATCGTTAGAGCGAGAGCAATAATTCTAGCCCTAGACCTCTGTAACTCAAAAATGCTAACCTGTAGAATTTTTTTAAACGTCGCCAATGGAGATTTTTATGTTGCGAAGTTTGTCGCCATTCCGCGAGCGGACGCAATTTTGAAGCATAACATGTTGGGTATCATTTTACTCGGCGTAACATTATCTTTCACAATATGGAAAAAAATTGACCTAACTTTACTGTTGTCTTATTTTTTAACTAAAAAAATGAATTTTTTCAAAACAAATGGCGCTTGTAAGACCGCTGCGCAAATACGGTGTGACAAGTTTTGCAATGGCCGCCATTTTATTCTCTAGGGTGTTAGAAAAAAAAAATATATATATATAATATTTGGGGGTTCTAAGTAATTTTATAGCAAAAAAACATGGTTTTAACTGATAACCACCGAACTCCAAAAAGAGGCTCGGTCTTAAAGTGGTTAAAGGACGTCCATTAAAAGTTGTCAATAATTCACCATGGTTAACATTCACAATAACATTTGCAGTGTGTTCATCACATTGTGCACAAATATTATACATCACCAAATACATATTGATTTTTCTATTTCAACCTCTTCCCATACAAATCTTGGAAACTTCTAGGAACAAATCTGGTCCTTTCTGTATTAACAAAAAACTTATAAAACAATCATTAGTGTTGTATTCTAAACTTTCACACTTCATTACAATCACCAATCAAGACAATACATACATAGGCATACATCTTTAGTGATCATTCACTATTGTCCTATTGTATACTGTTACTTTTTGCTTGCTCATACATTTAGCATGTTATACAGAACTTGTCTAATCAGTTATTTTGTTCAAATGACTGGCAGAAAAATGTACAACTAGGTTTTTATCAGTGGGTGGAGCCTTCTCCCTTTCCACGCCCAGTAGACTGGAATGGAGAACTAAACATTTAAATAATTATAATAATCATGGCTACCTTTTAGAAATTTAAAGGGTGTTGACTGCAATTAGCCTTTCCTTTCTTTGTTTAAACTGAATCCTAGAGTTACAAAGCAAAAGACTAACCATTTCAACTAGGATTGTATTTCTGCAACATAATTAAACATTTCCCTTGGTCACCCACATTTAAACATTACATTTAACAGTATATTGCTTATTTCTTAGATGTTTAGAACTTTCCTGCTTCACAGACAGGCACAATCTTTTAAGGGGGGGCTTACAAATGGTGGAATGTTTGTCTCTTTATCTCTTTCCTCTCTTTATTTACACAGACACACACAGAGCATGTTAAGGGAGGGAAGAATCTGCAAATGAAAGCATTCTCATCTCTGAGTCCCAAATACTTTCTTATATAGGATGACTCTCAAACATAAGTGACAAAACTTATTTTTACAAATCATACTAAGCATTACCTATCTCTCTTAAGGTAACCTTGTCATTTTATATAGACAATATAAACAAGTACCATGTCCATTAGCTAGCTTCAAACAATTCGGACTTACACATAACAATCAATCTGAGTGGTCAGCTCATCATTTTCAATATTCAAATTAGTCCAGAGACCAATGTTATTACTATTAGAATTTAGGCTTCCTGATGATACAACAGTTTAATTTTTATATATCAGTCTCTCGCCCAATTTATCAAACAAAAACAAAATCGCATGCCGGTGTCCAGTAGTGGAAATCGGCTTGCACCTGATCACCTAAAGGCACCACAAATAAGCCAGCCAAGTATCTAAAACATTTCCTACGCTTTCTGAATGTACTGTGGCTCACAATACAAGTACACAACATTAAACCTAGCACAAACAGTCAAATCTCTTGTCATGTTTTTTGGGGTTATGTTCGATATGTGCAAAGAGAGATCACTCAAATACTTAAAAGTATAACATTTATTAAAAGTAATGGCAGATACAGATAAAGATAAAGAAAATATCAAGAATACTTAACTAAAGGTGCTTGTTTTCCTCGTCATGGAGACCCTTACATGGCACAGGGGATCAGGACCAGACACGTGCCTCATGGCTGTTCTGGGTGAGACTAACTCGTATAGGCTTTGGCTGTGGTAATATAGAACTTGTGTAAGGAAAAAGACCACCCCCAGCCAACACCCTGGTAAGCAAGGATATTATCTTGACATTCCTGAGGGGCTAGCTTGTCCATATAAGGCAGTTCAAATGCCAATAAGTCGAGTCATGCAAGGTAACCAGAATAACCAGGATATTAGAGGCTATAATAGATATTTGTGAGGCTAACCTTAATAAGGAATATGAAATATGCAATTTCCCCAACAATGTCCACATACATTTGAGATTTATTTTATTTAATTTGGGGTTCATATTTTAAACCCTTATTCAACAATAATGTTTCTTCGGGGGTTAAAGTTACATTACTGAGGTTAAAGATACTGCTATGTCCTTCTTCTTTTGGGGTCTATGGACTCTCTTCTCACCTCTTGTACCTCTGCATAGGCACTTCTTTTTCTGAATTGACCCATCCCTGAAAAATGTCCCTGGTTCCCATATTGCCTATTGGACCTATATTACTTTACATGTTCCTCCCATTACTATATAAGTGTATTGGGGGTTCCTCCCTCTATTTGGTACCCTAAAGGAACCCCTCCTAGTAGGTCCCCATGAGTAATGGACCTGAGTCTTCCAGGAGTAGTTCCCATGTAGGAACCTCCTCTTTGTCCACCATTTTTGGATTTAGGATGGCGACCTCTGTTATTTCGATTTTTCCACTCATTCTGACTCCCATTATTGTAGGGGTATATTCTCATGTCCCTATTACCAATTTCCTCATCTTCAATATCTTGAAGTGCCTCAAATATATTGGATGTTTGTACATTGTCATCCTCCTTCTCAATCTTTTGTGTGGACATTTTATTATATGTGGATATTTCACTTTATACTATGGACACTTTATTATCACATGTATTGTGTTTATTACAATTATTTACAAATGTATGCATGCTGTTTTTGATTCGTATGGTTGTCTTTTTACAAGAAGTTAGAGAATGATACAAAAAGAGTACCTTAGGATATGTTCCCCTATTGAACAATATAGTACATGTCAGACTGGACCTGACCCTTGACAGGATTCTAAATACCTTATCTGATTTTTGAAGTACAGAGGAAAAAAGAGCAAAACACAAAAACAGAACCTTAAACAATGCAGGAACTCATCTGCATGTACAGAACCTCAAACAGGTATAACCCTACTTGGATACTACAGTTTATACAAATTTAGTCACCTGGGTAAATTATAATCAATTAACGTATGAGTATGTCTAGAAAGTTTATCAATGGTTTCATTTAGGAGGCGCTCTTAGTAGTATTCACTATAGTGGTTGAATGTATCAGGGAATGCACTTGCACCCAAAAGCATCTGAACCTTGGCGCAGGTCCACCGGGTATGCAGTACAGTTCCCATCCCACCACATCCTTGGAAACAAGAGGAAGAGGAACCAGGATACATTTTAGAGAGATGTTCGAACCCTTTTGCCATTTATTTTGACAGCTGAACAGTTTTTGCTTAAGGCCTGTAAAACATTAATCTCCATAATGAAAATGTTGGAAGGGTATATGACAAATCGGTGACAGCACAGCTGATATCCTGAGCTTCTGTTTGGAAGATGAATGCTCTGAAAATAAAACACTGGGAAAATGAATGTGAGACTTTGTGACATGTGTAAAGTATTCTCTGCATGTTCACCACAGTTTAACCATTATAACTATTCTCCAAATGCTTATTCTTCGGGCATTCACCTCTAATGTTCTTTGTATTTATAATGTAGTGAATGCCTAATAAACATTGACAAATCTCATATTCAGGGAATGCATATGGTACAGTACAACTTTTTTTATGCCTATGCGATTCACTGATGGAGAACCCTTTGAGAGGGTTTATACATGGTACAGGATGTGAATTTTCTGTTTAATTTCTGTGTAATTCCTTGTTTGGAAGGGTGGCTGCACAAGAGCTCCAACATTCAGGCCTAGCACTTTCTAAATGTTAAAAATATGTTCCCTTCTAGGTGATCTACAGTGCTCAGCATGAATAAGTACACCTCAACAAATTTGTCAGAAAACCTTTACTTTCCTACATATATAGTTACATAGTTAGTCAGGTTGAAAAAAGACACAAGTCCATCTAGTTCAACCAAAAAAAAAAAAAAAAAGAAAAATTATGTATAACCATACAATCCCATATACAATCCTTCACCCACAGTTGATCCAGAGGAAGGCAAAAAACCCCAGCAAAGCATGATCTAATTTGCTATAGCGGGGGTAAAAAATTCCTTCCTGATCTCCCGAGAGGCAATCGGATTCACCCTGAATCAACTTTACCTAAAAATGTTAGTACCCAGTTATATTATTTACATTAAGGAAAGAATCCAGTCCTTTTTTAAAGCAATCTACTGTGCTGGCCAAAACCACCTCTGGAGGGAGTCTATTCCATATTTTCACAACTCTAACTGTGAAGAAACCTTTCCGTATTTGGAGATTAAATATTTTTTTCCTCTAGACGTAAAGAGTGCCCCCTTGTCCTTTGTGATGACCTTAAAATAAATAACTCAAAACCAAGTTCACTATATGGACCACTTATGTATTTGTACATGTTGATCATATCCCCAGTTAATCTCCTCTTCTCAAGAGAGAATAAATTCAGTTCCTCTATCTTTCCTCATAGCTGAGCTTCTCCGTGTCTCTTATTAGTTTGGTTGCCTTTCTCTGCACTTTCTCCAGTTCCCTGATATCCTTTTTGAGAACTGGTGTGCAAAATTGAACTGCATATTCCAGATGAGGTCTTACTAATGATTTGTACAGGGGCAAAATGATGTCTCTATCTCTGGAGTCCATACCTCTCTTAATACAAGAAAGGATTTTGCTTGCTTTGGAAACTGCAGCTTGGCATTGCATGCCATTATTAAGCTTATGGTCTATCAAAACCCCCAGATCCTTCTCCACTATGGATTCCTCCAGTTGTACTCCCCTTAGTATGTGTGATGCATGCATATTCTTAGCTCCCAAATGCATAACTGTACATTTATCAACATTTAACCTCATTTGCCACATTAACCACAACAGTACCTGGCACGAAAACCCCCTTCCTGTCCAGGCCATTTTTCAGCTTTCAGCGCTATCACACTTTGAATGACAATTACTCAGTCATGCAACACTGCACCCATATGAAATTTGCGTCCTTTTTTTCACACAAATAGAGCTTTCTTTTGGTGGTATTTAATCACTAGGAGGGGGTTTATTTTTTGTGCTATAAATAAAAAAAGATTGAAAATTTTGTGAAAAAATGCCTTTTTCTTTGTTTCGGTCATAAAATTTTGCAAATTAGTAATTTTTCTTTGTAAATTTTGGCCAAAATTTATACTGCTACCTATCTTTGTTAAAAATAACCCAAATACGTGTATATTATTTGGTCCTTGTGAAAGTTATAGAGTCTACAAGCTATGGTGCCAATCATTGAAAATTGATCAGATCTGATCACACCTGATAT
>BLSH010277625.1:1820180-1831565 GCA_018402905.1 Glandirana rugosa
AATGTAAAGAACATTATCCTTATTTTCACTAGTAAAAAAAAAAAAATTGGTGAAGTCGGGGCCTTCCTAAACGACGAAATCCTGGCCTCGGGAAAAACGCTAAGCCGCGACGCAGCGAAATTGACTGTTAACGCGCCAACACGCTACAACATGGGTTTGCTTTAAACGCAGGAAAAAAAGGGTGTTTGTCTCGAAAGAAAACCACCATAAACTAGTGGCGACGCAGTAAAGACTAGCGGCGATATTTGTTTTCTTCTCGCTGTTAAAACGTTTTTTTTGGGTTTAAAGAATGAAAAACGATCTTATGTTTACGCAAATTTCGTTTGGGTACAACATCGCACAACCGCGCAATTGTCAGTTAAAGCGACGCAGCGCCGAATCGCAAAAAGGGCTCCGGTCCTAAAGCAGCAAATCCTTCCGGGGCTGAAGTGGTTAAAAAAAAAAAAATGATCACTTTTATTCCTATTACAAGAAATGTAAAAATTGTTTGTACTAGAAAAAAGCATGCCAGGACCTCTTAAATATGAGATCTGGGGTCAAAAAGACCTCAGATCTCATATTTACACTTAAATGCAAAAAAACATAAAATAAAAAAATGACAGTTCAAAAAAAATGTCCCCTTTAAGAGCATTGGGCGGAAGTGACTTGTGACTTTGCTTCCGCCCTTCAGTGTTATGGAGCCAAGTGGGCGGCATCTTCCGCTCACTAGGCTTCCTGTGCAGGGGGGGGACGGACCCGATCATCTCCGCCGCTGCCAGCAGTCCGGTAAGTGGCGGAGGTGGCGGGAGGGAGGGCACCTCTCCCGCCACCAATAAAAGTGATCAATTGGCAAATCCGCCAGTAAGACCACTTTTAACTTGCAGAGAATTGGCGGCAGAAAAAAACGGTATCTAAACGGTGCCTGTAGCTGCTGGCACCATTCAGATATTACCACTCAAAGGCAGCAACGTCATATGATGTTGTGTGGGGGTGAAGTAGTTAAATTCCTTTTATAAGTTCGAAGGATGAATCTGTGCCAACGACATATTAAAGGGGTAGATTGTAAAGTGTTTCAGTGGACAATGTAAGGCTTACCTCCCTATTCTGTGTGATAGTCACAGTACACTAGAGAGGGTGACTGTGGGTGCATAAGACTACCCCAAGTAAGTGGTAGCAGCAGGGGAGGGGGGGTTCCTGGGGAATATAGCCACCTAGCAGGTGACCCAGGTAACCTAAATAGCCAGCCCTTTTGTTTCACTTCCCAGGGGTGGAAGCGTGCCTTTTTCAATTAGGTTGAGAAGAAGGTGCAAGAAAATTGTGTGTCCTGTCCTGGGAGCAGGAAGGAGACACCCTCTAGATTGAAGAAGGGTATGGTGTAAGTAAAGAGAAGCCTTGGCCAGGATTCTGCCTACTCAATTCTGGGAGAAAAGGGATAGCTAAAGTACCCAGGGGTTTTCCAAAAATGGGAAATCATTTGGGGGGAGGCACTAAAATAAAGGGACCCCCTTTGACTCCTTGCCAAGAACACACTATGACAAGTGGGTAATCAAGTTTTTAAAGAAATTGCACAGATTGACACAGATCACAGACTACCTTGTACCCCTCCAGAGAACGTATGACAGAGCTGCACCACAATTTTAAAAGTAAAATGACAGCCCCAAACAAAATGGCATCCTGGGCAAGTTGGAACAAAAAAGCGGCCTGGGCAAGGTGGAATAATGAAGCTTACTCAAGGACAGAAAAAACTCCTGTTGGCAGTGTTGCCCAAGAAGTCAGAGAAGGAGGGTGACATATCAGAAGAAATGGTTATGAGCACCCATTTATTAGCTAAAACACTTAGATAAACACCTTAAGATAGACTATATCCAGTGAGGGAATAGAGAGCAGATGATCTCTGCTTAATTGCAGATACTTTTGAAAGATGTGAAAAAGCTTCTCTAGGTCTCTTGCAATTCCTGGCAGAAAAGAGATGTAGGATTTCAAAGGGTGCCAGGAAAAAGTAATTTTCCTGGGACATTGTATCTTTAAGGGGGGTAAGAATCTCACATCAGAGAGAAAGGCTGTAATACAGGCACACCCCCTCCCAAAGAATCAAAAGGCGCTCAGGGCGTTTTTGGGTCTTGTAGGTTACTGCAGAACCTGGATTCCAAACATTTCACAGATTGCCCAGCCCTTATATATACTGACATCTAGTAAAGTCACATATTTTGAGCTGACAGAAGAATAGAAACAAGCTGTAGAAACATTGAAAAAAGCCATTATGACAAGTCCATGTTTAGCGTTGCCTGATTACAAGAAAGATTATTATCTGTTTTGTCATGAGGCAAACAATCAAACATCAGGAGTATTGGCACAGAAACATAGGGATAAGTGCAGTAGTGATAGTGGAAAAAACTACTGAAATAGTACTAGGAAACACCTTGATTTTAATGGTCCCTCATGCAGTGGAACAGGTACTAAATCACATCAATACTAAGCATCTGTCTGCTGCCAGATATAATATTTAAAAGGTGTAATGTACTAAACCCAGCCACTCTATTACCTGCCATGCCTGACCCACCAGAGGAGTGGGAGCATGATTGTAGTAGTGATACAGAGGCCTATTATGAGCTACAGGGGACAGTGAAAGATGTAGCTCTGGAAAATCCAGATATTGAATTATGGATAGATGGTTCCTGACTCTATACAGAAAAAGGTTCACCTGTCACAGGAATGGCTATAATGGATCAGGAAAAAGTGGTATTTCAGGAAGCTTTACCGAGCCATTGTTCAGCTCAAGTGGGTAAGTTGGAAGCATTGACAAAAGCATGTCAGATAACAGAGGGTCAGTCGGTTAATATATATACCGATTCACGTTATGCTTTTGGTGCAGTGCATGACTATGTAGCATTGTGGAAAGTAGGAACTATTTAACATTTCAAGGTAAACCTATGAAAAATGCTGCTCAGATAATGGCTTTGCTAGAAGCTATTACTTTACCTGCTACTGTTGCTATAGTGAAGGTGAAAGCCCATACTAAAGGAAGTGATCCTATCACTATAGGGAACCAAAGAGCAGATAAAGCTGCTAAAGAGGCTGCTCTGTTCGAGTATGTTTCTTGAAAGGTACACTTGATGAGGAAATATTGAAGAAATTTCAAGATGCAGAATCCCAAAAAGATATAAGTAAATGGAAAAAGGTGGGGTGCAAACAGGATGAAAAAAGTATTTGGCATCATGAGGATGGGAGACCTTGTGCCCCTCACTCTATGTATTCTGGTTTATGTTCTATGGCGCATCTCCCCTCTCATGTTGCCAAAGGAGGGATGGTTGATACAATTTTGAAAATGTTTGATTTGTGCACAATTTAACCCAGGGAAAAAGGTACAAACACCATCTGGTCATATCCCAAGACCTCTATACCCATTTCAGAGATTGCAGATAGACTACATACAGTTGCCAAAGGTGGGAATGTATGAGTATGTTTTCACATGCGTAGACTGTTTTAGTGGCTGGTTGGAAGCTTCCCCGGTGAGGAAGGCTACAGCTACAGCAATGGCTAAAAAATGAATACAGGAAGTAGTATGCAGGTATGGAATTCCCAGAAAAAATAGAGAGTGATAGGGGAAGCACATCACAGGTCAGATAATGAAGGAAACATTGACAGCTTTCAACATTGAACAGTGCTTGCGTACACCATACAACCCTGCTGCAAGTGGTAAAGTAGAAAAATATAATGGTTTGTTAAAAGCAAAATTGGGGAAACTCAAAGCTGAGATAGAACTGAACTGGTTACAAGGACTACCAATTGCATTGTTTTCTTTGAGAACTACTCCTAAACAGAAAGAAAATATATCTCCTTATGAGATACTCTTTGGATCAGTGCCAAAAACAGGTGTGTACTATCCACAGGTGTCAACTAAGTCCTATGACATGCTCACCAAGAATGTGATAGGATTACAGAGACATTTTAACCAATTGCATAATAAAATCTATGCTTCACTTCCAGATCCAGATAATCTTGAAGGGACACATAAATTGCAAACAGGTGACTGGGTGATGCTTAAGAAGCACCAGAGGAAAGGTATTGAGCCCAGATGGACAGGACCCCATCATGTGGTAATGGTGACCCCAACGACTGTAACGCTTGAGGGCAGAAAGGTTTGGGTTCATGCATCACACTGTAAACACGTGCATTAAGCCGTGGTACCTGAGCAATCAGGCTAGCTCAAGGGATGGAGGCCTCGGAGGGGGCCCCAAATCTTGGCAGGTGGTGCTTAGCAAGAACATTAATTGTGTCCTTTTAGTTTTCAGAATAAATCATCTGTGGAGGAGGAAGATAAGAGCATGGCAAGGTGTCCTGATGGTATTAATCCTGGGCCCGATGTACAGTATCTCACAAAAGTGAGTACACCCCTCACATTTTTGTAAATATTTTATTATATCTTTTCCTGTGACAACACTGAAGAAATGACACTGCTAAATTTGCTGCCCCCTCAAAATAACTCAACACACAGCCATTAATGTCTAAACCGCTGGCAACAAAAGTGAGTACATCCCTAAGTGAAAATGTCCAAATTGGGTCCAAAGTGTCAATATTTTGTGTGGCCACCATTATTTTCCAGCACTGCCTTAACCCTCTTGGGCATGGAGTTCACCAGAGCTTCACAGGTTGCCACTGGAGTCCTCTTCCACTCCTCCATGATGACATCACAGAGCTGGTGAATGTTAGAGATTTTGCGCTCCTCCACCTTCCATTTGAGGATGCCCACAGATGCTCAATAGGAATTAGGTCTGGAGACATGATTGGCCAGTCCATCACCTTTACCCTCAGCTTCTTTAGCAAGGCAGTGGTCGTCTTAGAGGTGTGTTTGGAGTCGTTATCATGTTGGAATACTGCCCTGTGGCTCAGTCTCCTAAGGGAGGGGATCATGCTCTGCTTCAGTATGTCACAGTACATGTTGGCATTTATAGTTCCCTCAATGACCTGTAGCTCCCCAGTGCAGGCAGCACTCATGCAGCCCCAGATCATGACACTCCCACCACCATGCTTGACTGTAAGACACACTTGTCTTTGTACTCCTCAACTGGTTGCCGCCACACACGCTTGACACCTTCTGAAACAAATACGTTTATCTTGGTCTCATCAGACCACAGGACATGGTTCCAGTAATCCATGTCCTTAGTCTGCTTGTCTTCAGCAAACTGTTTGCGGGCTTTCTTGTGCATCATCTGTAGAAGAGGCTTCCTTCTAGGATGACAGCCCTGCAGACCAATTTGTTGCAGTGTGCAGCATATGGTCTGAGCACTGACAGGCTGACCCCCCCTCCCCACCCCTTCAACCTCTGCAGCAATGCTGGCAGCACTCATACGTCTATTTCCCAAAGACAACCTCTGGATACGACACTGAGCATGTGCACTCAACTTCTTTGGTCGACCATGGCGAGGCCTGTTCTGAGTGGAACCTGTCCTGTTAAACCCCTGTATGGTCTGGGCAACCGTGCTGCAGCTCAGTTTCATGGTCTTGGCAATCTTTTTATAGCCTAGCCCATCTTTATGTAGAGCAACAATTATTTTTTCAGGTCCTCAGAGAGTTCTTTGCCATGAGGTGCCATGCTGAACTTCCAGTGACCAGTATGAGAGAGGGAGAGCGATAACACCAAATTTAACACACCTGCTTCCCATTCACACCTGAGACCTTGTAACACTAATAAGTCACATGACACCGGGGAGGGAGATGGCTAATTGGGCCCAATCTGGACATTTTCACTTAAGGGTGTACTCACTTTTGTTGCCAGTGGCTTAGACATTAATGGCTGTGTGTTGAGTTATTTTGGGGGACAGCAAATTTACACTGTTGTACAAGCTGCACACTACTTTACATTGTAGCAAAGTGTCATTTCTTCAGTGTTGTCACATGAAAAGATAGAATAAAATATTTACAAACATGTTGCACCAATCTTACAAATGTATGATCGCCTCCTCACTCGGCAATCATGACCTTAGCCAAAGCAGTTGGCAACCTTGGAACAAATGGTATCATAGCCACAAGTTGATATGACTCCTGCATAGTAGAAAAATCCCGGTCTGACTGTTACCTAAATTTTTATTATTCTTTTCTCTTATGCTGGTTTTTATTTCTCTTTTTTCCTATAATGTTCCTTCCTCTGGGAGCTATTCTCATGCTCACATGTGCATCATAGAGTAATCCTGAATCTTCTGCAGATGAATATTGTCGGAGCCAGGGGTGGCGCCACCCCTCACCTCCTGACTGGTTCTAGATGTAGAGCATGGTGTTCACCTTGAAATGCTCATTTGCTGTGTCATGTATCTTCATTCTAATGATTGCTCTAACCATGTTGCATTGCATATTGTGATTCCTGTTTTCATGAAAAATTTCAATAAAAATTATTGAAAAAAAATATATTTACAAACATGTGAGGGGTGTACTCAGTTTTGTGAGATACTGTATGTGGGAAGCCAGACCTTCTTGAACAGGATGATCCAATTACATGAGGTGATCAGTACTCAATTCAATCTCTCAGATTGCTGGATATGTACTATGATTCCCCCTAGTGTACGTCACAAACCCATAATTGCTATGGCAGTGACAAGTCCTGATTTATACCATGCTTTATTGGTAAATGTATCTACAAATAGTATATTAACTATATAGCAAAGGGAAATAGCTAAAGAAGATGATCTGTTAATCCAGGGGATATCAGGTAAAGGAATAGGTATCACCTTAAATGGGACAATTAGGGTGGGTATCACATACTATTATCAAGAACCAGGTGATGTCCAGGTTGTTCTGAATGGGTATTATAATATCTTAAACCAGACAATGCGTTGGTGTGAAGAGGATTGCTCCAACGGTTTTAATAGAGCCTTGAAGCAATCATTAAAGCCTTTGGATTTACCAGATGAGTGTAATGAAACATATATAGATACCGATGGAAATAAGTATAATCAATCTTTGAAAGAGTTGGTAGACTCAGAATTAAAAAGTGTTGTAGCAAGAGTCTTGCCTAATCCATACTATTCTGTGTGTGGACGGAAAGCAAGAAAAAGCTTGTCCCTCATGGCCAATTATATTTCAGTATTTGGGGAGGCATTTAAAGCTTGGACTTATGCCCCATCCTTTTCTGGATGGGGACATGAGATGGCAAACAGAATAAATAGCTATTCAACTGTGACTAATATAATGTTGGGTCATGCCTTAGCCGCACTGAAGGATGAAGCAGAGGCGTTAATAGAAATGCGGAGACAGGTGATTGCTAACCATATGGGTCTAGACATTCTATTTGCATCTCAGGGAGGATTACGTACAGTAATAAAACAGGAGTGCTGTACCTATATGGTTGACAATAGCTATGACATAAATATACAAAAAAAACCAGCGCAAAGGAAAAAGTAGAAAAAATTGAAAATGGAGCTGCTCGTGTATCAGTTAGAAATAACCTAGAATAATTGAATGTGAAAAAGCTAAAACCGCGCTCCCACTAATAGGTGAATGCCTTTCCAGTTACCTGCCAAAGGCATCCGCTAAACATTATGTGAAAAGAAAAATATATAAAGTATATATGGTGAATCACTGTAAATGCAATGCTCCAATAAAGTGCAAGCGCTACATATAGATAGTGGTACAGTCTTTGTGATGGTTGGAATAACCCACACCTCACATAAACTGCATTGTGATAATCCTTACTATTGATGCAATATACAATCATAAATCTAATGACAAATGCATACAGTAAAGTGCAAGAAGTCTCTAAAACAGTATGTGCAAAACTGTGCAAAACAATTGTGCAAAAAAACAATTGTGCAAAAAAATTTGTATGTGGTATAAATGGTACCAAAAAGAAAAAATCCAAATAATCCAAAACCATCCAATCTTCAGCCAATATGTTTGACAATGGAAAATTCAACTTCACGTAGGCATTCAGCTTGAGATGAGTACATCAAGTAGTGGACCAATAACAGACCGCTAGAGCACCCTTTATACTGTAATAATCCTTCACCAGGCACCCCAGTAATACATCCTACTCACCGAATGGAATGGATTCCCATCACAGGAATCATAAACGCCCTTGGTGGTAGGTGGAAATCTTGTCCTCTGAGGTCCCAGAAGGGACCACTGCTGGTATATGTGGAGAGAACTTCCTTGGGCTCAGTAAAGGAGGAAAAGACAAACGGGTCCAAAATCGTGAAGTACGTTTGTTTTATTGAACCAGAAATAAAATGCTACATGCGGTTAAAAAACTGCAGTAGATGCCAATTACAGTCCATCTGGACTTCAATCATTTGCATGAAATATTTGTTTACCTTGCACAATACACCTGGATCACTCAGCACTTTTGTCAGCACCTTTAGGGTGTCCATTCCACATCATTTTTCCACCTTTTACAATTAAGGATTCATTTCCCGATATTCACATCTTGTGCGACTTTTATTATATTATTAGTCACGTTTGCTTATGTATTATTTATATATTTATCTGTTTATTGATGTATTTATTAATTGGTAGCACATCCACACCATTATAATTATAGAGTCCACCTGCGTTGCAGACAGCGGAAGTGACGAGACCGGAAGTCACATTACCCGACGCGGCGTTTCGTCGGCATACGTGCTGACGTCATCATGGGGTCATCATAGGTAGTGACAGGCCTTTTTTTTTTTTTTTTTAAATTGGGGTCTATTAGACTCTAGATCTCTCCTCAGCCCTTAAAGCATCTGACTACACCAAGATCGGTGTGATAACATGCTTTCCAATTTCCCAATGGAGCTGTTTATATCCGGCAAAACCAAAGCCATGAAATGCTTGCAGCTTCCGGTTTCTTAGGCCATAGAGATGATTGGAGCCATTCTAGTCTTTGATCAACTCTATAGACAGCTGGCGGAACCACCGGCTGCATTCTCGGGTTCCCTGGTGCAGCTGAATGGCGTACCTGAAAAGCAAATAATGATTAACAATATAACACAGTAAACAGTAATGTATAAATGTAGAATTATATACCCGCAAAGCAAACATAATAAAACTCATTAACAATAATATATTACAGGTATGCATAAAATACTGTAACAATAGAGAGAGAACAATAGAGAGAGAATAATAGAGAGAGAAGAACAAGAAAATGACAACTATTTTTGGCTTTTTTATTTATTTTTTCTTGTTTTAAAACATTTTTTTTTTTGGTTCCCTTTTTTTGGACCTGTAAACTGTAACTGTAACGGTTGCAGGTTCGGGACAACCAGAAAATGCCTCTTATGCAGCCAACTCACTGCATTTGCATTGGGAATTTGGGGAACAGCACCGTCTGAAAACAGAAGGGCTGTGACGATCTCTTGCTGGAATTTAAGGAAGGATCCAGTCCATCCTGACACTTTGTATAGCACATAAGCGTTCATCAGAGCCAATTGGAATAAATATACAGACACTTTTTTGTACCAGCGTCTGGCCTTACAGGCAATTAAGTACGGCGCCAATAACTGGTTGTTGAGGTCCACATCCCCCATATTAAGGTTGTATTCGAGGACACAGAGGGGCTTCTCCACAGCACCAGCCGCCGCTGGAATTTGGACTGTCGTATCTGCGGGAAGGGAGGACAGAACGAAAACATTCATTTTTTCCCTCCACTTCATTGCAAGCAAATTATTACTTCTCAAGCAGCCATTCTCCCCTGTCTAAGTCAGGACTCTACAAGCTGTTGGGGGAAGCCCCGGCGATTAGATCGCACTGTGCCACATGCTCCAATTCCATTAGCAAAAAAGTGACTAAAAAGTGGCACGCTTGTGTAATAATTGTCCACGTACAAGTGGTACCCCTTTCTGAATAAGGGTGACACCAATTCCCAAACCAGCGCTCTCTATGCAGTCTGGGCAGTTGGGGGGTTCCATGTGACTATCTTTACCCTCATATACCATAAAACTTTATGTATAGCCTGTGGCCCTGTCACAGAGCTCATACATTTTGACCCCATATCCGGCATGCTTGCTGGGGAGGTACTGTTTGAAAGCAAGGCAGCCAGAAAATTTAATCAGGGACTTGTCTACGCAGACAACTTGATTGAGAATAAACAAGGCTGCAAATTGTTGGATAAAATGGTTTACGAGGGGCCGAATTTTGTGGAGCCAATCAAATTCAGGGTCACCCAGAGGACAACAGAGTTCATAGTCATTAAAATGCATGAACCACAAGATCTGCTCGTATCGTGCCGTGGTCACCAGCATACAAATTTCTTTGGTCCACAATAGATCTATAGAGATCTTCTTTGAAAAACAGTGAATAAAAATCAAGTGACATAAAATCAACTGTTTCCACCTGAATGCTGAAGTGGTGGGTTGCCAATCAGGGCTTGCATATGTAGCGAGAAGGGCACATTGGGCTCTGCAGGCCTGTGTTTGTCTTCTTGTTGGCTGCAGGACACTACTTGTGCTAGCCACCGCACCAGCTTGAACTGCACTTATGGGACTCACTACGTCACCACGTGCTACTGCAGTGCTGGTTTGTCTATGACCAGGATGTATTAGGCCTCTGGTGCTTGTCAGTTTACCAGAAGGATGAGAGGCACTAGTACTGGCTCTCTGCTCCATACAAGAGCCCTGCAGTTCTTGCACCTCAACAACAACAGAATGGGATTGGGTACGCCTGACCTTAGCAGGGACCACAACGCCGTCGTTAGAGCTATCTGTCAGGGTGCCGCTGCTCTCTACAAGTTTACATACTGAGCCTGAATCTGCCAGTGGAACTTCCCCATCGTTCTCATCTGTCATGCTCAGCAACATGTTGGCCTCTTCACTAGTGTACCTCTGGACATTTTGGCCTCTAAATTTATCGGCACAACTAGTGCAACTCACAGGCAAAAGAGCACCTGGTTGTCAGAGCCTGCTTCAATCGCTACCAAAATAACTGTTAGTGTTTGCAGGGATTCGGCATGACTCTATGAACACTGCAGTTATGCGTGCTGTGTTTTGTAAGTGTTAGTGATCTATTTGATACTACACTTGGGTGGGCTGAGCTGGGCGGAGGGAATAAACGCAGGTGCTAGCAGGTATCTGGGCTGATCCTGCTAACGCCACAGTTTTAGTAACACTAAAGTACTGGGGACGCTAATATATATCTAATCAGATCACAGATATTGATCCGTTCAGATACTATACTAGTAATGGACCTATCTAGTGTGTGTGTGTGTGTGTGCGTGTGTTAGAGCACCTGACTAATCTGACCCTGCCTGGTATTTACACTGACCCTAACTAATGCTAAAACCTAACATGTCACCCGCCGGGCGATCAGGGGGTTAAAACCTTTATTAGGTAGATACGGCGGGTACCCTGAGGAAGTACAGTGATCAGTGAAAAATCTGATCACAGCACTAAGTGACACAGTGACAGGAATGAAGGGGTTAACTGGGGGGGGGGCGAGGCG
>BLSH010277625.1:1831575-1856690 GCA_018402905.1 Glandirana rugosa
ACCCCACCCCGAATCTGATCACAGCACTAAGTGACACAGTGACAGGAATGAAGGGGTTAACTGGGGGGGGGCGAGGCGATCAGGGGGGGATAAAGGGGTTAATTGTGTGCCTAATGTTTACTGGTGTTAGTGTAGTTTTGTTCAACTCACTGTTAGATGCTCTCTCTCCCCGTGCTGGAAACAAAAAGAACTCCAGGAGGGGAGATTGCATCACTTCCTCTGCCTGTGTTTACATTACACAAGCAGAGGAGGCTCTGCCATTGGCCAGAACCAAATACCAGGTCCAGACCAGAATTTATTGGTCTGGGCCTGGAGACTGGTCAGTTCTGGAACAAATCCGATCATCGCGGGGACGGCGGGAGCGACCGACCTTCAATGATGGCAGTTTGCTCAGCCGAGCCGACCTGCTGCAGTACAACTGTGGCAGCTGGTCAGGAACTATTTAATACCACTTCAGCCCCAGAAGGATTTACCCCCTTCATGACAAGAGCACTTTTTGAGATTCGCCACTGAGATTTTGGGACCAATGACATTTATATAGTGATCAGAGCTTTAAATAGCCACTGATTACTATATAAATGTCACTGGCAGGGAAGGGGTTACACTGTAGGGGCGATCAAGGGGTTAATTGTGTTCCCTATGTGTGTTCTAACTGTGAGAGGGCTGGGCTGGTAGGGACATGACAGATCTAACTGTTCCCGATCACTGGGAACAGTAGATCTCTGTCATGTCCCCTGACAGAACGGGGATCCGCAGTGTTTACATAGGCCGATCCCCGTTCTGACTCTAGTAGGTGATCGCAGGTCGCCGGCGGACATCGAGTCCATCTGACTCCCAGGCATACTCAGGCAGCGTGCAGCGGCGGCCTCCCACCCGCAACTGCGCCTGCATGAGCCACCGTATAGCTACAGTGATTCGCGCAGGAGAGCCGATCTGCCGCCGTATAACGACAGCGGCTGGTCTGCAAGCGGTTAATGTGATTTAATTCATGCCAATGATGATTTTCTCCCCTTACAAGTCTATGGGAATACAAAAGCAGTTTAAAGTCAGTTGAATGCATATATAATGAATCCTGAATGATCTCAGAAGCATCCCAAAACTATATCAAAATCACACTGCATTTGTTCAACACAGGTCCTTATATACCGAAATGTGTCTAACTATATCCAAAAGATAAACCATGCTCACATAGACTTTTAGTATCCAGCAAAGTTCAGCAGGAACTCTAAATTCAGAGGTTTAGTTCTGAGTGAAAGTAAATATATTAGGTTTAAAATGTGTCTGTAACAGACTATATGGTGCAATGGATGAAGGATAATAATATAGACAGTGTGCCTGATTTACTTTGGGGGATGTGGTTAAGATTAATTTTGCAAAGAATACCCAATCACATGCAACTAAAATTTAAAAAATAGGATTTTTGCTTACACACCATTGGATGATAGAAGTCCACATAGCTTCAGCTCATTCACCTTAATGAAAATTCATTTTGCAAAGTGAATATGCTTAACCACTTCCGGACCACCCACCGCACATATACTGCGGCAGGGTGGCCCGGTTATGCGAAACAACGTACTTGCACGTCACTTCGTACATGAGATACTGTGCACACAGGTTGCACTCTGGGGGAGCATGCACATGGGTTCGGCGGGCTGGATGTCCTCCAGCCACCCGCGATCGCTCCACAGAGAGGCAGAACGAGGATGTAAACAAGGAATATGCCTGTTCTGACAGGGGACAACACTGAGATCGGCTGTTCCACAGTTAGAACACAAACTGAAGGAACACAGTTAACCCTTTGATCGCCCCTAGTGTTAACCCCTTGCCTGTCAGTGTCATTTATACATTGATCAGTGCATTTTTTAGCACTGATCACTGTATTGGTGTCACTGGTCCCCAAAAAGTGTCACAGATTTGTCCGCCATAATGTCGCAGTCTCGCTAAAAATTGCAAATCGCAAATCTATCCCCTCTCTTGTAGACGCTATAACTTTTGCGCATACCAATCAATATACGCTTATTGGGATTTTTTTAACCAAAATATGTAGAATACATATTGGCTTAAACTGATGAATAAATTCGTTTTTTTAATTTTTTTTTTGGATATGTATTATAGCAGAAAGTAAAACATTTTTTTTCAAAATTGTTGCTCTTTTTTTGTTTATAGCACAAAAAATAAAAACCGCAGAGGTGATCAAATACCACCAAAGGAAAGCGCTATTTGTGGAAAAGAAAGGACATCAATTTTGTTTGGGTACAACATCGCAAGATAGCGCAATTGTCAATTAAAGCGACGCAGTGCCGTATCTCAAAAAATAGCCTGGTCATTAAGGGGGTAATTCCTCCCGGGGCTGAAGTGGTTAAAGAGTACTCTACTTTCGTGGGGACAACAATAGCAAATAAAAAAAAATTATATAGTTCATACAATTACGGCACAAGTCATATTGTTATTGAATGTTATTAAAAATGACCTTTCCTTTTCAATCTGCAGCTCTGTAATTTTCTGAAAATGCAATGCAATATGGCTACCTGGAGTTGTTCTGTACACAGAATGCGTACAGCATGCCCCCCAGATATGTAATTTCCTTCTTCTGTGATTGGCTCACTGATTTTCCCAGAAGTCTGCACTAAGATACAAGTCAGATTTCAGGCATCCCCTGAAACAAAAATTTAATTTTTGGTAAGATACTCCCAATAGGAAATCAGGTCTAAAGGGATGCAGGACCAGCAACTTTCTTCATTTGTGCCCTGCAGGTACACAGCTTATTGATAATTATGAAACCACTCCCATTAGATTCACTTTCCCACATGGACATAGACAAACACGCATGAATTTCTTCAGAATAACAAAAGGTAGGAATCTGTAACAAAGTTTGTAAAAATCCTTGCAATGTTCATAGATCACCCAGAGGGGAAGGTTTTTTCTCAACAAGTTTTCTAAAAGTGGAGTTACACTTTAACTGGATGGGTGGGCTTACTGTACTCTTTGGCCAGGCTCACTTGCTCTGTCTCCTAAAGGTTAACTATGCTTTTGTGGGAGAAACATACTTTCCCAAAAAAGGGTAGTATTTTTTGTGGGAAAGTACTTTCCTTTTCAATCTGCAGTGCTGTAAATTTATGTAAAATACGATGCAATGTGGCAACCTAGAGGCACTCTGTGCACAGATGGTGTATGGAAGCTCCTACCCACATATATGTCATCACCTGCTTGTGTGATTGGTTGACTGATTGTCCCAGAAATCTGCATTAAGATACAGGTCAGATTTTTTTTGGGCACTCTCTGCAACAAAAATGTAATGTCTTGTTGAGATACTCCCAAAGGGAAATCACAAATCACAGACCTTTCCTCATTAGAGCCCTGCAAGTGCAGCTGATAAAATCACTCCCATACAGATTTATTTTGCACATGGACAAAGACAGTTATTTCTTCACAATAACAAAAGGTAGGATATTGCAACATAGTTTGTTAAAATCCTTGCAATGTACCTACAGTGCTCAGCATAAATGAGTATACCCATTTTAAAAAGATTTTAATCAATATCTCAATGAACACAAGAGCAAAATGTTGACAAAGCTGAGTTTTATAGAACATTTGTTTAGCCCATTACTTGAAAGTAAGGTTAATATTATAACTTAGATTAAAAAATCTTCAGTTTTACTCAAATTAGTTGATGCAAAAATGAATATACCCCAGAACAAAAACTACCACATCTAGTATTTTTCATGGCTTCCCTGATTTGTAAGGACAGCACCAAGTCCTCTAGGCATGGAATGAAAAAGTTGGTGGCATATTGCAACATCTATCTTTTTCCATTCTTCAAGAATGACTTCTTTTAGAGCCTGGATGCTGGATGGAGAGTGATGCTCAGATTGTCTCTTCAGAATTCCCTATAGAGGTTTATATCAGGAAACATACTTGGCCGCTGAATCACTTTCACCAAGTTCTTCTTCAGAAATGCAACAGTGGCCTTAGATGAGTGTTTTGGATCATTGTCATGTTGGAAAAGTGCATGATGACCAAGGGCACGGAGTGATGGTAGCTGGAACAGCGATCTCTGTGGAAGGACACTACCACCACCATGTTTTGCACTATGTACTTGGCATAAGATAATATTTTATACTTTACAAAACATTTGGGCAATATAGTGTGTTTTTGTGCATTAAAATTCAAAAATGTCTTTTTTTTTCCCCCAAAAAATTGCGTTTGAAAAATCGCTGCGCAAATACTTTGGGGGGAAAAAATTGCAACACCCACCATTTTAATCTATAATCCCTCTGCTTTAAAAAAATATATATAATATTTGGGGTTTCAAAGTGATTTTCTAGCAAAAGAAAACATTTTTTTTTCATATAAACAAAAAGTGTCAGAAAGGACCCGGTGGTTCAAGTGGTTAGAAGAGTGTGTGATGTGGGGCATAATATGCTAGGACAGTTCAAACCCCCCCCCCAAATTACCACTTTTTGGAAAGTAGACACCCCAATCTATTTGCTGAGAGGCATGTTGAGTCCATGGAGTATTTTATATTTTGTCACAAGTTTCGGGAAAATGTACTTTTTTTTTTTGCACAAAGTTGTCACTAAATTATATATTGCACGAACATGCCACATATATATGAAATTACACCCCAAAATACATTCTGCTGCTTCTCCTGAGTATGTGGATACCACATTTGTGGGACTTTTTGGGAGCCGAGCCATGTACGGGACCCCGAAAACCAATCACCGCCTTCAGGATTTCTAAGGGTGTAAAATGGTGATTTCACTTCCTCACTACCTATCGCAGTTTCGGAGGCCCTGAAATGTCAAGATGGCACAAATCCCCCCAAATTACCCCATTTTGGAAAGTAGACACCCCACGCTATTTGCTGAGAGGCATGTTGAATCCATTGAATATTTTATATTTTGTCATAAGTTTCGGGAAAATTGACTTTTTTTTTGTTTACACAAAGTTATCACTAATCAATATTTTGCTCACACATGGCATGAGTATATGTGAAATTACACCCCAAAATACATTCTGTTGCTTCTCCTGAGTACGGGGATGCAACATATGTGAGACTTTTTGGCAGTCTAGCCACGTTCAGGACCCCAAAAACCAATCACCGGCTTCAAGCTTTCTAAGGCCGTAAATTGTTGATTTCACTCTTCACTACCTATCACAGTTTCGCAGGCCCTGAAATGTCAAGATAGCACAAAACCCTCCCAAATGACCCCATTTTGGAAAGTAGACACCCCAAGGTATTTGCAGCTCTCATTTGTTTTGGAAAATGAAGAAAAGGAATTTTTTTTTTTCTTTTTCAATTTTCAAAACTTTGTGACAAAAAGCGAGATCTGCAAAATATTCAACATGCCTCTCAGCAAATAGCTTGGGGTGTCTACCTTCCAAAATGGGGTAATTTGGGGGGGGGGCATTTCATGGCCTCCGAAACTGTGATAGGTAGTGAAGAGTGAAATCAAAAATTTACACCTTTAGAAAGCCTGAAGGCGGTGCTTGGTTTTCGGGGTCCTGTACATGGCTAGACCACCAATAAGTCTCACGTATGGGGTATCCCCGTACTCAGGAGAAGCAGCAGAATGTATTTTGGGGTGTAATTCCACATATACCCATAGCATGTGTGGGCAATATATCATTTCAGTGACAACTTTGTGTAATTTTTTTTCATTTTTCAATCACTTGTCACAAAAAATTAAATATTCAAAGGACTCAACATGTCTCTCAGCAAATTCCTTGAGGTGTCTACTTTCCAAAATGGGGTCATGGGGGGGGGGGGTTGTACTGCCCCTACATTATAGCACCTCAGGAAATAAGATAGGCAGTCATAAACTAAAAGCTGCGTAAATACCAGAAAATGTTTGTAGACCCTATAACTTTTGCACAAACCAATAAATATACGCTTATTGACTTTTTTACCTGAGACATGTGGCTGACAGCATTTTGGCAAAAATGTAAGACTACAATTGAGTTTGTTGTATTTTTTAATAACAAAAAGTAGAAAATATAATTTTTTTTCAAAATGTTTGGTCTTTTTTCTTTATAAAAAATAAAAACGCAGAGATGATCAAATGCCACCAAAAGAAAGCTCTATTTGTGGGGAAAAAAAGGATGCAAATTTTGTTTGGGTACTGCATTGCATGACCGCGCAATTACCAGCTAAAGCAGTGCAGTGCCAAATTGTAAAAAGTGCTATGGTCCTAAGGTGGGAAATCCTTCCGGGGCTGAAGTGGTTAAGGGGGTAAATCCTTCCAGGGCTGAAGTGGTTAAAATGAGCTTTAATGTACTTTTTTTCCCTGAACTACAAATAAGAAGCCAGCATGTTATGTCCCATCATTAAATGTATGCTCGTTTTGAAAACTGCTAGTTGGTGTAATTCTTTAGAAGAAAAGGTTCTTTTCTATTTTTGCATATGCCATTCTCCGTCTTGGAAACAGGAAAAATATGACTTCCTTTTTTTTCCTTATGAAAAGATACATCCGCACATGGGCATTGTGTGAATATCGTGACCCAGGTCTATAATCTAATTAGTGGATGAACAGAAATGGCACCATATCACCCTGCTCTAACAGCTGATTTTGCAACTGAAACATTTCTACTGACTGTATTGATTTTACATTAAACAGACAGGCTGTACAGCAACAGAGCTGCTTGTACAACACAGAGCTAGTTAAACTAGAGATGTTATTGCATTTATCCAGGATAACGCTGTATTTTTAAAAATGATTTCTACCCAAAGCATACTTGTCATCAGTGTTGCCAACCTCCCGCAGCATTTTTTACTGGCAAAACATGGAAAATTTACTGGCGGAGCACAATTTTTACTGACAACCTGAAAAATAACTGAACTCCAATTAAAAACTAAGGCAATTGATATTCAAAAACAACATGGAAACACTGACAATACCCATATCAAGTAATTTGCTTGGTTTACACTTAAAAAATCAGCACAGCATGACAAATTATCAGACCCTGATATTCATAGACAATTGTAAAAATCACTGATTTTTACAAACTGTCAGTAAATTTACTGGCGGTTGGCAACCCTGCTTGTCATTCATTTTAAAAGTTAAACAAATCAAAGTCCTATCTCAAAGAAGACTATCTTTGTATGAAATTGTAGACCAGAATGTTGCTCGTTACGGAACTTCTGTTACTGAAGAAATTTGTCTGTTACCTGTATGGCTTGTCATTGGTTTGTTGATCGATAGGTAATGAATTTGTGTACTTTATGCTTGGCTTCTCTCCCTGCGCTTCTGATATTGCTTATCCTAGGTGTGATCACTTACTCATATGGGGTCTGTTAGAGATCTATATCTGACCAATGTTTAGTCAGTCCACATGGCCTAGGTGTGTGCAATAATAGTGCATTTGTCATATATCTAATTACATTAATTGCTTTGCATGCGTTTAAATCAAATATTATGCTTTTGATCAAAACATATAGCATTGCATCCTTAACCAAATCCTCTGTGGCTCAAGGCTAGTCACAGGCATTATCATGTGCATGTCTTAATAAAATCTCAGCGAAATAAAATGTTCAACTTGTAAGTCCAAAAACAATGATAATATATTCTCGTTCAATCTTCAATCATCCTAGTGCCTCTTTCTTGTGTTATTGTGATTATACCATCCTTTCTCAGTTTACAGGTGCTATTGTGACAGATACAGATGAACTTGTGACTTTTTCTTATCCGTGTCTCCTATAAGTGCTCTAGCCTCTCATGTGAGTGCAAAAGCCCTAGCACACTCAGGTGAGAGGCTAGAGCACTTATAGGAGACACACATAAGAAAAAGTCACAAGTGAATGTGTATCTGTCACAATAGCACCTGTAAACTGAGAAAGGATGGTATAATCACAATAACACAAGAAAGAGGCACTAGGATGATTGAAGATTGAATGAGAATATATTATCATTGTTTTTGGACTTACAAGTTGAACATTTTATTTTGCTGAGATTTTATTAAGGCACGCACATGATAATGCCTGTGACCAGCCTTGAGCCACAGAGGATTTGGTTAAGGATGCAATGCTATATGTTTTGATCAAAAGCATAATATTTGATTTAAACGCATGCAAAGCAATTAATGTAATTAGATATATGACAAATGCACAGTTATATTTGATTTATGTATATTCACCATATGTGGTAGCGCTGAGCACATCCCTCACACATTACCACCCAAATAGTCACGGATAACTATTTTAGCAACAGCAGCTGCCACAACACAATTTTTGGTTTTCACATATTTTAGTTTATCACCAAGTGAGAGCGCATGAGTCACATATCATTTATATCAGATTCACTTGCAATAACAGTGTTGCTAATTAACGCTGCTGCTCTTAATAAGGTGCCGTGTGCCTTTAAGGAATAGTATAGTGTGAGTAAAGAGCGCTACGTGCTACCTATGAGTACTAGTAGGTAATGAAGCCTGTTGTAAAGGAGCAGGGAGGGAGACAAGGTGGGGTTCATGTTCAAATGAGTACAATAAAGACTGTGTCAACAGCTTGTAGATAGTAAGGGTTAGGCCAACAGAAAGAGGACAGGCGAGACCATTGTTGAGGCAACAGCTTCAAGAATTTAGTGCATACCTCCCAACTTTTGAACTTCAGAATGAGGGACACTTAAGGCAGGAGCTGACCTGCGGCGTACTGCGGCAAAATGTGGGTGTGGCAAAGGTCTTACTATTGGGAGGGGCTAAAGGGGTGTGGTTAAACAAAACAAAGTCTTCTTGTATCTATAAAATATGCAGAGTACAGGGTTCAAGAGTACACTACACACAGAGCACAGAGTTGAGGGATGTGCTACATGCAGAGTACAGGATTGAAGAGTGTGCTACATACATAGTGTACAGTTCAGGAGTGCACTACATACAGAGCGCAGAGTTTAAGAGTTTTCTACATACAGAATGCAGGTTTGAAGAGTGCACTAAATACAGACTGCAGAGTTGGGGGTGCGCTATGTACAAAGTGCAGGGTTGAGGTGTGTGCTACATACAGAGTACAGGGTTGAGGAGTGCTCTACAGAGTAAAAGGTTTAGGTGTGCACTACATACAGAGTTCAGGGTTGAGGAGTGCACTACAGAATGGAGGGTTACAGACAGGCAGAACCCACAACATGTGGGCTTACGTTGGATTGCCAAATAGATTATTACAATGCTGATGTTATAAAATGCAAATGTTTTCTCTGACCATAGATTTCCTTTAATGATATACCAGCCTAACTTGATGGTTTGATAATATTTTACTTCCCTTTTCTTATAAGTGTAGTTGTACTTTTGCAGTCAAGTTTGAGAAGCCACCACTATATGTTTGTTATGTGTTCCAATTCATATAGTATACCTAAAAATATATATTTTTTAAATATATTTACTACCTTTCTAATTGTTTTGTTTGGAAAAGATTTATGCATAGAAGTGCACGTAGCATCTGCAAATTCTTTAACTCATCAAACTGGATTATCTTGAGGACACTGCTCTGGACAGCCAGTAGGCATAGAGCACTAAGTCTTTCATGGGTGTGGTTCTCAGATAATTCTTTATCAGTGCCAATTTGATGAACCACCTTTCTCCGGAACAACGAGTGACCATAATACTCAAATATATTCTAAGAGCCACATTATCACCTGGAAAAGTATCAGTAAGCCCTTCATCATGTAATAAAACTGTCTGTTTAAATGGAGTGAGACATAACTGGAGCTTGGCAAAGGCTGCAAACTGGATAATTTCCTCAATGAACACACTACTGAAGTCTAGGAGAAAAATAAGTTCCATTTTTTTGAAAAGGAAGTCTGGGGTCCCCCCTCTGACGGAAGGGCCTGAGGCAATTGTCCATTTTGCCCCTTTATAAATCTGGCACTAAATGTACCACCCTGGTCTTGAAATCTTTAAAGGATAAGTTCACCTTTTAAAAAAAAAAATGCACATATTTTTGCAGGTAAAGAATGTATTATTTTCTTACTGGGTAAAGCATTGCATCCATGATCAGCAGGTCGCAGGTCGCAGACTCCTGAAGACTGTCTGTGTAAGCTGTCTAGTTGTACAGACAGACAGCTGCAGCGGTGACATGTTACAAAGAGTGAACTTATACTTTAACCCTTTGTTAGGACAGACAGTGTTATAAATGATAATGAGGTCTGCCATCACAGTACAGACAGGGTTAAAGTACAACTCAAGTGATTAAAAAAAGAACACCCTTGCAGTGATGCCCCCCCCCTATTATGCAAGGGTTAAATGCTTATTATGTCTGAGGTTGCACAGTAGGTGTTACTTACCTGCATTTCTGATCCAGTCCGCTCTGGCTCTATCCTTCTCTGCCCGATGCTCCTGGCTGTTGGGTGGAGCTTTGGTATTGTCACATACATTTCAGGGACATTAACCCTCTACTGTACATGGAGAAGGTTGGAGTGCGATTGAGGCTAGTTGCACCTTACAGAGGCAGCTGCTGGGGTCTGCACTGATCATCAGGACACTGATTATCAGTGTAGATGTTCCCTTTCTCACATGCCGGTTACCGGCTCTCTCCTCTCCTCATGCTGTGACAGGGCGAGGAAAGGAATGTTGATAACTGGCAAGTGTGTTTGGACACAGCTGATCAGGTGGTAAAGAGCTGCTGTGATTGGCTCTTTACCCTGATTGGTTTAACCCACAAGAATTTTCTTTCACCACTACCTTTTAGAGCAAAGTCAACAATTTAGTGTTTGGATGCACGGTTTACTGCAGTATAACACTTCTAATATCTCAATAGTACTCTTTTTTATAGAGGTCTACAGATTAGACACAAATGAGGAGGAAAGAGAGACAGAGGAATTTGGTTCCTAAAGATGGACAGTGCCTCCAAACCAGAGATGCTTGGGAGTTATGCATGCTCATGTTGCATGACCGCCGCTTTTGAGAAGGAAATTTGTGAACTTCTATGACACCTGCTATTTGAGGCCTTTAGTGCCGGTTCACACTTTTATACGCTGCAAACTTGGTGCAAATTTAAAGCAGCATATGGTGCAAATTCAAATTGTAATTTCTGCTTGCCATGTGCGATTTCAATGCAAATTTAGTGTGAATTTGTAAGGGGAGTGGTAACATCTGCACTTTTATTTTGAAATTCTAGGCAAAAAAAAAAAAAAAATTTGCATTGATGTGAACACTGGACTGCAATTTCACTTAGGTTCCATAGAAGTCTATGGAGCTGAAATTCAAATTCGCACCACACATATGTGATCAGCCTTCATTGAAAATAATGCTTTTTTAGATGACATGGGAATCTATGGTTTTCAGATCGCATCTGACCTGCATCGAATTCGCATAACTGTGAACCAGCACTAATACCTTGGTAAAGAGCTGACATAAGCAAACGTGACAGTTTTCACCAGAGGCATTAATTGAGCATTGAAGGTAACAGTTTTGGGAAACAGTTAATATTGGTTGGAATTAGTTCCTTCATGAATTAGTATTCTGTATTGAAAAAAGCTTAAAATAAGATGTGTAATTGTTGATACCAAAATGTTATGTGTCCAAGTAAACACTTATTTCTAATAGCCTGTGGTGATGTGTTGTTTTTGCTTCATTTAGTTTTAACTGCCTATTATTTGTTATTCCCCTCAAACACAATCTTATTTCTATAGAGAAAGGATTGAAGTGTCAGAAGATCCAATATGGTTTGTAGATATTTGGCAAAAGCCAAACAGTGCCATCTAGTGCATGTTTGTTAACATAGCATACTAGCTCAACCGCTGTAACAGCATTTACATCTACTGTATATTTGTTGTACACAAATGACTTAAGCAACTACCCCAATCACCTTATGAGTAGTCTCCAGTAACATAGCCAAAGCATAACAGTCCCAAGTTCTGAATGCTATGAAAAGAAAACCAATTAAAAGTATCCTATATTCCCCAGGGTTTCTGTGACTAGTCAAGGAATAATACTTCTGAGAACACATTGTGCAGGAAATTGTAGTCATTTCAACTAAATGAGGTGGAAGGAAGCATGTATTAAAGCCCTCCAGCCAGGCCAATTTTCAGCTTTTAGTGCTGTCACACTTTGAATGGCAATTGCGCGGTCATGCAACACTGTACCCAAACAAAATTATCATTTTTTGAGGCAGAGCTTTCTTTTGATGGCATTTAATCGCCAATGGGTTTCTCTTTTTTTGCTAAACAAACAAAAAGACAATTTTGCAAGAAAATGTTTATATAATTTTGCAAGTAATAAGTAATTTATTTCCTTCATTGATGTGTGCTGATGAGGCTGCCAACAGGGAATCGCACACAGGCTTGGGACAATATTACTGGATGTTATCACACAGTTTATCTATTCAACATCACATTCACACAGAGTATAAAAAGAGAGGCTACAACTACACTGACTTCACCTTATAGATTGTTTGCACAAAAGGGGACATTGAGGTTGCTGGACACATGGTTTCAACCATATTTTTAATGTGTACTAGATTTAATAAATAAAATGTTATTTTAATGTAGCGCTACCACCACAGAGACACTGGTAATTTGGGTTCTCTGTTCTGCACCTTGACTCCAAGAACAACCTCAGCCCCTCTGACACATCTGGTTGAATGAAAGTTACTGCAAGCATGTATAAGAACACAAGCATAGATACCTTTAACTGAACTGTGAATTTGTACCATGAAATAGACGCAAGACTATTTAGTGATAAATTCATTCAATGTATTGTAAGGGTTCGAATAAATGGTGGTTTGAGTATAAATGAACACGCAGAAGGTAGGTTAAGACACAGTCCACTAGACAGTGAAATCACGATGCCAAGGTAACTTAGAACAGAGTTCTGTACAAGACAGGAATTAACTCATGAACCAGCAAAGTCAGCAATAAACAGTGCATATAAACCTTAACTGCAATGTAAATGATAATAATATAACTTGTTTAGAGTGCACTCTCTGGAGAATGGATAGGATATAGTGCACTGTCCCCTGAGAGGTATCTCCTAGCATAAGCAATAGCAGCTGGAAAGTGGTAGTCTTTAGTCCTAACTCTTCAGCCGGATAGCATTGTGGCCTAGTTGTACTATTGGTGCACACAAGTACAGTACCAATAACAACAAGCGGCAAATAAGACTACTAGATGGCTATATACTCAGTTCATAAAGGGCTTAATCTCTTTCTCTAGCAGCAGATAGTAAATCTCCACAGCAGCAGGTCACCATTCCCAGCCATATTGCCATATCCCACACCATCTGGTCACACAAAGCAATTAGCCCATTCTCTGCTCTGCACCTAGGTGGCACCCCCGTATTCTACACCTCGGATTCCGCCCGTGTGATGGTGCACACTGAACAGTGATGTGCACTCTCTAGTTCCCCTCGGTCAGGGCTGGGCTCAGCCCTCCCTTCTCAAAGTAGGCTGCTCAGCTGTCAGTCAATTGCCACTCTGTCTCACCTGATGTCCATATCTGTCATGAAACCACAGTAAACATTAATGTCTTATCTGTTGCCTACCTTGCTGCATGTGTCCAGTTAAAGGCCGGGCCTCCCTTACCTGTGTGCTTTAGTAGCCCTCCTCAGCTGGGCTCCACCCCAGGCCCTAATTAGGAACATTATATAACACCTGGCAGTGCAAGCCTGCAATGCCGTTCAATGTTGTGTGTGTTTGGCTTTGTGTGTGGTTGTTCCTGTCGTATGCTCTGTGTCCATTTCCGTGTACTGACTTTTGGCTTGTCTGACTATCCCTGCCTGCCTCATACCCTGACCTTCGGCTTTGTTCTCTGTTTCTCCTGTCTGCTTGTGGCCCTGACCCTTTGCTTGGCCGCTGACTATCCTTTGCTGTTTCTGCGTTGCTGCTTCCTCTCTTCCACCTGTAGCCAGCCGAGCGTGAGCTAAGGGACTATGGGGGCCGCAACCTGGATCCAGTTGCAGCCAAAATCCATCCTCACCACCAGAGGCGCTGGCAAATACCTACTGGCTCTTAGACTCCACGCCCTGGGTAAACCGATGCACTAGCTCCCTGTGTTTCAGTGTCCGTGCTCCAGGGGCCCCTCTTCTCATACCAGCCGGAACTCATTAGCAGCAGTCAGCTATAGGTCCACTACCTTAGCGGTGCACTTCGCACTTCACTGGTGCGATTCGCTCCCCAGTGGTGTGCACCTGTCACCTCACCCCAGGTGTCGTGACAATATCCTGCTCGTTAAGCCAGCTCTGCTAGCTATATAAACTGCCTGGATCAGATCTCAGATGCCTTCGCCTTGGTCAACATATCCGGATAATCTTTGCTGGGTTTTCCTGTTAAAGCAGAGGTCCGCCCATCCCTGCAAAAATTAAAAGTCAGCAGCTACACATATAGTAGCTGCTGACTTTTAATAATAGGACACTTACCTGTCCTGGAGTCCAGCGATGTCTGCACCCGCCGCCGATCTTCAGATCGGGGGTCGGGTGCAGTCGTATTCATTGTGGGTAAGGGAACCTGGACGTGTAGCATTACAGCTTCATGCTGGGCACCTTAATGCGCATGCGCGAGGCTCCTCTGCGCTTTGCTATTGGCCAGGCGGCCAGTAGCAGAGCGAGCAGGGAGGAGGGAGCTGGGCTGCTGACGTTAGCGGCCGCGACGGCCGGCCTGAGCTCCCGGATGTGTCTAAAGGCAGGTGTCCTCTTCCCCCTCCCCCCAAAAGGTGCCAAATGTGACACCTGAGGGGGGAGGAATCCAACCAATGGAAGTTTCACTTTTGGGTGGAACTCCGCTTTAAAGACTTTTGCCTGTTTGACTTCCCTTCTGGTTCCTGGATTAAAGACTCTGCCCGGCTGACTTCCCTTCTGGCTCCTGATCCTGTATGCTGTTTGTTTGACCACACTGACCTCTGGATCCCTGTTTACTGGCTTGCTCCGACCATACGCTCTGGCTAGCGAACCCTGGCTATGTTTTGACTATGTTTGCTCTGTTTGTTCTATTTTACCCATTTTTATTAAATAGTGTGATTTTTACTGCATTTCTGTCTCAGTCTGATTAATGGTTCCTGACACCCTCACAGCAAGAGGAGGCCTGCACATTGCAGCTCTTTCTCCTCCTCCTGGCAATCTCCTCTCTGGGGAATGTAGTTCAAAAGTTCTTGATTACATAGCAGAGTCTCCCCTCAGGACTACAGTTCCCACAATGCATTGCTGCCTGACTCCATCTACTGAAGTCTTCCTGCTCAGCAACTCTTTCTGATATAGCTGTTAACCAGTTCAGCCCTGCAGGGCAGTAGCTACAGAGAACAGCTGCAGCCATTGTTTCTCTCACTCTCATTCTTAGCCAAACTCCTGGCTACATTAACTTTTACTCTTAAGAACCCAGTCTGTAATAACACATAAAATCGAATATATTTATAATTATCCCGTTGCATTCACCACTAAGTAGCTAAAGTAGGACAAGGTGTAATATCATTTTCATAGCATGCTGGTGTTTAAACTTATGATAAGATTCATTATTTTTTTGTTTCCTGTTGAGCACAGAAGGATTGGGAATTTTTATATAGATTTATAATCCATTAAACTTTGATCAATTAAAATGAAAATGGCATTGCATGAATTGAAATTTTACTGTTCAGATGGTGTTGGCAGATGAAGCATAAATGACTGCATTTGGAGTCTGCCTTATGCCTGGGAGGCATTCACTGGACAGGAAATGACTAAGGTGCTGATATACAAGAAAAAACCTTACACATATAAGGGACAATAGTGAGAGATTTCCAAGCATATATTTTGACACAGTGGATCATATACTTTCTTGTATGTCCAGGTTTAATTCCTGTGCATTATTCATTAGTGGAGCTGCCATCTACCAGGTTTGATATTTCATGATTCCTGTGATACTGCAGAACAATGGACCTCATAACTAAAAGCATCTGGAGCAAGTACAAATCTTTTTTTTACATATTTCTTTTTTTTATAAAAAGGGAAAAATTAATAGGCTGCTATGAGCCACAAAGAATATTGCTTCGGGTGTACCTTTGGCTGTATTCTTTAGGGCTCTCTATACAACATCACTAGAAATACTTCATAGTGCCAGTAGTTCACATTTTACTTATAAAAAAAGAACAGTATGGAACATAAACAGGTCAAGAACAATGGTGTAGCAGTCTTCTTTTTTGTTTTCTCTTTTTATATTGTAATTTTTATTATTTTCCAAAACATTACAAAGTAATATAAGCTAGCAGTCTTCTTTAATGAAAAAATATTAAAAGTTTTCTACTCACACATAAAATCCTTCCACAGCACGGTCGGTCGGTCGCGTCACCTGCCCCACCTTTTACGTCAGGGTCCTGCAGACTCTGATGTAAAGGGGAACTCTGAGGATACTGATTTAAGAGGGGAGCGCTCGGAACTATGATGTGGGGGGGTGGGGGACTCCGCAAAGTGAATACACAATCAGCTAAGGGGGGTTTACTGATATATATCTATACCACATGGCAATGCTACAAGACATTAGGCTACCTACAATTGCCAGCTATATCACATGGCAATGCTGCCAGACATTGGGGTATCTACCACTGCAGTCATTATCACATGGTTATCTTCAGCACATGCCAATGCTACAAGATTTTAGGGTACCAACCATTGCCACCTTTATCACATGGCAATGGTACAAGACTTCAGGATACCTATCAATGGCATCTTACACATGGTCATCCTCATCACATGCTAGTGCTAAAAGAGCACCCACCACTGCCACCTTCATCACATTGTAATACTAGTAGATATCAGAGTACCCAGCACTCAAGAGTATACTCTATATATCCGTGAACTGCCCCCCCAGGCTGATGGCTTGAACTTTTACTACTCACTGCAGCGATTCCAGGACAGTACTCCCCTGCCTTCAGCCCAATGGGGATCATGTGAGTGTGCGGATTCTGCAGGCAGTGTCCGGGCTCCCTGGTCAGTGGCTGGCTGTGTGTTGGGTGAGTCCCAGACTCCCAGGCTGGCTCAGCTGCCCCTGATGTAGCCTGTAGTTCATAGAAGTCACCTCACGTCGTCACCAACCATATGCCCGGCTGCCCACCCCCTGTCTGCATGCGCAGTTCCAAAGCCTACCCGCGGCCATATTTTTACGGGCAGCAGCTGTCCGTAATGGATGATTGGCAACCTTGCTTCACACTCGCCCTCAGCTTATTTCCACTCGCCAATTACGAGCAGGTGAGTGGAAATTTTGAGGGCTGCTGTATATATATATATAATTTATGTATTTATTGTATACTTATAGCATAAACCGCAATTATAAGGCATCCAGAAGTGCTTTATACAGTATCTCACAAAAGTGAGTAGACCCCTCACATTGTTGTAAATATTTTATGATATCTTTTCATGCGACAACACTGAAGAAATGACACTTTTGCTACAATGTAAAGTAGTGAGTGTACAGCTTGAATGGGGGTGGGAGTAAGTATAGGCATAGTTAGAGTTTGATTGGACTTACACTTTAACTGTCTAGGGTTCCTTCTTAGGATTTTAAGGCGCCATGCACACTGAAAAAACAAATTGTTATCCCAACTCTACTGCTAGTGTGGAAGTCCATGAACTGTAATATGGTGCTTTAGCCAGGGTGTTCAGGTCCCATAGGTAAAATTCTTGAATCAGGAAGGCTGGCAACTCGGATGCTTTTAAATAAAAGTACTTTATTTGTTACATGGGTACACAGGTACAGGCTATATATAATCAAATGCGTTTCAGATATGGAGCCTTCATCAAAACTTTGATGAAGGCTCCATAGCCGAAATGCATCAGGATATAGCCTGTACCCTTGTACCCATGTAACAAATAAAGTCCATTCACACTGGGCATAAAATAAAATAAAAAAATTAAAAAACGACAGTTCCCCTGGCAGAAAAAAATTTCATGTAAAGTGTTTTGTGTACACAGTTTAAAGGAATTTAGGAGAGTTTAGCATTTTTTCTGCCAGAAAGCTCCAATCAAAAACGCAAACCAGATGGTTTTTTTTCCTGTCTCTAAATGCTGAGCTTAAAATATACTGAAAACTGTGGTGCAGACCTTATGAGCTGCTATGTAATATTCCTAACTAAGGATGGGTTCGGGCGTGTTCACAACTGCACATACCACAACTGGTGGAGGGCAGCACAGGTGAAAAAAGTGTGGATTGCTTTTCAGCTTACAATCAAGTTTTGCCTTTAATATGAACTGACATTTGTGTTGGTTGGAATCTGGTCAAAGACAGTTTTTCGCAAGAGCACTTTATTCATAAGGAGACTATTTTTGATGATATATATATGATGAACTGTTTATTATTTCAATTCTGTTGGATGTATTGCAAAAAAAAAAATTTTTTTCACAGAGTTTACAGCATCTGCACTTTAATTGATTCTAATTAATTTATTCCCAGTTTCTTTGGCTGAATATAGGACCCCTGTCCCCTTAAACTGCTTGCTCTCCCATGCAATTTTTCTTGCAACGCCATTCCTTTCAGCAGTTCTTAATTATATTTGAATGCTAAACTTTCTACACTAAACTTCTGTTATATTGCCAAGTACGGTTCATTTTTTTCTACAGTGACCTCACATTTTAAATCAATCTTTTCTTCTGATTTTCTCATGTCTTTCCTCCCAAGCACTCGTGCTGCCTTGTAGAATGTTTTTTTCCTTTCATACATTTCTCCAATTCTGAATGAACTCCAGCATAAAAAGACTTCTGAGTCATCTCCAGCATATAAGAACTGAAGAGTTCTTTAGTTCTGCTGGCACCTTGGTTTGCTATTCCTGGATTCTGAAAAATGAAGAAACAAAATGTTTCTTTTCTTTATAACAAATACAACAGACTTGTAAAGCTTGATTTTCAAAAGGTAGTGTCCTGAGTGTACGTTGGCTCTCTTGTACATGTTAACTTACAAGTTCACAAGTTGCCTGAAGTTGATAAGGACACGCTCAGTCTGGTTATTCAATAACCTATCTGAGGATACCCAAGTGAATTCACAAATGTTTTTGTGTTGAAATCCCATGCTATGGGAAGATTCCAGCTAAATTAAATAATATGCAGGCAGTCCCCGGGTTACAAACAAGATAGGGTCTGTAGGTTTGTTCTTAAGTTGAATTTGTTTGTAAGTCGGAACAGGGACATTTTCTAAGTGTAGCTTCAGCCAAAAAAACTATTTTTAAGCTTTCTGGATAGCATAGGGAAGGGTTAACACCCCTGTAATGTTCGTTTTGCTGTCTATGTCTCTGTTCAGAAGATTTCACCTCACTTCCTGTCCCAATGATAATTGGATTTTGAAAATGTTGGGTTGTTGTGGAAACAAAGATTGGTGATAAAGCTTCAGTGGAGACTACTTTTTCCCATAATAACTCTTACAGGAGTGAATTTCCCTTCCTAGGGGGAGATTTCCTCTCACTTCCTGTTGTCTCCCTCCGTTTGTAAGTAGGAGTCATTTGTAAGTCAGATGTTCATAACTAGAGGACCTCCTGTACCTTGTTGTTGCTTGTATCGCTTAAGCACTTCAATACCAGGCACTTATACACCTTCCCACCCAGACCAATTTTCAGCTTACGTCGCTGTTGCATTTTGAATGACAATTGCGTGGTCGTACGATGATGTACCAAACAATTTTTTTTATTATTTTGTTCCCACAAATAGAGCTTTCTTTTGGTGGTATTTGATCACCTCTGGGGTTTTTCTTTTTTACACTACAAATAAAACAAGACTGAAATTTTTGAAAAAAAAAAGGTTTTCTTTGTTTCTGTCACAAAACTTTGTAAATAAGTATGTTTTCTCCTTCACTGATGGGCACAGATGAGGCAGTACTGATTGGCCCAAATGAGGCAGCACTGATGAGGTAGCACTGATGGGCACTGATGATGAGGCACATATATGCAGCACTGATAGGCGGCACTGATGAGCAGCACTGACGGGCACTGAAAAGTGGCACTGAAAAACGGCACTGATGGGCACTCATAGGCGACACTGATGGGCACTGATAGGTGACATTGATAGGTGGCACTGATAGGTGGCACTGGCGGGCAATGATAGGCGGCAATGCTAGATGGCACTTCCTTGGTGGTCCTTCCCTGGCATTGCCTGGTTGTCCTGGGTGGCATCCAAGATGACACTGAATGCCATCCCTGTTGGGCACTGTGCCCCTTACCTGGTGGTCCCTGGGTGGACTCCCTGGTGGGCAGAGTGGACTTCCCTGGTTGTCTCCATGGGTGGCGATCCTAGTGGGGCTGCACTGATAGACAATCAGCGCAGACCCCCCCCCCCCAGGAGAGCTCATCTAGTCGCGTCTGTAGACGCGAGTAGACGAAAAGCCGATATGCGGCTTTTCCTATTTACGCTGTGATTAGCTGTGATTCATCACAGTTGATCACGTGGTAAAGAGCTTCTGACAGAAGCTCTTTACCACGATCAGAGATGCGGTGTGTCTAGGGTTGCCACATCATCCCTTTAATCCAGGACACATATGAATTACACAGGTTCTAAGGCTAATTTAATGCAGACAAGGCACCGAGTGAGTTTAATTACCACCTTAATCAGCCCCAGAACCTGTGCAATTAATATGTGTCCTGGATTAAAGGGATGATGTGGCAACCCTAGGTGTATCAGACTGATACACCACATCACCAATCGCCGCTCTGCACGCTGGCTTGTTATCCTGCTGGATGTCATATGACGCCCAGTCAGGATAACTTAACCACTTCCCGGCTGTCATTCTGCATATAAACGGTGGAGGTTGGCACCAAAGGTAGCAGTATGAACAGCAATCAAACAGTGGGCAGTAAATCTGGATGAAAGTCAGTTGTCCATGAGAAAAGTGGATGGTGTTTGACTGATGTGCTGTTAAGAAGTATGCACAAAGGGCATGGCTTTTCTGAGGAGTGAAGTCCGCTCAAAGGAATGTCATATAAAAAGAAGAAGAGAAAAGCGCCTCTTAGTGCAAAGTTTATTGTGCAGTACAAACAAACATAAATCACTTACATGGAGGTAAGGAAAGTAGCATTCATGAAAAAAGGCAGTGTCTCTGGGGGGCAGTCACTGGTGTCTCCAAAAGCTGGTGTACACACCGCAATACCGCTGTGGACCGAGTAGAAGACAGCAGGTCCAATACGGATATCCGGATGAAGGGTGGAAACAGGAACAAAATTGTGAAAAATGCACAAGGGCCCTGGAAGGGACACTGAGGCTATATAAAAATAATAATTTTTATTTCTTGTATTTAAAAGCCAATATCAAAAAACAAAAAGAGGCTGCCACCAAAGATACATAAGTTAAAAGGTGACAACATTGTCAATAATCTATAGGGACAGAGTCAGCTGGCTGCATACATCCATGCATAACCACATCCATCCCGCATTCACTAAACACAGACCATTGGGGAGAATATGATGCACCAATCTGTGCAGGCAGAGTAATTTGGGTAATAAACAACAACAAAAGTCCATTGATGGAATTGCAGGAAATGTACCCACAGGAAGGACCCACAGTCTATGGCACCTATAGGTACCAGCGGTAGACCCTGGTGACTTGTACACACTTGTTTCTAGTCCATTGACAGCACAAAACAACCCCACATATACATGGGTGTCCGCAGAACTTTTTTCAGGGGGGGGGGCATCATTTGCCCCCCTCCTCTGTCTGTATATGCAGAGCTGGGAGAGCAGGAAGGTTTTTGTGTGTGCTGACTCCCAATGCTAGACTGCTGGCTGCCATCCACAGTGTAATCTACCTTCCTGTGCTGGGTGCTGGTACATGGAGAATGTTTCAGCGCCCAGCACCTGCTCACACTCTGTGCGCTGCGGGTGATTAGGGTGTGCGTGCCTGGGCACAACCGTGCACACACCTATGGCGGACACCTTGCGATCCCTGATTCCAGGGGGGGGCACTTGCCCCCCCTTGCCCCTACCTGCGGACGCCCATGCACATGTATGCTGCGGGCTGAGTGTCACACAACTGCACAGTGGCCGGTGACACAGTACTCAGCCTGACTGTTCCGTGCCGCAGAGGGCATCCTATGGGCAAAATAGTACATAGAGCAGACCCCAAATCAGAATAATCTCACCCATCTTCGCTGTGACAAACAGTCTCTGGTAACATGGGGCGGTCTCTGATAGTCTGCGTCTCAGCAGGTCGCGGCTATGGAAAGCTGTGCGGAGGGACCGCTATGTTCAGTCCAGGCACGTGAGAGGTGAAAGTCTCCGGTACACCGCGTCTTTGGCTGCTTGTAGATAGCCATACGGAGGGACCGATTTGTGTGGTCCAAGCACGGAAGTGGTGGGCGTGGTAGGGTGGAAACCAGCCTGAAGCGCACCGCAAGTAGCGTGTGACATCACCGAGACAGGGAAGGGAGAACCACAACGAATTTCAGAGCATGTGCCAAGTCCGTATGGAGCATGCGCGCTCCTTTCTAAAGTGATACTCGGTGCTTTAGATCACAGTGATCGCAGTGCATTAAAAGCTGCAAGATCGCAGTGCATTAAAAGCTGCTGATTGGCCAAAGCATGCACATGACCTGTATGCTTTAGCCAATCACAGCACGATGTACTGGGGGGCCATGATTGGCCAAAGGCAGGGGTTGATTTACTAAAGGCAAATACACTCTGCACTACAAGTGCACTGCAAGTGCACTTGAAAGTGCACTTGAAAGTGCAGTCGCTGTAAATCTGAGGGGAAGATCTGAAATCAGGGGAAGCTCTGCTGATTTTATCATCCAATCATGTACAAGCATAAATGCAGTTTTTTTTTTCCTTGCATGTCCCCCTCGGATCTACAGTGACTACACTTGCAGTGCACTTGTAGTGCAAAGTGGATTTGCCTTTAGTAAGGCAGAGTATATGTAGTGTAGTGTAGAGTATATAACAGTGTAGTGTAGATCATATATGACAGTGTAGGGCAGAGTATATAGCACAGTGTAGTGTAGAGTATATATGACAGTGTACTGTAGAGTATATAATAGTGTAGGGTAGAGTATATATGACAGTGTAGAGCAGAGTATCTAACAGTGTACTGCAGAGTATATAGCACAGTGTACTGCAGAGTATATAGCACAGTGTACTGCAGAGTATATATCACAGTGTAGGGTGGAGTATATAGCACAGTGTACTGCGGAGTATATAGCACGGTCTAATGCGGAGTATATAGCCCATTGTACTGCGGAGTATATAGCACAGTGTACTTACTGCAGAGTATAAAGCACAGTGTAGGGTGGAGTATATAGCACAGTGTACTGCGGAGTATATAGCACAGTGTACTGCGGAGTATATAGCCCAGTGTACTGCGGAGTATATAGCACAGTGTAGGGCGGAGTATATAGCACAGTGTACTGCGGAGTATATAGCACAGTGTATGGCGGAGTATATAGCACAGTGCACTGCAGAGTATATAGCACAGTGTATGGCGGAGTATATAGCACAGTGTACTGCGGAGTATATAGCACAGTGTAGAGCAGAGTATATAGCACAGTGAACTGCAGAGTATATAGCACAGTGTACGGCAGAGTATATAGTACAGTGTACTGCAAAGTATATAGTACAGTGTACTGCGGAGTATATAGTACAGTGTACTGCAGAGTATATAGTACAGTGTAGGGTAGAAAATATAGCACAGTGTACTGTGGAGTATATAGTACAGTGTAGGGCAGAGTATATAAACACAGTGTACTGCAGAGTATATAGTACAGTGTAGGGCAGAGTATATATGACAGTGTAGGGCAGAGTATATATGACAGTGTACTGTAGAGGATATAATAGTGTAGGGCAGAGTATATATGACAGTGTAGGGCAGAGTATATAACAGTGTATTGTAGAATATATAGCACAGTGTATGGTGGAGTATATAGCACAGAGTAGGGTGGAGTATATAACATAGTGTACTGCAGATTATATAGTACACTGTAGGGTGGAGTATATAGCACAGTGTACTGCAGAGTATATAGCACAGTGTAGGGCGGAGTATATAGCACAGTGTACTGCAGAGTATATAGCACAGTGTACTGTGGAGTATATAGTACAGTGTAGGGAGGAGTATATAGCACAGTGTACTGAGGAGTATATAGTACAGTGTAGAGCAGAGTATATAGCACAGTGTAGGGCAGAGTATATAGCACAGTGAACTGCAGAGTATATAGCACAGTGTACGGCGGAGTATATAGCACAGTGTACTGCGGAGTATATAGTACAGTGTAGGGCGGAGTATATAGTACAGTGTAGGGTGGAGTATATAGCACAGTGTACTGCAGAGTATATAGCACAGTGTACTGTGGAGTATATAGCACAGTGTACTGCAGAGTATATAGCACAGTGTAGGGCGGAGTATATAGCACAGTGTACTGCAAAGTATATAGCACAGTGTACTGTGGAGTATATTGTACAGTGTAGAGCAGAGTATATAGCACAGTGTACTGTGGAGTATATAGCAGTGTACTGTGGAGTATATAGTACAGTGTACTGCGGAGTATATAGTACAGTGTAGCATGGAGTATATAGCACAGTGTACTGCATAGTATATAGTGCAGTGTAGGGCGGAGTATATAGCACAGTGTAGGGCAGAGTATATAGCACAGTGTACTGCGGAGTATATAGTACAGTGTATGGCGGAGTATATAGCTCATTGTACTGCAGAGTATATAGCACAGTGTAGGGCGGAGTATATAGCACAGTGTACTGCAGAGTATATAGCACAGTATACTGTGGAGTATATAGTACAGTGCAAGGCTGGCCCAAGACATTGTGCTGCCTGGGTCCAAGGTTAAAATTCTGACCCCCCCCCAAAAAAAAACGCACACCAAAATGCCCCCATATCCATTATAATCCATGATAATTAAAAATAAAATGAAGATTATCAGGAAGTCAGATTTACATGCAACAGCACCTTGTCTATATGCAAACGTATATGACATACCATTATGTTCAATTCAAAGGGGCGGGCTAGAGCAGTATATGGACAGGATAGGGCAGTATACAGACAGACTAGGACAGTTTACAGAAGGGCTAGGGCAGTATATGACAGTGGCATCAGTGGCAATGCTGGTGGGGGAGTGGAATCAGTGCCAGCACTGGCAGGGGGGTGGGATCGGTGGCAGTGCTGGGGCGGCAGTGCTGGGAGGGGGGTCAGTGGCAGTGCTGGGGTGGCAGTGCTGGGAGGGGGTTCAGTGCTGGGAGGGGGGATCAGTGGCAATGCTGGGGTGG
>BLSH010277625.1:1857527-1874196 GCA_018402905.1 Glandirana rugosa
GGGGGGGGGTGTCTGCCCGTCTACCACGTAGGGTCAGTCGCCTCGGAGGCCCGACGTATACCACGTGTTTCGTCGACCCACCTGGTGTCGGCGGGTGAGTCAAACACTTTACGGTCCCTCCACCTCTGATCTCAAGTCGATTGAGACCTCTGGGGTAGAGGAGTAGAGACGTATCCACAGTGACGGCGGTCTGTGGTCTCTCGGCTTATGTGTCATTCATGTTGTCAGTGCTGGAGGGGTCAGTGGCAGTACTGGGAGGGGGGTCAGTGCTGGGAGGGGAGTCAGTGTCAGTGCTGGGAGGATAAGATTACAGGCAGTTGTACTTACTGTGTATTCGGCTCTCTGGTGTCTGGCGGCAGTGACACCTATGCAGAGATGAGGAGATGGGGTCTCCAGAGTTAGCTGAACTCTAGTCTCCACCTCCCTGGCATTTCACAAACTGAGTGGGCGGCTGTGGTCCACCCAGCTGCTTTGTGCACCATATGCAGCCCGGAGGCTCCGCTGACTGGGATGCACCATCTGCCCGTCTGTGGGGGGGGGGGAGGAAACAGGGAGCTTTTCGTGTTGGGAAGTCTCCTCTCCTTCTGCTGTCCCCAACTCGCACATCCGGCCATTGAGCTGCATGGCGCCGCTGACTGATGTGCACTGATAGCGGCGTCCATGCACACAAAAACACTGTGAAAAAAATGTGGGTGTCAATTTGCCACCCCCCTCAAATGGCCGCCTGGGACCAATGGACCCACGGCACCCATGGTAGGGCTGGCCCTGGTACAGTGTAGGGCGGAGTATATCGTACAATGTAGGGCGGAGTATATAGTACAGTGTACTGCAAAGTATATAGCACAGTGTACTGCAGAGTATATAGCACAGTGCACTGCGGAGTTTATAGTACAGTGTAGGGCGGAGTATATAGCACAGTGTACTGCGGAGTATATAGTACAGTGTACTGCGGAGTATATAGTACAGTGTACTGTGGAGTGTATAGCACAGTGTAGGGCAGAGTATATAGCACAGTGTACTGTGAATTATATAGTACAGTGTATGGCGGAGAATATAGCACATTGTACTGTGGAGTATATAGCACAGTGTAGGGCAGAGTATATAGCACAGTGTACTGCGTAGTATAAAGCACAGTGTACTGCGGAGTATATAGTACAGAGTAGGGGGGAGTATATAGCACAGTGTACTGCGGAGTATATAGTACAGTGTAGGGCGGAGTATATAGCACAGTGTACTGCGGAGTATATAGCACAGAGTACTGCAGAGTTTATAGTACAGTGTAGGGTGGAGTGTATAGCACAGTGTACGGTGGAGTATATAGCACAGTGTACTGTGTGGTATATAGTACAGTGTAGGGTGGAGTATATAGTACAGTGTAGGGCGGAGTATATAGTACAGTGTAGGGAAGAGTATATAGTACAGTGTACTGCGGAGTATATAGCACAGTGTAGGGCAGAGTATATAGCACATTGCATCAGGTTTGATTTTTTTTTATGATTTGCACCATAGCTTGTAGACTCTATAACTTTCACGCAGGCTATATAATATCCACTAATTTGGGTTATTTTTACCAAAGATATGTAGCAGAATACATTTTGGCCCAAATTTATGAACAAAAATTACTTATTTGCAAAATTTTATAATAGAACTAAAAATGTTTTAAATAATATCGCAAAAAATAAAAAAACCCAGTGGTGATTAATTACCACCTAAAGAAAGCTCTATTTGTGTGAAAAAAATGATAAAAATGTTTGGGTACAGTGTCGCATAAATTGAGTAATTGTCATTCAAAATGTGATAGCACTGAAAGCTTAAAGTTGGTCTGGTGAAAGTGCCCTGTATTGAAGTGGTTAAGAAGAACCCTGTGACAGAATTAAGAAAAAAAACGTCATGGGATCCCCCCAAAATCCATACCAGGCCCTTTGTGTCTGGTATAGATTTTAAGGGCAACTCCACGCCAATTTTTTTAAAAAAATGGCGTGGGGTCCCCATCAAAATCCATACCAGACCCGATTTTGAGGGGAACGCCACGCTATTTTTTTTTTTTAAATGGCGTGGGGTCCCCCCCAAAATCCATACCAGACCCTTATCTGAGATCCAGCTTGGTAGGTCAGGATAGGAGGGGAAAACCGAGCACCGCTCCCCTCCTGAACCATACCAGGCCACATGCCCTCAACATGGGGGGGTGGGTGCTTCGAGGCAGGGGGGCCCATCCCAAAGCATCTTGTCCCTATGGGACAAGGGCCTCTTCCCGACAACCCTGGACTGTGGTTGTCGGGGTCTGCGGGTGGGGGGCTTATCGGAATCTGGAAGTCCCCTTTAACAAGATCCCACCCCCCCATGTGAATGGGTATCGGGTACATAGTACCCCTACCCATTCACCAAAAAAGTGGCAAAAAGTAAAAACCAGAAGAGACAGCTTTTGACCATTCCTTTTTTAATAAAAGTGTCCCTTGATGTACATCCATCATCAATCACGTTGCCCGGCTATCATATACCTGGTGGTGGAGTCTGTCTTGTGCAGGAAGCAACCACTCTTACGGCCCTGGTTCAAGAACCCCTGGTAGGGCAGACAGGAGGTTCAAGAGCTCAGGGGGGCATGAGGGTTGGACTTGTTCACTGTTGGTGGTGTGAGAGGTCCGGTAGAGGCTCGTGCAATCCGTAGAGTATTGGTGCAAGCAGGGGTCGGCACTGGCTGGCAAGGCGGTACAGGTGGAGCAGGCAGAAGAGTCGTCGGGTACAGGCAGGAAATGTCGTTAACAGGCGGGCAGCAAGGTACACTGGGATCAGGCAGAAGAGTTGTCGTGGGCAAGCTGGGGGTCGGTGCAGGCAGAGATCAAGCAGAGTCAGGACAAGCCGGGTCACAGGAACAGATAACAGGATACAGGTCACTAGGAATTCACACAAACGCTGTAGAACGGACAGCATCTGCTGCAGGGTTGCTGTGTGCTTAAATAGGCCGTTTGGCGCCATTGGCAAAGCCCACAGGCATGTTTCAACAGCTGTTTTCCTAACATCGGCAGACCCGAAAAAATAGAAAAAGCTAGAAAGATTTGCCTTGATGGGAGGGCTGCCACCGACTGTTGTCTCTTCGCATTGACAGCTGTTATATGGGCAAGGGCGGGGCCACCCGGTGACGCAACCGAGTGACCCCCACCCCCTTCTTACGTCACCGGGTGGCCCTGCCCTTGCCTATATAACAGCTGTCAAAGCAAAGAGACAGCAGTCGGCAGGAGCCCTCCCATCGAGGTGGAGCTTTTTTGTTTTTTCTATTTTTCGGGTCCATCGGGCGTTGTGACTGACGATGGATGTACATCACAGGACACTTTTTTTTCCCTTTTTTTAATAAATGAATTGTCAAAAACTGTCTCTTGTGGTTTTTACTTTTTTGACACTTTTTTGGTGAATGGGTACAATGTACCCTATACCAATTCACATGGGGGGCAAGATCTGGGGGCCCTCTTGATAAAGGGGGCTTCCAGATTCTGATAAGCCCCCCGCCCGCAGACCCTGATAACCACCGGCCAGGGTTGTCGGGAAAAGGCCCTTGTCCCCATCAACAGGGGACAAGGGCCTCTGGTATGGATTTTGGTATGGATTTTGGGGGGTATGGTATGGATTTGGGGGGGCTACAGACCAATTGTTTTTTTAATTTTGGCGTACAGTTCCCCTTAAAATCCATACCAGACCGGAAGGACCTGCTATGGACTGGAGAGGGAGGGACCCTAGGCCATTTTTTTAATCTGTATTGCTGGGAGGTGGCAATACATTACAACCGCAAGCAAGTTTAAATGACATTTTTTCCTTTAGAAATGTCATTATTGCTGCAGCATGTTCTAGACATCGCACAGATGTGCCACTTTACAGGCAGACTAAGGAGACCCCCCAAACATGATAATTAAAGGAATATTTCATTTTTATTGTTTTAATTTAAGCACCATTAAAATCACTGCACCTTAAAAAAACGATAATTTTAAAAACTTTTTTTTGCATTTATACATGTCCCCTAGGGCAGTACCCGGGCCTACATGCACTTTTTATGGCAATAACTTGCATATAAGCCTTTAAAATGAGAACTTTTTGCCTGTTCGAGGTGTTCTGGTGCAAACCAAACCGGAGGGGGGGTTCAGCCCATCTCTACTTGTGTCATGCATCCCAGGATTTTTCAAGAACAGCAATCAAGAAGAAACTGTGCATGTACAGCCATGAATCGTTGGGAGGCCAGCTTCAAGATCTCGGGGCAGACAGCTGACCCCCTTATACTGTAAAGATTAAGATGGTGGTGTGGGCTTCAACGTGTGGCAGCTTTCGGGAGATAATAACAGGACAATGCTGGATTTGCTGAATGTGTAAGTATGTGTTTTTTGGAAAATAAATAACACAGGGGGTGAAGTTTCTCTTTATGTTTTCAGTTGTGAGGTTGAAAGAGCTTTCCCTTCCCACTTGGGCATTCATAACATTTATTATGATTTTCCATTTCTTACTCTATTACATAGTCTTTTACAATGCCGCTTCTCAAGTACTGCTGACTGTCACAATTTGTAAACTAATTCACAACATCGGGCCCAGTTCCTCCGTCCAACAAGAGTAACTGAAAGGGGTTACAGTGTTCTGGCACCGCCAGCACCCAAGGTCCAATTTTTTGCTGCCTGTTTGACTGGGGGCTTTCGTCACAATTTGTAAACTAATTTATAACATCAGGCCCTGTTCCTCCATCCAACAAGAGTAACTGCAAGGGGTTACAGTGTCCTGGCACTGCCAGCACCCAAGGCCCAATTTTTTGCCACCCGTTTGACTGGGGGATTTCATCACATTTTTTTTTACTAATATACAACAACAGGGCCCACGCCAAAATTTTTAACAAAATGAAGTGGGGTTCCCCCCCAAAATTCAAACCAGGCCCTTAAGGTCTGTTATGGAATTTAAGGGGAACCCCGCGCCAATTCTTTTTTTAAAAAAATGACGTGGGATCCCCCCAAAATCCAAACCGGGCCCTTCCGGTCTGGTATGGATTTTAAGGGGAACCCAGCGCCAAATTTTTTTTAAAAATGGCATGGGGTCCCCCCAAAATCCAAACCAGACCCTTATTCAATCACACAGCCCTGGCATTGTAGGAGGGGGTGGGGACGAGCGAGCGCCTCCCCCCTCTAAACCATACCAGGCCACATGCCCTCAACATGGGGAGGATGCTTTGAGGTCACCCCCAAAGCACCTTGTCCCCATGTTGATGGGGATAAGAGCCTCATCTCCACAACCCTGGTCGGTGGTTGTGGGGGTCTGCGAACAGGGGGCTTATCAGAATCTGTAAGCCCCATTTAATAAGAGGGCCCCCAGATCTCGACCCCCCCATGTGAATAGGTATGGGGTACATTGTACCCCTACCCATTCACCAAAAAATGAGTGTAGTGATAACAAAAACGAGGCAGTTTTTGACAAGTCCTTTATTGTGTAAAATAGTTATTTTCTTCTTTCTTCTTTTTTTTTTCTTCCCCCATCTTCTCCTGGCTCGACCCTTCTTCTGGTCTTCGGCTTCTTCTTTTAGTCTTCTTGCTTCCTCTTTGCGTCTTCAACCTTAATCTTCTTCTTCTTTCACCACCGCCGCTCTCCCCGCTGCTGCAGCCCGGCCCTGCGCGTCTCCCAGAATGGGTGATCTTCATAATGGCACTTCTTTTATAAGAAAGGGTGGAGCCACCCAGTGATGTAACCAAGTGAACCCGCCCCCTTCTGACCTCATGCATTGTCAGAGGGGGCGGGTCACCCATTTACGTCACTGGGTGGCCCCTTCTTATAAAAGAACTGTCATTGTGAGGACCGCCCATTCTGGGAGACGCGCAGGGGCCGGGCTGCAGCACCGGGGAGAGGGGCGGTGGTGAAAGAAGAAGAAGAAGATGAAGATGAAGATTGAAGACGAAGAGAGGAGGCAAGAAGACTGAAAGAAGAAGCAGAAGAAGGACCGGGGCAGGAGAAGATGGAGGAAGACCGGAGGAAGAAAGAAGAAAAGAGCTATTTTACACAATAAAAGACTTGTCAAAAACTGCCTCTTGTATTTTGTACCACTACACTCCTTTTTTGGTGAATGGGTACAATGTACCCCATACTTATTCACATGGGGGGGACTGGGATCTGGGGGGCCACCTTATTAAATGGGGCTTCCAGATTCCTATAAGCCCCCCACCCGCAGACCCCCACAATCACCGGCCAGGCTTATGAGGAAGAGGCTCTTGTCCCCTTCAACATGGGGACAAAGTGCTTTGAGGTGGGGGCCCCCCTCCCCCAAAGCACCCATACTCCCCATGTTGAGGGCATGTAGCCTGGCACGGTTCAGGAGGGGGGGGCACTCAGCCGTCCCCCCCATCCTAACCAGCCAGGGCTGCATGCTCGGGTAAGGGTCTGGTTTGGATTTTAGGGGGAACACCACGTCAATGGGGGGGGGGGGGGGACCGGCAATACATTACAGCCACGATTTTAAATGACAATTTTTCCTATGGAAATGTAATTTTGCTCTGGCTATGTTCTACACCTCACAGAGATGCGCCCTTTTACACACAGACTAAGGACACCCCCCCAGGCAAAATATTTAAAGGAATTTTTCTTTTTTTTTTTTTACTTTAAGCATTATTAAAATCACTGCTCCTGAAAAAACAATTGATTTAAAACCTTTTTTTTTCATTGATACATGTCCCCTAGGACAGGCCTTGGGTCCCCATACACTTTCTAGGGCAATAACATTGCATATAAGCCTTTAACCACTTCAGCCCCGGAAGGATTTCACACTTTAGGACCAGAGCACTTTTTGCAATACTACACTGCGTTTCTTTAACTGACAATTGCGCGGTCGTGCGACATTGTACCCAAACAAAATTTGCGTCCTTTTACCCCACAAATAGAGCTTTCTTTTGGTGGTATTTGATTCCCTCTCTGTCATTTATGATCGCCACTATAAATAAAAAAAGAGCGACAATTTTGCAACAAAAAAAAAACAGTTTTTCTTACTTTTTGCTAAAATACAAATCCAAAACAAAAATATAAATAAACATTTTTTTTCATCGGTTTTGGCCGATTTATATTCTTCCTCATATTTTTGGTTAAAAAAATCTCAATCAGCGTTTATTGGTTGGTTTGCGCAAAAGTTGCCGCATTTACGGATGTTGAGAATTCATTTTTCACTAGTAATGGCGGCGATCTGCGATTTTTAGTGGTACTGCGATATTGCAGCGGACACGTCGGACCATTTTCAAATTTTTTTGGGACCATTAGCATTTATACAGCTATCAGTGCTATAAAAATGCACTGATTACTGTGTAAATGCCATTGGCAGTGAAGGGGTTAACCTGGAGGGGGCGCTCTAAGGGTTAAATGTGTTCCCTAGGCGTGTTCTAACTGTATGGGGGCTGGGCTGGCAGGGAAGGGGAGTGATCACGGCTTCCATATACACGGACCTCCATGTTTTCACTGCGGGGGGGCCATCGTGGGTAGCCGGCAGAGATCGAGTCCGCCCTACCTGCTCCCTGGCTCCCCTGGAACACAGTGAGCGCTATCTCGCAGCCGCAGTCATATGATGGCAGTTTGCGATAACGAGTCATCTTGCTGCCGTCAAACTGCGGTTGGCAGTCAGCAAGTGGTTAAAATGAGCACTTTTGATTTTTCATGTTCGGGTCCCATAGACTTTAACGGTGTTCGAATGTTCGCATGAACTTTTTGTCTGTTCCCAAGTTCTGGTGCGAACTGAACCGGGAGGGGGGGGGGGGTGTACGGCTCATCTCTACCTAAAACCAAGGGAGGAAAGAAATGCTGAATACTGGTCAATACCAGCTTGCAAAGGTATACTTGCTTTGTGAAAATAAACCACTTCTAATGTTGGGTATATGTAAAACTATTAGTTTTGTTTTTTACATTTTTGAATGGGGTGCATCAGTACTATACATAATTCTAAAGGTTGCCTAGACTGAAAAAATGTTGGGAAACACTGCACTAACATACCATGAGTTGTAGATTTGAACATTTTTTTAGCTCTATTTTGAGACCTGAAAATGATTTAAAAGGTTCCTACAGGGAAAAGGGGTTGAGAAATGCTGCTCTAGTCTGAAACACCTAATGTATTTCCCAGGACCATAACTGCATCAGGTCCAGCATTGACCACTGCTCTAAGGTGCTTATTCTCCTTTCCTAGTTCATAATCAATATGCAACTTGTGGAAATGGTGTTCTCTAAGCTGATCTTGAAATACAACTTATAGAAGTAATTGAGTGATAACACTGGGTTGTCAGATTATTGGGCGTACAGTACAGATGTTATCTTACACATATCATCATCTTTATTATTCATCCTTCCAGAGTACGTAAAAACGGAAAATTGTATACTCACCTTTCCGTAATTTTCCTTTCCTGGTGCATCTTCATAGCAACTTACACATGGGTTGTGGCTCCGCCCCCACAACATGATAGGACTGGTTAACTATAAATCAAAGACAGACCTGGCTCACAGCATTCTCTGTAACTCTCACCAATTTGGGCGGGAATCTGTATGCTGCCATGAAGATGTACCAGGAAAGGAAAATTACGGAAAGGTGAGTATACAATTTTCCGTTTTCCTGGTGCATCATGGCAGCATACACATGGGAACTAACTCGCCATACGGGAGGGTGCAAGAAAAATTCATCTGTAAGGAGTAGAGATAGCTCCGGAGTGGCTCTTTTAATTGTCTTAATCTAGGATATGACTGTACATGTTGATGCTGATTGACCCTGCCTTAAGCCACGCTGGAACCAAGTACAGATTTCAGCTTTCCTGAATGAAAATGTTGCTGCCAAGCAGATCACCAGGGTTAGATCAATATCCAGGGGATGTGGTTCTCTCACTCAACCAAGAAAGATGGTAAACTAACTTCCTGGTTAAAGTCGAAGGAGAAAGACACCACATGGATAAGGGCAGTCTGGAGTTTTAGGACTATTCTGTCCGGGTAGAACGTTTAGGTGAGGCTCCTTGAGTACAAAGCCTGCAGCTCTGACACCCTTTTTCGCAGAGGTTATAGCAACCAGAAATACGATCTTCAGATTGCAGAGTGTAGCCAATTCTGTAGGATAGAAGTGAGGCCTCGATAGAGATGAGGAATATGAGCAATGCCACATAGGGAACAATGGTTTCCTGGCAGGTATATAAATTCATGCAAGCCTATTGAGAATTGCATCACTAAAGGGTTAAGGACTCCCTGTAAGTGAAGAAAAGGCTGAAGTATGAACTTTAAACATATTTGAACCTAGGCCCTTGTTTCGCCCCAGTTGTAAGAACTGTAGAACCTTGGCTTGTTTAGGTGATAAAGGACTCCAGGCTTTTACTGTGTGAGATCTGCATAATTTTCCCATATTCTTTGGTAAGTCTTATTCACAAAGACCTCTCTGGCTTTGTGAGCAGATAGCCACTACCTGCACTGAGCACCCTTGACCTGGTAGCCTGCACCTCTCAACTTCCATGCCATCAAAAAGTAGTCTCTTGGAGCTGGCTGACAAAACTGGCCATGAGAGAGCCAATTTTGTCATCACTGGAAGAGGCAATGATGACTCAATGCTTAAGTGTAGGAGAGACACTAGAGCCTCTTAAGCCAAAATGGCATATTTGCAATTATTGATACAGTAAAGTTCCACTGACAGCCTAAGAATTCTACCCTTCCACTGCTGTCTAGGCACAGTATAAATCTTGCTCTTCTTTTAAAAAGGAGTGAATGACAGAAGGGCTTCAGCTATAATGCCCTCCTTGCTGTGACCGCGGGGAACACCGCTCTTGAAAAACATCAATTGACGTCTACTGACACAAACCTAAAAAGTAAAAGAACAAATTTCAGCTCTTACAAAGCCGTTACCACCTTGTCTCTTCACTTCTTCCAGAAGGGCTTCTTCAAAGGGTTACTCCACTTTTCAATCTTCAGGGCTGTAATTTTCTGTAAAATGCAATACAATATGACTATCTGGAGGTGTTCTGGCTATTAGAAGGCTACCTTCATCTTGAGGTCCTTGCAGGGCTGTATCCTGCTTGTTCCAGGCAGATTTCACATACTAGCTTGGCAGGCAATGACTTTCTACCACAAATGCAGCACCTATTAGGTCTGGTAACTTGTGATTAGAGTTGAGCGGACACCTGGATGTTCGGGTTCAGGCCCGAACTTGACCCTGGACCCCATTTAAGGCAATGGTGACCCGAACTTTTGGGCACAAAAATGTCTCTAAAAAATTCCTGGAAAGGGCTAGAGGGCTGCAAAAGGAAGCAAAATGGGGGTAAGAGTAGGACAAGTGCCCTGCAAACAAATGTGGATAGGGAAATAACTTAAAATCACATAAAAAAAAAAAATGGAGGAGGAGGTGGATGTGGAGTAGGAGGTTGAGGAGGAAGTGACCGTGGCGGTGTAGGTGGTGGAAGTGGCGGTGGAGGAGGAGGTAGCCAACACTGTTTTTTGTTTGTTTGGTTTTTTTACAATTGGGGTAGCCCCCAAAATATTGAGACATATTAAAAAAAAAAAAAAAAGTATACCAATGGCTGTGTGAGGCCGGTCTAAATGGCTATTCTGCACAAGGTACAGACAAGTCTTGTGGGATCCATGCCTGGTTCATTTTAATAAACGTTAGCTTATCCACGTTGGCTGTGGACAGGCGACTGCGCCTGTCTGTGATAACGCCCCCTGCCGTGCTAAACACACGTTCAGACAATACACTGGCTGCAGGGCAGGCCAGCACCTCCAAGGCATAAAGGGCAAGCTCAGGCCATGTACCCAATTTGGAGACCCAGAAATTTAATGGGGCAGACCCATTAGTCAAGTCAGTACGTGTAGGCGTGTGCACACATACTGTTCCACCATGTTGCTGAAATGCTGCCTCCTGCTAAGACGTTGCCTATCAGCTGGTGGTGCTGTTTGTTGTGGCGTGCAGCTGACAAAGCTTTTCCACATTTCGGCCATGCTAACCCTGCTTTCTGAGGTGCTGGCGGTGCCACAGCTGCGTTGGCGAATTCTTCCTCCTCCTCTGCCTTCGCCTTGTGCTTCCACTGAGCCCCCGGTGTAATTTGGGAATGCCCTCAGCAGCGCATCTACCAGCGTGCGCTTGTAGTCACGCATCTTCCGATCACGCTCCAGTAAGGGAATTAAGGACGGCATGTTGTCCTTGTAACGGGGATCCAGCAGGGTGGCCACCCAGTAATCAGCACAAGGTAAAATGTGGGCAACTCGGCTGTCGTTGAGCAGGCACTGCAGCATGTAGTCACTCATGTGTGTCAGGCTGCCCAGAGGCAAAGACAAGCTGTCCTCTGTGGGAGGTGTATCATCTGTGTCCTCCGTATCCCCCCAGCCACGCTCCAGTGATGCCCACGAGCTGCGTTGGGTGCCACCCTGCTGTGAACACGGTTTCTCCTCCTCCTCCTCATCATCATCCTCATCATCCTCCAGAACTGTGCCCTGGCTTGAAATTTTTTTACCTGGCCTATGCTGGTGCAGGAACCCACCCTCCGAGCCACTTGTAAATGACTGGCCTGATAACCGTGGAAATGACCCCTCTTCCTCCTCCTCCTGTGCCACATCCTCTTCCATCATCGCCCAAGGAGACATAGAAGTGGGATAGTAACGCTGAGAACAGCGTCATTGGCACTGGCCATGTTGGTGGAGTACTCGAAACACCACAATATGGTACACAGGTCTCGCATGGAGGCCCACTCGTTGGTGGTGAAGGGGTGCTGTTCCGCATAGTGACTGACCCGCTGCAGCTGAAACTCCACTATTGCTTGCTGCTGCTCGCACAGTCTCTCCAGCATCTGCAAGGTGGAGTTTCACCTTGTGGACACGTCGCATAGGAGGCGGTGAGTGGGAAGGCTGAAGTTCCGCTGCAGCGCAGACAGGCGAGCAGCAGCAGGGTGAGAACGCCGAAAGCGCGCACAGAAGGCCTGCACTTTCTGCAGCAGCTCTGACATATCCGGGTAGTTTTTTAGAAATTTCTGCACCACCAAATGCAGCACATGCGCCAGGCAAGGGATGTGCGTCAAACCGGCTAGGCCCAGAGCTGCTACAAGATTTTGCCCATTATCGCACACCACCAGGCCGGGCTTGAGGCTCAGTGGCAACAACCACTCATCGGTCTGTTGTTCAATGCCCGTCCACAGCTGCTGCGCAGTGTGGGGTTATCCCCCAAACATATAAGTTTTAAAACAGCCTGCTGTCGTTTCCCCCTGGATGTGCTGAAGTTGGTGGTGAAGGTGTTATGCTGACCGGATGAGGAGGTGGTAGAGGAGGATTAAGCAGAGTAGGAGGAGGAGGCAACAGGAGGCAAAGAGAAATGCCCTGCAATCCTCGGTGGTGGAAGGACATGCGCCAAACTGCTATCCGCCTCAGGCCCACCCGCCACTACATTTGCCCAGTGTGCAGTTAGCGAGATATAGCGTCCCTGCCCGTGCTTACTGGTCCACGTATCAGTGGTTATGTGGACCTTGCCATAGATGGCGTTGCGCAGTGCACACTTGATCTTGTCCCCGACTTGTTTGTGCAGGGAAGGGATGGCTCGTCTGGAAAAGTAGTGGCGGCTGGAAACCACGTACTGTGGGACAGCCACCACCATCAGGTTTTTAAAACTGTCCGTGTCCACCAGACAGAATGACAGCATTTCAAAGGCCAGGAATTTTGAAACGCTGGCATTCAGGTCCAGGGATCGCGGGTGGGTAGGGGGGTACTTCCTCTTTCTCTCCAGTGTTTGGGAGATGGACAGCTGTAAGCTTCCAGGGGACCATGGTGTGGAAATGCTTGGGGACGGTGGCGGACATGGTGACGTTGCTGTCACATCGTCTGTTTGCTGGGTTGCAGGTGACACTGGCACTGTAGAGGTGGAGGAAGAGGCCGAGGCAGCAGCAGAAAAGGAAGCAGGAGGAGGGCGAGACCTTTCTTGGATTTTGAGGTGCTTATTCCACTGCAGCTCCTGCTTTGCATGTAGATGCCTGGTCATGCAGGTTGTGCTCAGGTTTAGAACATTTATGCCTTGCTTCAGGCTCCGATTGCGCAGCATGCAAACCACTCGTGTCTTGTATTCAGCACATTGTCTGAAGAACTGCCACGCCAGGGAACTCCTTTGAGCTGCCTTTGGTGTGCTAGGTCCCTGGGTGCGGTGGGCGTACTGTCTAGGGGACGGTCGCTTCGCTTTTGCAACCTGCTTCCTCTTTTGCTGTACTGGTGCCTCTGTGTGACCACCACCTCTTCCTCCAAACTCCACACCTCACTCGCATGACCTTCATTCCATGTGGGGTCTAGGACCTCATCATCTTCTACATCATCTTCCACCCACTCTTCACCACTGCCCTCCTTGTCAGTCTGCACACTGTGGAAAGCAGCAGCAGTTGCCACCTGTGTTTCATCATCATCAGAGACGTGCTGCGGTGGTGTTTCCATGTCCTCATCCTGAACCAGAAGTGGTTGGGCATCGGTGCACTCAATGTCTTCCACTTCTGGGGCAGGGCTATGTGGATGGCCCACAGAAAGCACACCAGCAGAGTCTTCAAAAAGCATGAGACTGCTGCATGACTTGGGGCTCAGACTGCTTGGCTGATTTACAAGGGGCTGAGGTGAAAGACAGATGGCCATGGGGTTCAGGTGCCAACTCTGAGCTTTCAGCAAGGGACAGGGTGGGAGACAATGTGAAGGAACTGGAGGCATTGTCAGCCACCCAATCTACTATCGCCAGTACTTGTTCTGGCCTCACCATTCGTTGAGCAGCATTCAGGCCTACCATAACGTTGAAGGTTCTGTCGGCTACTCGCACCTGAGGAAGGTGTTTCACTTGTGCGTGTAGCTGGCACAGTCCTCTCCTTGCAACAGGAGCTTCACCAGCAGCACAACGACCACGTCCCTTATTTGACGCTCTCCTCATTCTGGACGCAAATGTACTATTTAGCACAAATTTCAATTATTTGTTAAACCAGCAATGTAGACGCACTTTTTAATTTTGTGAAAGAAATGCACAGCAAAGTGCAAATGTACTATGTAGCACTATTTATTAATAATAAAAAAAATAATAATAATAAATTATTATTCTTTTTTTTTTAAACCAGCAATGTAGACGCACTTTTTATTTTTGTGCAAGAAATGCACCGCTCACACCAGCAGCAGGAGCCTCTCCCTACACCACTATGAGATGATTTTAGAATGATAATCTGTCTCTCACAGCAGTACCAGGAACCTCTCCCTACACCAGTTTGAGATGATTTTAGAACGCTAATCTGTCCCTCACAGCAGCAGCAGGAACCTCTCCCTACACCAGTATGACATGATTTTTGAACACTAATCTGTCCCTCACAGCAGAAGCAGGAACCTCTCCCTACACCAGTATGAGATGATTTTAAAACGCAAATCTCTCCCTCACAGCACCGCCAGGAACCTCTCCCTACTCCAGTATGAGATGATTTTAGAACACTAATCTGTCCCTCACAGCACCGCCAGGAACCTCTCCCTACTCCAGTATGAGATGATTTTAGAACGATAATCTGCCCCTCACAGCACCGCCAGGAACCTCTCCCTACTCCAGTATGAGATGATTTTAGAACACTAATCTGTCCCTCACAGCCCCGCCAGGAACCTCTCCCTACTCCAGTATGAGATGATTTTAGAACGATAATGTGCCCCTCACACCAGCAGCAGGAACCTCTCCCTACTCCAGTATGAGATAATTTTATAACGCTAATCTGTCCCTCACACCAGCAGCAAGAACCTCTACCTATACTAGTATGAGATTATTTTATAACGGTAATCTATCACTCACAGCAGTGGCAGGAACCTCTCCCTATACTAGTATGAAATGATTTTATAACGCTAATCTATTCCTCACAGCGGCGGCAGCATCCTCTCCCTACAAATGTCTGGGTTCGGGACACGGACACCCTAAAGTTCGGTACGGACCCAAAGTTTATAGTCTGGGTTCGCTCAACTCTACTTGTGATGTTTGTAAATGGGGAGAAATGACAATGAGGGGGTAAGACAGTGACCTTAATCAACATTGCCTGGATGTCTGTTCCTTTAGAAGGCTCCCTCCATCTTGTGGTCCTTCCAGGACTATGGATATTAGCTCTCTTTTTCTCAATCTTCACTACTTACCTAATCCCTTTATCTTAAAAGCAATAAGTGGTCTGACTGGACAGTGTTCCCCATAGAAACAGAGCAAGTAGCAGACTTAAAAACAACAGAACACAGTGATCCCAGACCAAGCATTGAGAAGGGGATAGGAATAGCCCAGGTGAACGCCATAAAGAGTACAATGATCCCAGAGCAACACTGAGAAAGAGATAGGAAAAGTCCAGATAAATACCATACAAAGGGAAAACATACCTGCAAACAATGAACACATAAGCATCCAGCATGCATGAGTAGAGAGCTTCACCATGTGTTGCCCAAAAATGTCATAAAACCATTTAAAACTGTCACATTTTGCCATTAGTGAGATCAATGCCTGAGCATGCTCAGATCATCATCTTGGTGAAGTTCTAGTCAGGAAACTGGTCACAGAGACCGCATCACTTCCTGCCTCTCATGCTGAGAGTGAACTTAGACTGCTGCAGCCATCTTAGAAATGGCAGACGCCCACAAAACAGAGAAAAGACGTTAAAAGCATATGGAAAGCAAAGGGAAACGCTGTCACTTACGTCAAAGCTTGTTTAAAGCTTTCTTTGAGAGGCCTGCACCACTAGCATCGGGCTCCAACCATATCGCTCATTTAGAGCGATATGGTTGGAGCCTTTAACCCACCAGCCTCTTCTCCGCTGCCTGCAACAATTCCACAAAGATCCTCTTTACTGGCTACTCCCTCCTTGCCATACTCCAGCCATACTCTTCCATCAGCTGCACCCACTACTTTCAGCCCTGCAGTCACTTACAGAACTCCATTGGTAAAATCTAAGAAGAAACTGAAGTTTTTCCCAACCAGCACTATCCAGCCTGTATCCAATACTGCCTCTACACCAACCGCTCTGTCCCAGTCCGCCTCTACACCCACCAATCTGTTCCATTCTGATGTCCATTCTGTCACATTTTGCCATTAGTGAGATCAATGCCTGAGCATGCTCAGATCATCATCTTGGTGAAGTTCTAGTCAGGAAACTGGTCACAGAGACCGCATCACTTCCTGCCTCTCATGCTGAGAGTGAACTTAGACTGCTGCAGCCATCTTAGAAATGGCAAACGCCCACAAAACAGAGAAAAGACGTTAAAAGCATATGGAAAGCAAAGGGAAACGCTGTCACTTATGTCAAAGCTTGTTTAAAGCTTTCTTTGAGAGGCCTGCACCACCAGCATCGGGCTCCAACCATATCGCTCATTTAGAGACTGTACAGGAAGGACATCCACCCAGGGTTCCAACCATATAGCTCATTTAGAGACTGTACAGGAAGGACATCCACCCAGGAGAAGCTGAAATATGCCCCCCAGACCACCAGAATGGGGCTCCAACCATATAGCTTGTTTAGAGACTGTACAGGAAGGACTTCCAACCAAGAGAGGCTGAACTTGGCTGGGGCGACAAGCGGTAAGGGATACCTCGCGACTCCAGTCCTGATCAGGTGAGGAAAAAAAGGAGAATGCTGTGAGCCAGGTCTGTCTTTGATTTATAGTTAACCAGTCCTATCATGTTGTGGTGGCGGAGCCACAACCCATGTGTATGCTGCCA
>BLSH010277625.1:1877703-1892995 GCA_018402905.1 Glandirana rugosa
TGAATGAAAACAACAGTCGCCAAATCTGTAATTACCGATACACAACTCAAAAAAACTCCCCTGTCCTTTAAATGTGACAATATGTTCGACATGCGAGTGATGAAATGTAACATCGTTTCACATTAAAGAAGTCACAGCAGTGTACTTTTCTATATTATTTTATAAATGTTTTTACACTCCCCACATGAATGAAAACACTCTATGACATACATATGTATATAAGCACGTTATAGAGTGGAAGGGTCGTTTTATTCGTAACGGTTACCAGACATACAACATGACTATGTGATTTTTTTAATGAATCGAACGTAATTGGTGAAGACAACGCCGCACGACCGCGCAATTGTCAGTTAAAGCGACGCAGTGCCGAATCGCAAAAAGGGCTCCGGTCCTAAAGCTGGAAATCCTTCCGGGGCTGAAGTGGTTAATGCAAGCTAAGTAATTTTTTTAGTGTATCAGTACAACATACAGACCATTGGCAATGCTTATTTTGCTGGGAAGGTGAGATATTGCACGAATATATGTATACATACAGTATCTCACAAAAGTAAGTACACCCCTCACATTTTTGTAAATATTTTATTATATCTTTTCATGTGACGACACTGAAGAAATTACACTTTGCTACAATGTAAAGTAGTGAGCGTACAGCTTGTATAACAGTGTAAATTTCCTGTCCCCTCAAAAAAACTCAACACATAGCCATTAATGTCTAAACCGCTGACAACAAAAGTAAGTACACCCCTAAGTCAAAATTGGCCCCAAAGTGTCAATATTTTGTGTGGTCACCATTATTTTCTAGCACTGCCTTAACCCTCTTGGGCATGGAGTTCACCAGAGCTTCACAGGTTGCCACTGGAGTCCTCTTCCACTCCTCCATGATGACATCACGGAGCTGGTGGATGTAAGAGACCTTGCACTCCTCCACCTTCCATTTGAGGATGCCCCACAGATGCTCAATAGGGATTAGGTCTGGAGACATGCTTGACAAGTCCATCACCCTTACCCTCAGCTTATTTAACAAGGCAGTGGTTGTCTTGGAGGTGTGTTTGGGGTCGTTATCATGTTGGAATACTGCTCTGTGGCCCAGTCTCCAAAGGGAGGGGATCATGCTCTGCTTCAGTATGTCATGGTACATGTTGGCATTGATGGTTCTCATGCAGCCTCAGACCATGACACCCCCACCACCATGCTTGACTGTAGGCAAGACACACTTGTCTTTGTACTCCTCGCCTGGTTGCCGCCACACACGCTTGACACCATCTGAACCAAATACGTTTTTCTTGATCTCATCAGACCACAGGACATGGTTCCAGTAATCCATGTCCTTAATCTGCTTGTCTTCAGCTAACTGTTTGTGGGCTTTCTTGTGCATCATATTTAGAAGAGGCTTCCTTCTGGGACGACAGCCATGCAGACCAATTTGATGCAGTGTGCGGCATATGGTCTGAGCACTGACAGGCTGACCCCCCACCCCTTCAACCTCTGCAGCAATGCTGGCAGCACTCATATGTCTATATCCCAAAGACAACCTCTGGATATGATGCTGAGCACATGCACTCAACTTCTTTGGTCGACCTTAGCAAGGCCTGTTCTGAGTGGAACCTGTCTTTTTAAACCTCTGTATGGTCTTGGCCACTGTGCTGCAGCTCAGTTTCAGGGTCTTGGCAATCCTCTTATAGCCTAGGCCGTCTTTATGTAGAGCAACAATTCTTTTTTTCAGATCTTCAGAGTTCTTTGCCATGAGGTGCCATGTTGAACTTCCAGTGACCAGTATGAGTGATTGAGAACGATAAATTTAAACTTAACACACCTGCTCCCCATTCACACCTGAGGCCTTGTAACACTAACAAGTCACATGACACCGGGGAGGGAAAATGTCTAATTGGGCCCAATTTGGACATTTTCACTTAGGGATGTACTCACTTTTGTTGCCAGCGGTTTAGACATTAATGCTGCATGTTGAGTTATTTTTAGGGGACAGCAAATTTACACTGTTATACAAGCTGTACACTCACTACTTTACATTGTAGCAAAGTGTCATTTCTTCAGTGTTGTCACATGAAAAGATAGAATAAAATATTTACAAAAATGTGAGGGGTGTACTCACTTTTGTCAGATACTGTATATATTGTAGGCAAATTTGTAGTACTCTGTATGCCTTGTATTATTTTCATACAATTGTAACTATAATGCTTACCCCCAGGAGGAGCCGCTTAGTATGATGGGTTCTGCCACGGCTCTGTGAATGTCTTTACCCCCTCTAGCACACCGGATTATATACCTGGGATGCTGCAGACACCTGTACGAGCTTATGGGTTAGTATACTACCACCACTGTATTAGCATATGAAACTAGACACCAGCCTACTTAATTGTAAATAGAGTAAGTATATTATTGTAATCCAAAATAAGGTAAATTAATCCATTTGAATGCAATGAACTAACTGGCATGAATACCAGGCTAATGTGGCAGGTAATCAAGATCATAGTGGTATTAAGCAAAATCTAACTAATATTAGCAACAAAAAGGAGGCGCCTCTAAGTGTAAACCGTAAGAAATTTTAATAAAAAGACATCAGCCAATTGGCTACTCACATGACTAAAAAAGGGTATGGCACATGGAACCAGGAGAATACTCAACCGGTGAAGAGTATGGCATCAATTCCCCGAGACCTAGTAAGGAGCTAGTCATCCGTGCGGATGGGATCGTCAGTGGGGCCGACCGTTCGTGGAACCGTCCGTTCGTGGAGTCGTTCGTGGATGGTAGGAACGATCGTCTCCGTGCCGGCAGCCGGGGGATTCCAGAACAAGGCTTGGCTGCACTGGTCGCAGCGGAGTGATGTCTTCAATCCACGACGCATTTCAGAGCGTACCTCCTTTTTGTTTCTTGTCTACAGGTGCGGTTTTGGCTTTCCCTCACATGAGAGCAGCCCTGGGTGTATATACTGGATTTCTTCTCTTTTTTATTCACATTATTGGACTATTATGCACTCTGTTCTGGACTTTGATGGTTAACAATAGGGATGGGGACTCTATGCACCTGTTGATGCGCCTGATACTTGTTGTAACTAATATTAGCAGCCCTGGTAAAGAGCAACATAAACAGTAAACCATATAAACAAATCAACAATATACACAGCACGAAACAGTCTCACAGTATATTTTCTGCAATAAATCAGGCTCCCAAAATATATCTTAGATGATGGTTCCCCTGCTAACCTCCTCTTAGAATGGCTGTTTTCTCCCTGTTTGGAACTCCAATTTTGGATTATATAGCTTGGTGGCATCTAGCTTCTCTTAATGAAGCACTAATTGCAAAACACATTGAGGATACACATCCAGACTATAATGTTTGGTATATGACTCATCTTTATTCATAAATTCATGGAGGTCCGGTCAGTAAAACTTTCTTGCAGCAGAGATCCAAATCTCATGTTCTTCCAATCACTCAGGCCCTTCATGTTACAGCCCCCTCCCCTCTTATATTACAATCCCGTTCTAATATCAATGTCTTCTGCCCCTTCACAGTAGTGTGAAATGCCCCTTTGTCATACTCAAAGCTGATTTTTGAGGAGACTAGACAGGGGTAGAATTGATCCCAGAAATAGTGCCCACAAGAGCACTGTCATGGAATAGGGGAATCCAGAACATTGCTGATAGCCCAATCAGTCCGAAGCCTCGGATGTTGGCTCCGGATGACTTAACAAAGAGAATAGATGGTGGAGACCACACAGTCCCATGTGCAGTATCCCACCTTGAGCTCCAGATGGGAAGAGAGGGTGAAAAAGCAGCTATCTAGATGGGAGTAGATGTTCTCTAAGAATGACTTTGACATGGGCTGTGCGAAGAGTGCACAACACCAGATTTGGCTGAGTGAAGATAATCCTTTCCGGGAAAGAGACCAGAGAATACCCCTGAGTGACATCAAAGACATTAGAGAACAGCTGGCTGAATTGAAGAAATCCGGAATCAGAAGCCCTTATGCATCCCCCATATTGGTAGTGCGTAAGAAAAATGGGTCTCTTTGGATGAGCATCGATTATCGAATACTGAACTGAAGAACAATTTCAGATCAGTACACTACACCCCGCAGAAGATGCCCTTCAATGCTTGTCTGGAGCGAAGTAGTTCAGCGCATTGGACCGTTAGGGTCCAACAGACAGACGAGTTTGATCAAATGCCGCAGGGATTGTCAGGAGCCCCAACTATCTTTCAAAGGTTAATGGAAAATACAGTGAACCCAATAGAAATGATAATGTAAGTGTTCCTAGATTATTATTATGTCATGGAGTTGAAATCCTTCTTGGGGTTCTGTTTCTACTACCACAGATTTGTAGAGAATTTGCAAAAATTGTTAGACCCCTCAATGAGTTATTGCAGAACAATGTGGGCAAAGGCACGGATGGGCCCAAACCAAGGAAACCCGACAAAGCGAGGGGCTAGAAGGTCCTGAGTATCTTTAAAAAAATCAATGGACCTCTCAGTCTGAGAAAGCTTTTCATCACCTAAAAAGGAGCCTCACAGAAGCACCCATTCTAGCATACGCTGATCCCTCTAAAGCTTATGAGCTTCATGCCGATGCCAGCCAAGAAGGGATGGGGGAGTCTTGTATCAAGAATTGGAAGGGAAGCTTATAGTCTATGTGAGTCGAAGTCTCGCCAACTCTGAGAAGAACTATTCTGTGCACAAGTTGGAGTTCCTGGCTTTGAAATGGGCCATAGTTGATAAGTTGAGAGACTACTTGTACGCAGCTACGTTCATGGTAAAGACATACAATAACCCACTGACCTACCTGCTGACCACTGCCAAGCTGGATGCCAACGGCCATCGGTGGTTGGCTGCTCTGTCTGATTTACGATTCAGCCTGAAGTACCGGCCGGCTAGGAGTGGGAAACCGAGATGTGGATGCTCTGACCCAAAGACCCTATGTTTCAGATGCCAATCCAGGGAACTGGACTTACTTGACCTCCGAGGAAGTTCAAGCAGTGTGCCAAGGGGTAAAATGTCATCTCAAGGGGGCAGTTGGAACTGAGACCATTGGAGTTTCCCCGGCTGGGGTACCTAAATGCTATTGTGATCTGACTCAAGTGCGCAGTGGAGAGTTGCCCCCAGCTGACAAAGAAACACATAAGAAAAGATCAGAATGAGGACCCGCTATACAGCCTAACTTGGGAGGCACTGGTTGCCCAAGACCCTCAGCTGTTGTTTGACAGCTCTGTTAGAGACTCCAAATGGTTTACAGAGAGTGGGATCAAATGCAGTTCGAAGATGGCATTATCTATAGGAGAGGTCCCTCTGAAGGCCCAGAAGATGCTTGGCAGTTGTTCCTTCTCGAGAAACACTGACATGTAGTACTGACCGCTCTTCACAAAGACCGTGGATATTTAGGGGCAGAGAGAACCTTTAAATTAGTCAGAGATCGTTTCTACTGGCCCTCCATGAGAGCTGAAATAGAAATCTACTGTCGCTCCTGTATCCGATGCATCCAACAATAGGCTCTACCTGGCAGAGCTGCCTCAATGGGCCACCTACAAAGCCAAAGGTCAATGAAACTCGTGTGCATTGAACTTTTTGTGTCTGGAACCTGATTCATGTGGGCAAAGCAATTTCTTAGTCATGACTGATCACTTCACCTGCTATGCCCAAACCTTCCCAACCAAAGACCAACAAGCCAGTACAGTAGCCAAGGCTTTAGTGGAGAAATTATTTGTCCTTTATGGCTTTCGCCAATGTATATATTCTGATCAAAGCAGAAACTTTGAAAGCATACTAGTCAGGAGACTGTGTGAACTGCTGAACATCCAGAAGTCTAGAACTTCCCCATACCACCCACAAGGGGATTCTCAGCCGAAATGATTTATTTGCACCTTACTGAACATGCTGGGGATGATGCCTCGGGAGAAAAAGCAACATTGGGGAAACCGCATAGCTGCAGTGACCATGCCTATAAGGCCTCATACACAGGGGCGTATGTTAAAAAATAAGCAAAACATCGGCCCCGACGTCAGGGAAAAGACTGCTTTTTTTTCGGCTTTTGCATCGGCATTAATGAGCGTTATTGAGTGTCGGCGTCAATAGGCGTTTTTTTTTTTTTTTTAAATCCTCTGCTATTTTTCAACTTAAAAACATTGGTGTCAAAAACGCCGGTTAACGCCAGTACAGCGTTAGTGGGCTTTAGTGAGCGTTTTACGCCGGCGGCGTCAAAACGTTACAGCCTTAGAATGCGCTGGCCGTGGGTTCTAGTTTCAGCTCACTAAAGCCCACGCCCTCTACAGCTCAAAAAGTCAGCGTTTTTATGGGGCCATTGACTAACATGGAGAGCTGCAAAAAACGCCAAAAAACGTTGGCATCAAAAACATCTGTGTATGAGGCCAAATGGTACAGTGAATGATGCCACCAGGTATTCCTCTTATACATTGATGTTCGGGAGAGAAGCTCATTTGCCTATCGACCTAGTCTTTGGAACTTCCATTGACCACACTTCTCTAACTTCTTAAAAGGGGTATGTTGACAGGCTACGCAAAAATCTGAAGTCGGCCTATGAACGAGCCAAAGAAACCTCTGCTGCTAGAAACCAAAAAACAAGAAGAATTTCAACCTCAACGTGAAGGTGCAAGACTTGCAGCTGGGAGATCGTGTTGAGAAACTTGGGGGTGCTAGGGAAACACAAGCTATCTAAGCAGGGGTGATCCCAGCCTTACATCGTTTGCAGACAGCTGTGCAGGCTACCAGTCTATCAGATTTGCCCCAAGGGAAAGATCGGCCCACTTAAAACATGGCATTGAAATCACTTATTACCAACTTCTGAAGCAATTCGGTCAGGTACCCCAACCTTCTGGTCCTGACCCGCTTGGTCCTTAGAACTTGAGACCCTGAACATCTCGGGCACACCCAAGGTTGAGGGTAGAGGAGGAGGAGAGTGATGAAGAAGAAAAATGACAGTTGATTGGGCCACAGGTTGCTACAGAGGAGGCTGCTGCTTTTGCTTCTGCTGAGAAACCTACACCTATTGTGCCTGCTACTGTGAGTGTTCCGTCTGCAGATGTCACTGATACTGTTACTCAAGTGCCATCAGCAGACACCGCCATCACTACTGTGCCCGCTGTACGTGTCCATAAGAAGGTGGGCTATGTAATGTATCCCACAGCCGCGGTCAAGGCCTACCCCAGAGACCATGAGAACCTGAACCACAGGAAGGCATTACCCCTGGGAAATTCACGTCAGGAACTGGTGAGAAATCTGGGACAAGTATTACAGTGGGGTCAATATGTAAATATGTGCCTGCAGAAGAGTTGAGGATTCTTAGACAGATTCCTTGTCTGATCTATATGTCAAAGAACTGTCGTGCCTGAGTTGCCAAATACTAGCCTTTGCTCTGAACTGCCAGTTGTTCCTGCTTGAAATAAAGAAGAGGAGTCTTCAATCCTGTGAACATAGACTGGGTAAAGGTGTGTTGCTTTAAATGGACTATGGGGTGTATAGCCAGATATTTATAGATTTAGAGATCTTTGCGGTCAAGATTTTTTCTACTGAAATGACTTCAATACTTTGTCAACAAGAGCTTTTGCCATACTGGTTTCTGTCGCTAGATGGTGGTTAAGTTACTTTGAAAAAGGGATGGACTTTTAAGTCAAATACTAACTTTCCTTACATTTAAAATGTGGAGGAAAGTTTCACTCTCTTAGGAGTGGGGCTTTGCTACAATTTGATCAGTAATGCTGTTATGTGTTTTTCTGCATGTGTAACTTTGTTTGTTTTCAGGTAACAAAGATCTTTTATCAAGCTAATAATGCGGGTAGCTAGATAGATAGTGAGGTTCCTGTAACATGTTTGATGTAAATATACTGTTGATTGATGCTTTGAAACTGTAACATTCTTTTCTTACTTTACAACACAGGTGCAGCGCAATAGGTAAATGGTTAAATGAGCCAATATAAATAATCAATGGTGCATTAAGAAATCAGACCTATATACAGAGATAAATACAATGTGCACAGGATGCACTAACAGTCCCAGTTAGAAAGGAGTTAGAGAGAGGAGAATCCGTGAATCAGCGTAGAGGGTAATTAACACCAATAGTGCGTCCCTTCACCACAGATCAGTTTGTTTCGCTCACCTCAATTTGGTGCCCCCTGAGCTAACAGGTGGTCTGCCGCATGTTTACCCCCTAGCCTGAGTCAGGCTCTCTAGACACAGTCTGTCTCTGCTACAACTCTCACTCAGAGGAATTGGTCAAACGTGTCCCGGGTCCCGGATTGCATAAATAAAGAACACATATCTAAGTGCTCACTGCAAAATGTTCCATCCGGTTTATTTAAGTCAAAAACATACCCATATAATCACAGTAAAAATGGGCATGATATGTACAGCACTGTCACATAGAAGATCCAGCACATAACATCGCTGCACGGCTGTTGGTGACGTCAGAATGCAGCCTAACCCCCATACATGTTACGTTATCAAAACCTCCTCGGGGCTGGGCTTGTGCGTCACTCCATCCGCTTTATAACTACCCACAGTTACCTAGGTAATAATCCTCCGAGAGCTACGGAGGCTGAGAGTGGCCAAATGCTAGGTCTGGGTGAGGAAGACCAGCTCCACAGAGAGATACCCAGATCCGGGTGGGTTTACATAAAGCGGCCAATGTGATATTGTCACAAACACCTCTAATAAGTAATCCACTTAAAACAAATGTAGAATTCTTTACTTCATGACTTAGAGGACAAAGCAGTATGTTATAACACCACATGATCGCAAATTTGATCTCTCCACTACTATCTTGTGGTGAAACAGAAATACTACAGCCATCCTTCTCTCTTATATCTAAATTATAAAAAATATTGCTGCTCTCTGTATTCCTAATGCCGTGCAATGATAATAATCAGCAGAAATTCCACCATTACATGAAACAATTAAAATTAACATGATAAAATACACATAATAAAATCCTTTGTAGGCATATAAAACCTAATCGTAAATAATTCATAAAACCAATAATAAACAGTTAAACAGATTAAACTACTAATACTCTTTTCATCTATTAGAGATAAAACAATTTAGGTCGAAATCAATATTCAACCCCCCGTTGACATCACCCCCATTTAATATATCCAATAAGATTCTTTCTGACTGGGGGATCGAATAAAATTTCCACCTCTCCAATGCTTCCCTACTTTCTCAATACCCCAGAAACATAGGTGACGAGGGTCCCTATCATGGTGCAACCTAAAATGCTTGGATATACTGTGTACAATGTACAGTGTATACACTGTAGTATTTCTGTTTCACCACAAGATGGCAGTGGAGAGATCTGTTTGCGATCATGTGGTGTTATAACATTATGTATATACAAACACCAAGCTAACCCTAAGGATACACAAAAGCTGCAGCTCGAATACTCAAGTCCAGTATAAACATATAAATAACATAGGGGCTGCGCTAATAAATCATAGTAGTCATATTAGTCCATATGAACGTTGAAGATAGTAGTTAACAATAAAAGAGCTTCCAATGGAGAGTCAACCCAGACGTGTTAACAACCTCAACAGTTATTTTATAATCACAAGAGTGGAGGAAAATCCACCATCATCCAAAATCAAGGCTTACCAGCCAACACTAGATCGTGTGCCCTTTGTGCAATAGGCTTGGACTTCTCTGTAGTTGGGTCGAGTAGGGTTGGGTCCACTAAGAAAAAAGACTCTGTCCTAGAAGCCTCCCCGGTCGACGTCACAGGACATTGAGCATAAAACGAAAGAGGATCATATAGTGAAGTACATCCTGGACTTCAGTGGGTTAACATATACACCCTACACCACCACCTGTGTGTGCAAAGTGCATTTAGTGCAATCCACCACTGTTAGGATTCAAGGCTTACCAGCCCATCTTAATGTCAGCGCTAAATGCAGTGGGATCATGAGCTTCCTCTCCTTATATCCAGATAGCCAGGCGGGGGGTCCCCCTTGATAACTCAGCAGTAAGAATCACATGAGGTACCGGTGCCACTCGACATAAATGGAAAGAGGAAGGCCACATAGAGCAGTACAGTACGAACTTGTTTATTGTATCAAAAGAATAAAAGAACACTCACATTTTCTTAAGTAAGGAAAGCATGTAACGCAGCCGGCTCATGGTAGTTGGTGACGTCAGCACGCCCCTCCTAGACGTACGTTTTGTCCTATTGGGCGTTGTCAAAAGGGTGATACAATAAACAAGTTCGTACTGTACTGCTCTATCTGGATATAAGGAGAGGAAGCTCATGATCCCACTGCATTTAGCGCTGACATTAAGATGGGCTGGTAAGCCTTGAATCCTAACGATGGTTGATTGCACTAAATGCACTTTGCACACACAGGTGGTGGTGTAGGGGGTATATGTTAACCCACTGAAGTCCAGGATGTACTTCACTATATGATCCTCTTTCGTTTTATGCTCAATGTCCTGTGACATCGACCGGGGAGGCTTCTAGGACAGAGTCTTTTTTCTTAGTGGACCCAACCCTACTCGACCCAACTACAGAGAAGTCCAAGCCTATTGCACAAAGGGCATACGATCTAGTGTTGGCTGGTAAGCCTTGATTTTGGATGATGGTGGATTTTCCTCCACTCTTGTGATTATAAAATAACTGTTGAGGTTGTTAACACGTCTGGGTTGACTCTCCATTGGAAGCTCTTTTATTGTTAACTACTATCTTCAACGTTCATATGGACTAATATGACTACTATGATTTATTAGCGCAGCCCCTATGTTATTTATGTGTTATAACATTGTTCTAAGACTAAGTCATGAAGTAAACAATTCTACATTTGTTTAACCACCTCAATACTGGGCACGAAAACCCCCTTCCTTTCCAGGCCATTTTTCAGCTTTCAGCGCTATCACACTTTGAATGACAATTACTCATGCAACACTGTACCCATATGAAATTTGCGTCCTTTTTTTCCACACAAATAGAGCTTTCTTTTGGTGCTATTTAACCACTTGACCACTGGGCACTTAAACCCCCTTAACAACCAGACCAATTTTCAGCTTTCAGCGCTCTCACACTTTGAATGACAATTACCCAGTCATGCAACATTGTACCCATATGAAATTTGTGTCCTTTTTTCCACACAAATAGAGCTTTCTTTTGGTGGTATTTAATCATCGCTGTTTTTTTTATTTTTTGCGCTATAATTAAAAAAAGACCAAAAATTTTGTAAAAAAATAAATTTTTCTTCGTTTTTGTTATAAAATTTTGCAAATTAGTAATTTTTCTTCATAAATTTTGGCCAAAATTTATACTGCTACCTATCTTTGGTAAAAAAAAAAAAAAAATTAGTGGATATTATTTGGTCTTTGTGAAAGTTCTAGAGTCTACAAGCTATGGTGCCAATCACTGAACATTGATCACACCTGATGTACTGACGGCCTATCTCATTTCTTGAGACCCTAACAAGCCAGGAAAGTACAAATACCCCCCAAACGACCCCTTCTTGGAAAGTAGACATTCCAAGGTATTTAGTAAGAGGCATGGTGAATTTTTTGAAGTTGTAATTTTTTCCCACAATTCTTTGCAAAATGAATTTTTTTTTCCCCCCAAAATTGTCATATGTTAACAGGTTATTTCTCACACCCAGCATATGCATACCACAAATTACACCCCAAAATACATTCTACTACTCCTCCCGAGTATGGCGATACCACATGTGTGACACTTTTACACAGCCTGGCCACATACAGAGACCCAACATGCAGGGAGCACCATCAGGCATTCTAGGACCATAAATTACACACATCATTTCTTGACTACCTCTTGCACTTTTGAAGGTCCTGGAGCACCAGGCCAATGGAAACGCCCAAAAAAGACCCCATTTTGGAAAGCAAACACCCCAACGTATATTCTAGGAGGCATAGTGAGTCTTTTGAACATGTCATTTTTTTCCACAAGTTTTTGGAAAATGTGGAAAGAAAATGAAAACGCATTTTTTTTTACACAAAGTTGTCCATTTATACAATATTTCTAACTCACTGTACCTAGCAAAAATGACACCCCAAAATATATTCTGCTACTCCTCCCGAGTATGGCGATACCACATGTGTGACACTTTTACACAGCCTGACCACATACAGAGGCCCAACATGCAGGGAGCACAGTCAGGTGTTCTAGGGGCATACATTTCAAATCTAATTTGACTACCTTTTACACTATTGTGAGGCACTGTCGTGGCATGGATAGGCACTGTAGTGGCACAGATGGGCAGGGTATTGGCACGGATGAGCAGTAGAGTGGCACGGATGGGCACTGTAGTGGCACAGGTGGGCACTGTAGTGGCATGGATGGGCACTGTAGTGGCACGGATGGGCAGTGTAGTGGCACGGTTGGGCACTGTAGTGGCATGGATGGGCACTGTACTGGCACGGATGGGCACTGTAGCGGCATGGATGTGTCACGGATGAGAACTGATGTGGTATGGATGAGCATGAATGAGGCACAAATGAGCCATGGATGGGGATGGATGAGCCACGGATGGGTGGGTGAGCACGTATGGGTGGGTGAGCATGTATGGATGGATGGGTGAGCATGGATGGATGGATGGGTGAGCACGGCTGGGTGGGTGAGCATGGATGGATGTCTGGGTGAGCATGGATGGATGGCTGGGTGAGCATGGATGAATGGCTGGGTGGGTGAGCATGGATGGATGGGTGAGCATGGATGGATGGCTGGGTGAGCACGGCTGGGTGGGTGAGCATGGATGGATGGATGGGTGAGCATGGATGGATGGGTGAGCATGGATGGGTGAGCATGGATGGATGGATGGGTGAGTGCTCACGGCTGGGTGGGTGAGCATGTATGGATGGGTGAGCACGGCTGGGTGGGTGAGCACAGATGGATGGCTGGGTGAGCATGGGTGGATGGCTGGGTGAGCATGGATGGGTGAGGATGGATGGGTGGATGGATGGGGGAGCATGGATGGATGGTTGAGCACGGCTGGGTAGGTGAGCATTGATGGATGGATGGGTGAGCACGGCTGGGTGGGTGAGCATGGATGAGCATGCATGGCTGGATGGGTGAGCATGGATGGGTGAGCATGGATGGATGGGTGGATGGGTGAGCATGGATGCATGGGTGGGTGAGGATGGGTGGGGGGTGGATGGATGGGTGAAGATGGCTGGGTGGGTGGTGGGTGGCTGGGTGATGATCGCTGGGTGGGTGGTAAATGGATGTTGCGGTTGCTAACTGTCACTAAGCAGCGCTGTGGGCATTACACATCGCCCACAGCGCTGCAGCACCTCCTCTCTCCCCCCTCTCTCCTCTCGCAATGCACCGATCAATGCGGAGAGGAGAGAGAAAAGCCGGCGGAAGCGCCTGCTTGTTTACATGTGATCACGCCGTAATTTGAAGGCGCGATCACGTGGTAAAAGGCCGCTCACAGCGGCCATTCACCGCGATCCGTGATCAGTCGGGTCCCCCGGACCCGACGGTCACGGATGTTCCCGTGTGCGGGCCCCAGGGGGCGCGCGGGAAGTGCGATTCTGGGAGGACGTCTAAGCAACCGCCCTGTAGACGTCTTATGTCTATAGGGCGGTTGTTAATTGGTTAATCACTAGGGGTATTTTATTTTTTGTGCTATAAATAAAAAAAGATTGAAAATTTTGTGAAAAATGCCTTTTTCTTACTAATTTTGCAAATTAGTAATTTTTATTTGTAAATATTGGCCAAAATGTATACTGCTACATATCTTAGGTAAAAATAACCCAAATAAGTGTATATTATTTGGTCCTTGTGTAAGTTATAGCGTCTACAAGCTATGGTGCCAATCATTGAAAATTGATCACACCTGATCACACCTGACGGCCTATCATTTCTTGAGACCCCAACAAGCCAGGAAAGTAAAAATACCCCCCCAAATGACCCCTTTTTGGAAAGTAGACAGTCCAAGGTATTTAGTAAGAGGCATGGTGAATTTTTTGAAGTTGTCATTTTTTCCCACAATTCTTTGCAAAATGAAGATTTTTTTTCTTTTTTTTTTTCTTCACAAAATTGTCATTGTAACAGGTTATTTCTCACACACAGCATATGCATACCACAAATTACACCCCAAAACACATTCTACTACTCCTCCTGAGTACGGCAATATCACATGTCTGAGACTTTTTCACAGCCTGGCGACATACAGAGGCCCAACATGCAGGGAGCACCGTCAGGTATTCTAGGGACATAAATTACACATCTAATGTCATGACGACCTATCACATTTTTGAAGGCCCTGGATCACCAGGACAATGGAATTGCCCACAAAATGACCCCATTCTGGAAAGCAAACACCCCAACGAATAATCTGTGAGGCATAATGAGTCTTTTGAACGGTTAATTTATTTCCAGTAGTTTTTGGAAAATGTGGGAAAAAAATGAAAACGCATTTTTTTTTACACAAAGTTGTATATTTATAAGATATTTCCAACACATAGTATGTACATAGCAAAAATGACACCCCAAAATACATTCTGCCATTCCTCCTGAGTATGGTGATACCACATGTGTGAGACTTTTACATAGCCTGACCACATACAGAGGCCCAACATTGAACTAGCACCTTCAGGCGTTCTACAAGCATAAATTACACATCTCATTTCTCAACCCCCTATTACACTTTTGAAGGTCCTGGAGCACCAGGACAATGGAATTGCCCACAAAATGACCCCATTTTGGAAAGAAAACACCCCAACGTATAATCTCTTAGGCATAATGAGTCTTTTGAACATGTCATGTTTTTCCAGTCGTTTTTGGAAAATGTGGGAAAAAAATGAAAACGCATTTTTTTTACACAAAGTTATCCATTTATATGATATTTCCAACACATAGCATGTATATAGCAAAAATGACACCCCAAAATACATTCTACTACTCCCCCCGAGTATGGCGATACCACATGTGTAAGACCTTTACACAGTCTGGCCACATATAGAGGCCTAATATTGAACTAGCACCTTCAGGCGTTCTACGAGCATAAATTACACATCTCATTTCTCAACCACCTACCTGTTACAATTTTGAATGTCCTGGAGCACCAGGACAATGGAATTGCCCACAAATTGACCCCATTTTGGAAAGCAAACACCCCAACGTATAATCTATGAGGCATAATGAGTCGTTTGAACATGTCATTTTTTTCCAGTAGTTTTTGGAGAATGTGAAAAAAATGAAAACGCTTTTATTTTTACACAAAGTTATCCATTTATATGATATTTCCAACACATAGCATGTACATAGCAAAAATGACACCCCAAAATACATTCTGCTAATCCTCCTG
>BLSH010277625.1:1893813-1907022 GCA_018402905.1 Glandirana rugosa
GTGGGTAGTCACTGGTGGCGGTCAGTGGGTAGTGGATAGTCACTTAGGTGATGGGTGACTGGCGGTGGTCACTGATGGGTGTCTGGTGGTGGTCACTGATGGGTGACTGGTGGTGGTCACTGATGGGTGACGGGTGACTGGTGGTGGCCACTGATTGGTGACTGGTGGAGGTCACTGATGGGTGACTGGCGGTGGTCACTGATGGGTGACGGGTGACTGGCAGTGGTCACTGAAGGGTGACGGGTGTCTGGTGGTGGTCACTGATGGGTGACGGGTGTCTGGCAGTGGTCACTGATGGGTGATAGGTGACTGGCAGTGGTCACTGATGGGTGACGGGTGGCTGGCAGTGGTCACTGATGGGTGATGGGTGACTGGTGGTGGTCACTGATGGGTGACGGGTGGCTGGCAGTGGTCACTGATGGGTGACTGGCGGTGGTCACTGATGGGTGACGGGTGTCTGGTGGTGGTCACTGATGGGTGACTGGTGGTGGTCACAGACGAAAATGACAGTTCAATCCCTAAGGCCGAGCATACAGCCTTCCAGACTCGGGACGTGAACTGTACTCCCCTATCGGAAACTATGTTAGCGGGGATTCCGTGGAGGCGGACTATTTCTTTTACAAAGGCATTGGCCATTTCCATCGCTGACGGGGTGCCCTTCATGAGTATAAAATGTGCTATCTTCGTGAGGCGATCCACGACCACAAAGAGTTAAATCCGGCAGAAGGAGGTAATTCCACTATGAAATCCATGGATATGTGCGACCATGGGCGCTCAGGAATGGGAAGTGGGTTTAACCCCAGGCTTTGGTTCTGCTGGTTTTATTTCGTGCACAGACTGGACAGGTGCTGACATAACTTTTGCATTCTTCGTTAACTGAAGGCCACCAAAAGGAACGTGACAATAATTCCAGAGTTTTGCGACTCCCAAAGTGCCCGGCCAGTTTGTGGTTGTGACAGAATTCTAGGATGGTCAAGCGCAATCCTTCAGGGATAAAGATTCTGTTGTGGTACTACCACAGCCCATCCTTCAATATCATTCAAAGGTCGGGTGGCACTGTGAAGCTGGCTAGAGATCGCCTGACCCAAGACAGTAGATCTTCCTGTGACAGCAAGAAGCCCTGGGAGGAAAGGATGGTGTCTGGTGGGGTTGGATCCCAAGATTCAAAAAACATCCTGGACAGAGCATCCGGTTTGATGTTTTTTGACTCGGGCCTGTAGGTGATTTGTAATTGGAATCTCGAGAAAAAGAGTGCCCAACGTGCCTGATGGGGTTTTAGTCTCTTTGCAGTCCGTAAATACTCGAGATTCTTGTGGTCGGTAAAAACTAGGACAGGGTGTGCGGCTCCCTACAGCAAGTATCGCCATTCCTCCAAAGCGGATTTAATTGCCAATAGCTCTCGATCCCCTACATCATAGTTGACTTCTGGTGATGAGAAAAAGGCAACGGGGTGTAAAGAAGCCTTGGGGCCTCGCCTCTGAGAGAGAACCGACCCCACTGTGGTTTCCGAGGCATCCACCTCAAGGACATAAGGCAGGGCTGGATCCGGGTGCTTCAGGACAGGGGCAGAGGTAAATAGTCCTTTGAGAGTCATGAAGGCCTCCTGAGCCTCGGGGGACCACTGAAAGTAGGCGTACTGCGATGATGGGGGAAATCACTGCGGAAAACCCCTTAATAAACTTTCTATAAAAAATTGCAAAGCCTACGAAGCTCTGAGCCCCTTTCTTGTCTATTGGTGCGGACCAATCCAGGATGGTAGAGACTTTTTGCGGGTCCATAGTGACTCCGGTGACAGAGATGATGAGGCCCGTAAGGGGATGCTAGGGTGCTCAAACGCACATTTTTCAGTTTTTGCGTACAGTCCGTGCTGGCGCTAGTGCTCTAAGACCCACTTGACGTGCTTGCAGTGTTCATCAAGAATTGACGAGAAGATAAGGATGTTGTCCAGGTAAATTATGACAAACTGGTCCAGGTAATCTCTGAACACATCGTTGACCAGGTGCTGGAAGGTGGCCAGGGCATTGCAAAGCCCGGGGGGCATAACCAAGTATTCATAACGGCCAAACCTGGTTCTGAAGGCCGTTTTCCATTCGTCACCCTTTCGGATGCGAATGAGGTTGTATGCCCCATGGAGGTCCAGCTTGGTGAAGATGGTGGCAGTGTCCAGTCATTGAAACAGCTCAGGCACCAAGGGCAGGGGGTAGCGGTTCTTTATCGTAATTTTGTTGAGATCACGATAGTCTATACATGGACGGAGTGATCCATCCGTTTTCTCAACAAAAAATATTCCTGCCCCAGCAGGGGACGTGGAAGGCCGTATGAACCCCTTCTCCAAATTGTCATCCAGGTAGGCCTTGAGAGCCTTTAGTTCTCCCTCGGAGAGCGGATAGATCCGACCAAATGGTACTTCAGCACCTGGCAGTAACTCGATGGGGCAGTCATAGGCCCTATGGGGTGGTAGCTTGTCTGCCCCCTTCTTGCTAAATACATCAAGAAAGTCATGGTACACTGAAGGGATGGCATCGCGGGTCTCTGGATCAGGTTCAGAATCCAAACATAGGACGGAGGGATGAGCCTCCTGGGCCTGCTGTAGGCAATGTTGCTGACAGTAAAGAGAAGTGAACTGAATGTCCCCAGTAGACCAGTTGATGTTAGGGCAGTGTGCCCGCAGCCAGGGTAGGCCGAGGATGACAGGAAAAAGGGGACGCTATGGTGTCCAGTATCAAATATTCGGAATGGCCAGTGACAGTCGTGGCAAGGAGGGGAATGGACTCTTGAGTAACTGTTCCCGACTTGATAATAGATCCGTCGGCCAGGCGGATGAGCATCTGGTGGGCATTGGGTCGGAGGGGGATTTGGTGTTGCACTGCAAAGGCCAAGTCCAAGAAACTGCTGCAGGCGCCTGAGTCGAGAATGGCTGGGACTTGGATACTCCCTCCTGGGAGTTGTAGGCACACAGGGAGGACCAGATACAAAGCCTTGCCAGGCAAAGACAGGACTGCTCCCTCTTGGGAGAAAGGACGTTTGACTGGGCAAGCACTGATGCGATGTCCTGAACCCCCACAATACAGGTATAGACTGTGCACCCTGCATCTGTGTCTCTCTTTGGGGGTGAGTGACGGGCGTAGATGCTCAACATGTGTGGGCTCCGGCTGGGCTCCCGCAGACTTTTCAGCTCTGTGTTCCCACAGGCGCCGGTCTACCTGGATGGCCAGGTTAATCAGGGCCTCAAGGGATTGGGGTGTTCCCACCTGGGCCAGCTCATCCTTCAGCGGCTCAGACAAGCCTAGCTGAAATTTATAGCGGAGGGCTGCGTCATTTCATGCTGTGTCGACGCTCCAGTACCGGAACTCCGCAACGTAATCTTCCGCCGTGCGGGGACCTTGCTGGAGCGCAGGAGAGCTGCTTCGGCCGTTGAGGCCTGGTGGGGATCCTGGTAGAGTAGGGCCATGGGCCGAAAGAACAGATTCAGATCAGCCGTCTCAGGGGCTTTCGGTTCCAGTAATCGGTGTGCCCAAGCCTGGAGTGCGTCCCGCAAAAGGGATATCACCAGCCCCACTTTCGTGGCTTCAGTGGAGAAGTTGCGAGGCTGCAGTGCAAAATATAGTTCACAAGCACAGCGGAAGACCCAGAACTTCCTACGCTCCCCAGAGAATTGCTCAGGTAGCGGCACTTCAGGTTCAGTGGGGAGAGTGATAACAGCACGCCCCGCAGACTGGTCGGAGCTTGGTGCATGTGACATGGACAGTTCTTGAATTCTACTCTCCATTCGGATGTACCCCTGTTTCAAGTCTTTCACGACTTGGGCACATAAATCCTCCATTGGAGAGGGCCCCTGCGCAAATTCAGGCATGGCTGTCCGTTACTGTCACGTACCTGGTGGTTGAGTCTGGCTTATGTGGGGGCAACCTCTCTTGCGGCCCTGGTTCGAGAACCCCTGGTAGTGCAGACAGGGAGCTCAGGAGCACAGGGGGGCATGAGGGCTGGACAAGTCTCTGATGGCTGATATAGGTCAGCTGAAGCTCGTGCAGGCTGAAGGTTAGAGTGTGGTCCAGGTCGGCAACTTGCGGGCAGAGAGGTACAGAAGGAGCAGGCAAATGGGTCGTCGGGTACAGGCTGGCATGGTAACGTGCAGGTGGCTGAAGTACAAGAGGGCACAGGCAGAAGAGTGGTCGTAAACAATCCGAGGTCAAGGCAGGCAGCTAGCAACAAAGTCCACAGGATAGCCGGGGTCACAGGAACAGGAAGTCTCTCAGAACAAACACTGGGGGGATCACAGGTGCCGGGACGCTGTAAAACGGAAAGCACCAAATGTTGGGTGCTAGCTGCTTAAATGGCCATCTTTGGCGCTATTGTTGCAAACGTGCACAAGCGTGCACAGGTGCGTGCACACGCTACGTGCGCCCGCGCATAGGTCTGCCAATGGCCCCGGATGGTTCCTTACAAGCTGCCACCTCCGGCTCGAGAGACCTGCCATCTCCTCTCACCCAAAGTTCCCCTATCCTCGCCATCAGCTCCCCTCCTCACCGGCCTCCCCACCCGAGGTCCCCCCACTCCCACTCGCCAGCTGTCTGCTCCATGCAGGATGCAAGCCCTCGGCTCCTCTAGTCTGTCCCGCCGCTCTCATCTCGCTGCCGTCCGCTCCCCAGCCTCCCCAATCTCTATCCATCTCCCCCTCCGGCAAGGATCAGGTGGATCCCTTTCTTTGCCAGGCTCCCACTTGCACCCCAGCCATCCCTATCCTCCGGTGACTCCAATATGACAGTCCCAGCACACAGTGGTCCACAGGACTTAATCTTAAAACAAGCACCCTGTATCTCATCCTTAGGCAGAGCCCTGAGCTCTCCCTATGCTTGTTTTGTTTGTTTCCCCCATACACATTCCCCACAACAGTCTGTCCTCAATTACCATAAGGATCTCTCCTTCCTTCCAGATACAAATGTCACAAAAGACACACATTCTTTGAAAGATCCTGCAACCGCAATCAGATACCAGCAGGTCAGTAATATGAATTGTGGCTAAACCTATAGCCTAACGGACAAGGAGTCCTATCTCAAAAATGTAAGCAATAGCGTACCACCACTATCTAGCTCTCCATTTGTGTTTTTAATTAATAATGTATCTGTCAAAAAAATCTGTCTATATATAATACATTCATATATTCCTTTTTAAACTTTGGACACAATTTCTATGGTATTAATTAATTTTAGAGAGGATTTTATACAGTTCCTATTTTTAGATGTTTTGCAATCAGCCTATCGGTTCTTTGGAATAGAAATACTAACATGGCATGTTAACATTACTGTGTATAAATGCTTTTAACTCTTTGTAACCTTGACTGTGGCATAGGTATATCATGTTGATCTATATATTTTGTGCACAATTTTTTATCTCTATTAGCCCTGAGGAAGGGGGAGTCTTTGATCCCCTGAAACGCATTGGCTTGACTTCATTGTATTCACTACAATCAAAATAAAATCATACTAACTTTTTACCTGACTCTGGGCGCTCCTTTTACTCACCCCCACATTTTTTTAAGTGGATTCCTTATCAGAGGTATGGCATAAAAAGAAACATTTGGGGAAGATGGGATTTTTATAGTGCCAAACACAACACATACACTGTGTATATATTAAAAAATTGTACAAACTTTATTTAATATTGTTAAAATAAATGAGAAGTGAATATCTCAACCTCTCCTTGGATAACATTGATGAGCTTTACCACATATAAGTGCATTTAATGCTGAGAAACATTAGTAGTAGTAGCCCTCTTGTTCTACATGTTTCACTATATGCTTCCTCAGGAACGACAGGGCTTACACAAATTCTAAACAAAAATATACAAACAAATTAGATATTATACAAAATATTAAAAAAACAATAAAAAAAAACCATACAGCGATTAATCAGTTCAAAATTAAACAAGCATTAGTGAATATATCAAAATATTCAAAAATATGCCTAAGGTAATCAGAAGTGTCAAAGAAAAAAAAACACAAAAAACCTACATACACTCACCTCAGTCAGGGGAGTGTATGGGATTCCACAATTAATGGGGAGCTCAAAATATCCCAAGAGGGGAAGGCCTGGATGTTCTCTAGGAGGCTGTAGGGTGTGCTGCTCAAACTCGGATGAGGATATCCAAAAGACTGTCCCCCAGATAAAAATATGGAAGGGCCCAAAATGGGTAGCTCAACAAGCAATCATCTAAAAAAGCCACACAGGGAAGCAAAAGCATGGATGAGGGTGGGCATGTATAAAAGAAACTCAGCAGTATATCACAAGCCACAAAGCTGCTACTTACTAAAATCAGAAGAAAACACCATGACAAATGCTTCAGGGAATGATCAAGGCATTAAAGAAACATGGTCAGCATAGATAGCTGTGATCCCATAGGTCCATCCAAGCGTTTCCAAAGGGGATGTACTGGTTCACCTAAATAGGTCTAAAGACAACCTTAGAGTAAGTTTGGGCAAAAAAACACCAAGGAATATATATTCATAATTGTAGAATAAAATGTATATGGTTACTGTGATGCTGAATCTCACCGTTCGCCTCCAAGCGTTTCTTTGTTACCAGGTGTTGTGAGCGCTCTGTCTCACAGCCAAGTGTAAGGGCAGCGAACTCCAATCAGCTGGCGTATGACCGATTGCGCATCCGCGAGCATCAAGCGTGATGATGCCATGTGCACGTGCCAGGAAGCTCCGGCCTTCATCTTGGAAAGTCCTCCGACAATCGGACAGACTATACAAGAAGGCAAAGAGAAAACATCTATCTGAGGTGAAAAGATGGACCCACCTATCCGAGACCATATGACAGGTCAAACTGGGAAGGGAGGGGAAAGTGGGGGAGGGGAGAAGAACGATGGCAAAAAATCTCCCCAATGCTGGGACTCGGGGGCAACAACCCAAAGGGATGTGTCCCCGAGTTACCATGATTCCCCCACAGCGCCACAGGTGGAGATGCTCTCAGTAGCAGTAATCACAAACATGTGGATAGAAGGGTGGAAACCAGGAGGGAGGGGGACAGAGGAAAAGAACTCCCTACCCTGGTGACCAACATGAGGGGAAACAATCCCTGGAGGTCCCTACTGGTCACGTAAGGGGGGAATTCCTACCTATTACAGGAAGCCGCCATCCTGAAGATACGGCATGACCTCCTGAAAAGGGGAACCCCCCACCAGTTCGTGCAGGCTCCAAAAAAAGATACAAACCAGGCCCTAGGACCCCCAAAAATTATAGGAAAAAAAACACAATGTATGCATTCCACTGACACACCAAATCAACTGTAGTATAAAATGATTATACAAATATATTAATTCACAGAAACAGACACAAAGAAAACCAAAACCATTATAAACAAAGTTTATAAATAAATTGACATAAAAAATGATTATCTTATCGGATATAACCAGGCCCTAAATCTTAGGGGAGGCCCAAAACATAACCTGTATCGGAAAGGAAGGGGGAGAGGGGAAAACAGAACCCCTCAGGGGCCAAGAAATGGGCTAATGAGAGACCAACCCAAAATCCCCAAAACTTTTTTACCAAGAAGGCCCCAGAGATCACTATTTAGAGGGACGTTGGCTCACCACCCTATTAGTCCCTTATTGGAAAAAAGGCTTAAAACTCATGGCCTCATTGAGTCCTGGATTATTGGTAGCAGCTAACTGGTAGCTCCATTTGGCTTCGATTTGTAATAAACCTCTGTCCACGTCTCCCCCTCTTTCATGTGGGGGGGTGTGGTCAAGAGCTACAAAATGCATCATGGATAAATCAAAGTCATGATGTAGGCCACTATGCCTACTAATAGGGGTTTCCATTTTTTTCTTAGATATCAATGAGACATGATCCCTGATTCTGTGAAAAAACATATTTTTGTCTTTCCCGTATAGAAAGCCCCGCATTAGCATTGCATTAGATAGACCTTCAGCGTACCCGAGTACCTGTCATCTGCCCATCTGAGTACCCAAGTACCTGTCACGAGCCCATCAGCGTACCCGAGTACCTGTCATCTGCCATCTGAGTACCCAAGTACCTGTCACGAGCCCATCAGCGTACCCGAGTACCTGTCATCTGCCATCTGAGTACCCGAGTACCTGTCACCTGCCCATCTGAGTACCCAAGAACCTGTCACCAGCCCATCAGAGTACCCGAGTAGCTGTCACCAGCCCATCAGAGTACCTGTCACCAGCCCATAGGAGTACCTGAGTACCTGTCACCAGCCCCTAAGAGCACCCGAGTACCTGTCATCTGCCCTTCAGATTACCCGAGTACCTGTCACCAACCCATCTGAGTAACCGAGTACCTATCTGCAGCCCATCAGAGTACCCAAGTACCTTTTACCAGTCCATCAGATTACCCAAGTACCTGTCTCCAGCCCATCAAAGTACCTGAGTACCTATCTGCAGCCCATCAGAATACCTGAGTACCTATCTCCAGCCCATCAGAGTACCTGAGTACTTATCTGCAGCCCATGCCTCATAGAATATACCTCGGGTGTTTGCTTTCCAAAATGGGGTCATTTTGGGGGTAATTCCACTGTGCTGGTGCTCCAGGGCCTTCAAAAGTGTGATAGGTATGAATGAAATTGTATGTGTAATTTATGCTCCTAGAACGCCTGATGGTGCTCCCTGCATGTTTGACCTCTGTATGTGGCCAGGGTGTAAAAAAATCTCACACATGTGGTATCGCCATACTCGGGACGAGTAGCAGAATGTATTTTGGGGGTTAATTTTTGCTATGTGCATGCTATGTGTTAGAAATATCTCATAAATTGACCACTTTGTGTAAAAATAAAAGTGTTTTCATTTTCTTTCCACGGTTTTCGAAGGAAAAAAATGGACCATTCAAAAGACTCATAATGCCTCATAAAATATACGTTGGGGTGTTTGCTTTCCAAAATGGGGTCATTTTGTGGGTAATTCCATTGTCCTGGTGCTCTAGGGCCTTCAAAATTGTAATAGGTGGTTAGGAAATTAGATGTGAAAATTCTGCTCCTAGAATGCATGACAGTGCTCCCTGCATGTTGGACCTCTCTATGTGGCCAGGCTGTGAAAAAGTCTCACACATGTGGTATTGCCATACTCGGGGCGAGTAGCAGAATGTATTTTGGGGTGTAATTGGAAGTATGCATATGCTGTGTGTGAGAAATAACTTGTTGTTGTGACAATTTTGTGCAAAAAAAAAAAAAATTCTTAATTTTCCCAAGAATTGTGGGAAAAAAGTACAAATTCAAAAAACTCGCCATGCCTCATACTAAATACCTTGGAATGTCTACTTTTCAAAAAGGGGTCTCAAGAAATGAGATAGGCCGTCAGTGCATCAGGTGTGATCAATTTTCAATGATTGGCACCATAGCTTGTAGACTCAATAACTTTCACACAGACCAAATAACTTATTTGGGTTATTTTTACCAAAGATAGGTAGCAGTATAGGTTTTGGCCCTAATCTATGAACAAAAATTACTTATTTGCAAAATTTTATCATAGAAACTAAAAAAAAGTGGGTTTTTGTTCAAACTTTTCGCATTTTTTCACTTATGTCGCAAAAAATAGAAAAAAAACCTCAGAGGTTATTAAATACCACCAAAAGAAAACTCTATATGTGTGAAAAAAATGATAAAAAATTTGTTTGGGTACAGCGTAGCATGAGAGAGTAATTGTCATTCAAAGTGTGAGACTGGGCAGGAAGGGGGTATAAACATCCTGTATTGAAGTAGTTAATGCACCATTGAGTATTTATTGGCTCATTTAACCATTTACCTATTGCGCTGCACCTGTGTTGTAAAGTTTGTCTGTGAGTATTTGTGCTAGCTGCACTCTGTTTTTATAGGCTTTACAGATATATATTTGAGCTGGTTGTATACGATATTTTTATCATTCTTTGCTTACCGCCTTACCCTTCCCTTTTCCCATCCAAGTTCAGATACCTACTCTCAGGTGTGATAGTTATTTTTCCTTACAGACGCTGAGGACATTGTCTCCCTTAGAGGAGGGAGAGTGTAGCCCCCCTGGTCCTAAACTTGGGCTATAATGTAAATGTAGTTTTTGGCTGGGCTGTAGACAGCTCAGACTGATTGTACAGTTTATCTGGTCTTTCCCTAATAGCAATTAGGTTGTGCATTTCTCACTATCGCTAGTAGGTGTCACTGGTACCACAGGCTAGGATGAGAAGTACAGGGTGGGCCATTTATATGGATACACCTTAATAAAATGGGAATGGTTGGTGATATTAACTTCCTGTTTGTGGCACATTAGTATATGTGAGGGGGGAAACTTTTTAAGATGGGTGGTGACCATGGTGGCCATTTTGAAGCCGGCCATTTTGAATCCAACTTTTGTTTTTTCAATAGGAAGAGGGTCATGTGACACATCAAACTTATTGGGAATTTCACAAGAAAAACAATGGTGTGCTTGGGTTTAACGTAACTTTATTCTTTCATGAGTTATTTACAAGTTTCTGACCACTTATAAAATGTGTTCAATGTGCTGCCCATTGTGTTGGATTGTCAATGCAACCCTCTTCTCCCACTCTTCACACACTGATAGCAACACCGCAGGAGAAATGCTAGCACAGGCTTCCAGTATCTGTAGTTTCAGGTGCTGCACATCTCATATCTTCACAGCATATGGTTTTTTTTATGGTTTTTATGGTCAGTAAAAACCAATATCGGGTGAGCTGCTCCTTCCAGGAGGTACCGCCATTCCTGCAAAGCCGACTTGATGGCCAGCAATTCCCTATCACCGACATCATAGTTCCAGCAAGATGGTGCACCACCACATTATGGGTGTCAGGTCTGAGCATTCCTAGATGAACAGTTTCCTGGAAAGTGGATTGGTCGTCGTGGGCCAGTTGAATGGCCCCCAAGGTCTCCCGATCTGACCCCCTTAGACTTTTATCTTTGGGGTCATCTGAAGGCAATTGTCTATGCTGTGAAGATACGAGATGTGCAGTGAGTCTTCATAATCTAACAGTGAGTCTTCATAATCAAAAAATCACCTGTGAACAATATTAAATTGTGCATAAACCTTAACAAATAAAGTGACAAGTGCTAAAATTAATACAATTAAACATCAAAATTGCGTATGTCATAAACGTATACATTTAAAGTGACAAGTGCTGTGATACAGTTCAATTATAGTCCATCACAATAGGTGATTGATAAAGTGCTTGGTGCTGTATGATGGACTGCAGTGCTCCAAAAAAAGTGCTCAAAAGACAATCCGTGGTGCTCGGTGCCAACCCCCACTTGTGGCCCCACCCGCCAGAACGACTGGACCCCCAGCTTTTCAGTCTAGGGGTCAAAGCAGACTGAATACTGGTGGTGGCACGGTCGTTCTTAGCAACGGAGATGGCTGTTCCGGGTGGACTCCTACAGTATATTCACAAGTTCCATAGTGAAGTACTGCAAACACTGTGAGTTTATTGCGCATATATAAAACTACTTACAGGAAGTACAGGTAAAACTTGCTTCAAAGCATAACAAGATCTGTATAGCATCTGATTCCGGCGTGCGTTCCACCACGGGCGGACGTGACGTCGATGAGTGCGGAGGACCGGAAGTGACGTCAACGCGTTTCGCTCCCCACATAGAGCGTCATCACGGACCTCTGACTTTAAGACTTTGTGTGGAGACACCTAACTAATTGTTTAATTGATTCCTCATGTGTGATGGTATATATGGATTGTATTGAGATGTTTGAGAATAGTGATTGTTCCTACCTTGAGAAATGGCACAAACAGACATTATAGCCCGAAACCGTCGGTAATTGGAACATTTTTGTACCTTGTTTGTATATATGTTCTATTTTTGGTTACATTCAATTTCGTGTGCAGCAATCCTGGATTTTCTTCCTTTTTTCTGCATATAGCCTCTGGGTAAGGCTTGATTGCGAGCACCGGTAAGAAGACTGAAGTTCTGTTCACCCCACCTGAACTATACATATATATATGTATATATATATATATATATTGTTGTAAAGGCAGAAGGTTTTCTATCTTAATGCATTCTATATATTAAGATAAAAAAAACCTTCTGTGTGTAGCAACCTCCCCAGCACCCTCTAATTACTTACCTGAGCCTCTTCTCTCTCCAGCGATGTCCATGAATGTCTAAGCCGTCCGGGACATTCCTGATTGGCAGAGACACAGCAGTGGCGCAATTGGCTCCCGCGGCTGTCAATCAGTCAGCCAATCAGGGGAGAGAGGGGGCGAGGCCAGGTCAGGGCTCTGTGTCTGAATGCTGTAAACTATGCCCAGTTTTCTACTTGTGAAGCAATGTTTTCTTACTTTGTGAAGTTCCTGCACAGCACGGCCATCTCCAGTGTGGGCATCTGAAGTCTCAGTGTCTTCCTTTTTCGTGGATTCCAAGCATGCTAGCTACCCAGCATGAACCAGCTGATCTCGTGCATGCGCAGTGCGGCGCAATCTTGGTCAGCTTGACATGGCACAGCCATGCCAAGCTGACCAAAATTTTCCATAGAAGCCAATGTTAAATGTTACTGGAGCCGTGCCATGCCAAGCTGACCACAATTTTCCATAGACGCCAATGTTAAATGTAACGGGAGCAGTGCCATGCCAAGCTGACCAATATCTCCCAGGAGCCAATGCAAAACTGGAAATGACATACGGTGCCATGGCTCCTAAAGGAAGACGTGAAATTAGATATAGGCATGAATCAGGTAAGTGAACAGAAAACAAAAAAAGTAATAAATTGCCAATTCATTTTAACCGCTTAACAACCGCCCCATAGACAATTGACGTCTACAGGGCGGTTGCTTAATTCTGGGAGGAAGTCTATTGACGTCCTCCCAGAATCGCGGTTCCCGCGCGCCCCCTGGGGCGCGCACACGGGAACATCCGTGACCGTCGGGTCCGGGGGACCCGACTGATCACGGATCGGGGTGAATGGCCGCTGTGAGCGGCCTTTCACCACGTGATCGCGCCGTCAAATGACGGCGTGATCACATGTAAACAAGCCGGCGGAAGCGCCGGCTTGTCTCTCCTCTCCGCACCGATCGGTGCAGTGTGAGAGGAGAGAGGGGGGAGAGAAGACGTGCAGCAGCGCTGTGGGCGATGTGCAATGCCCACAGCGCTGCCTAGTAACAAAATACTCCCCCCCACCATCTATTTACCACCCACCCACCACCCCCCAGCCACCAACCATCACCCACCACCCACCCAGCCATCATCAGCCACCCACCACC
>BLSH010277625.1:1923452-1936538 GCA_018402905.1 Glandirana rugosa
TGCGAAGTTAGGTTCAGTTGTTTTACGTGGAAGCTACGGACCTTCCGTGGGTTCTTCGAAAACGAACATAATGTGTAACAAGAATTTCACCAACATGTGGGTTCTGTTTTTTTTTCGGACACTCCGTTTCCGTATTACTCGATCATACGTCGTGTATGATCGAGTAATACTTTATGAGTGGAGTCTTGCTTCTAGGCAGTCCTGATGGGCCAGGGACGTTTCCCTCGCCTGTAGAAAGGAGTCTACAAGGAAGGCCCATGCGCCGCGTCACTCACCGACCTCGGCGCTCTGCAGTGAGGACGTGTACGGGTGCCCTCAGGAGTCAAGGCCGCACTACGTACGGTAGTAGGCTTTCGAGCCTATACAGCTTGGAGTAAGACAACATGCATAAAGAGGATGATGTGGTCAAAATACTCATTTGCCTAATAATTCTGCACACAGTGTATATGGCTTAGGAGATATTCCCCCTGCATGCAGCCGCTGCATGCATCACGCCGGAACTGAGGACTCCCGTGGGCATGTGCAGGAGTGACGTCTCGCGGCTCCAGCCACTCACTGCGCCGCGTACCCGGAAGGAACATCTGAGGAAAGATGTCCGCTCCCTTTGCAGGGACCGGGTAGTCCTGACGGATCTTCGTTCTGAGGTGAGTATTTCATAATGAGCTAGTATGTGCTGCATACTAGCTCATTATGCCTTTGCCTCACAGGCTTTTTTTTTGTCTTGGGTGTACAACCACTTTAAGAACAATGTGTAATACAAGCAAAAGCTTCTTGGGTGCCTTCCAGGCATCGAAGGTGCATTTTGTTGACTTGGATTGAAGCGTTTTGCAGGCTGTGGTAACATGGTGGTTGGCCACAGGAATTGGTGAGAGCATGGAGATCAACACTCCCCAAAGTGTCGGTTTCCCAGCAGACTTTGGGGGACAATGTCTCCTAAGTATAGCTGTGCTTGGCAGTGCAGGCAGCAGGAGAGGTGAGTATTTACGCTTCTCTTTTATAGGTATTCCTTTCCTTTCCTGGGGAGCTTTAAGGCCCGTACACACGGTACAACGGTTGTACAACAGCTTGTTGTACGATCATGCGACTGTTAGTACGCGCGATTAGAACAGCCAACATGCAACAGTCGTACAACAGAAGTTGGGCAGACTAGAACATTTCGGTTGCACAACAAGCGGTTGTATGACTGTTGTAGCGTGTGTACAGAGAAGTTGGGCCAACAAGTTGTACGTGAAAAACGGACATGCTCAGAAGTCAGGAACGCCCGGAAGTTGTCAGTTCATGTAAACCTACGTTCATAATTCACAAATCACATTCACCTGAACTTCCTCTTTATACGCTGGTTGCACGTCCCCACGTTAGGCTTGGTCGTACGATCACTTGCACGTCAGTATGTGAGACACAACAGCCAACATACGATTTTGGATGTCCAGTCGTACGACCGTTGCACAGTGTGCACGAGGCTTTAGTATAGTGAAGGGTTTAAGTGTGCGCTAGACATGTGAGTTGCTCTGTTATTGGTTGTAAAGGCCCCCAACAGCCCCATGAGCACTGGGTGTTTTGCCCCAGTGCATGAGGCTCTGCCATGTTTAGAACGCAGGCTGCATGCACTCTGGGAATTCATCCCTGGACACATACTGCCCCAAACGCAAGTCCCTTTCGGCACATTGTCCAGCTGGAGCAGCTTTCAGCCTCTCATCTCGTTTTACAGGCTGTCGACAGCAGGACTGGACAGTGTACCTGTGCCGTCAACGCACATTTAAACGCCCTGCCCTGCATAGGGGCTAAACACCTAGTGTGCATGGGACCATAGGCAGGCCATACATGGTTTGAATCTCCGCCAGCTCAGCAGGAACTGGCAGAGATTTGAACCGTGTATGGGTAGGCTGAATATACCAGGTTGATCATTCGACTTGGGTACAACCAGCATGCCGGGGTTTACATGTGATTATGACTAGTGGCTGCTATAAATTCTGCAATTCAATCTCAAAAAGTTGTAAACCGGTTTGCATACTAGAGGTCCTATGTAATTTAAATATACATACAGTATATTTATCCCTTACAATACTTTATATGCGCCGGGTGTCTGGCACTGTTGGTATTCTGTCAAATGCCTGACACTGGTGAGTTTGTAAAAGGGGTTACTTAGTGTAAAACTGTCCCACATCTTTTAATGTGATTGTGCAATATCCTCCGTCGTTGAATAGCTGTCGGTGTTCATGCAGCTGGTGTATCGGTCCATGGATTTGAAATCCCGCTCTTCTTTCTGCAGTGCTTCCGGGAAGGATAAGAGTGATTCCGATTGGTCAGTGCTGGCACAGAGCCTTGCTTTGATCCATCCTGGATGGATCCCGATTGGGAGGGTGTACAGTGTTCATTTTTTTTTTTCCTGAATAAGGTCAACTTACACCACGTTAAACTAAAAGTTAATCCCCTTTAAAGATATTTTGGCACTCTTAAAACATGGTTGTGGTATCTCCCTGAGGATAGTGAAACAACCACCCTTCACGGATGTCACAGGAGCTGCCATCCCAATTGGAAGATATCCTCCTTCTCCTGTTCTGCTGAGGTTTTCTCCTCCTCATTTCTACTCTAGTGATAATAGTCCCCATGACAAAGAATAAAGGTGGGTGTCAGATAAAAAGCTGACAGATGTTCTAATCCTTTCACACACTGTACAAATCTAGAACCACGGGTTACAGGAAAGAAAATTGCTCAATCCCCCCATCAACACAAACAGTGCTGATGGGGGAATCCTTCCTGCAGAGCTATTGTGTTCTCCCAGTGGGGGGCACGGGGAGCTGTCCCTGCTGGGAGAACACAGTGATTATTGCTAGAAATCCGACACGCTGGCTGTACCCAAGTTGATTGGTGGATCGGCTTGGGTACAGGTAGCCTGCCCATAAATGGATTAAATTGTGGCCAGTACCTGCTGAACCGGCCGAAATTCGGGCCATCTATTGCCGATTTAAGTTTTCTTTTCTTTACTTTTTTTTGGCTAAAAAAAAAAAAAAAAACTCTTTTTATTGCTAGCTTAACGTGTAATTCAACCCACATGGATAAAAGCTCTCAATAAATGGTGTATTACATGCTGTGCATACTCACTCAATCACTATGAGATTCATTGTCTGTATTCTGCAAAAAATCTGGTTGATCCTGCTGCTCTTTCTCCCCCTCCTGTCCATGTCCCCACTGCAGCTGGGTAATCTGCAAAGCAGCATTGGCAGAGCATACTCAGTTTTCAGTTTGTTTCTATTCCTTCCATGTGACTATAGAGTCACACGTGGGCATATACATAGTGGTGGTAAATGACTGCCCACTCCCTCCCTCCTTCTCCATGCCCACTAACCAGCTAAACACAATGGGGGTGGAATATTACATGCATTGAGGCTTCACCTCCCTCTTATTCTAAGACACAGGCTGGATGGGGTGTGACACAGCCTGTGATTGGCAGAAATCCACCCACACCATTCTATTGCCAAAAATAATAAAGATTAATGAGATTTTTTTTTCTATTATTATGAACATGTGACCAGCAGCAGACAACTAGAAGCTACTCCTATTTATGTTGCCCTGCAGACAGGCTGGGAAAGAGCTGAGTCATGTGCCAACTGTATATTAGGAAAAAAGGTATAGATGAAGGGACAATGTAAATGGAACAGTGTGTGTTTAGTATCACTCTAACCACTTCCAGTCTGGGCCTTTTCTGGAACAAAGCGTGCGTTCACCTTTGTGCAGAAGGACGGGGGCACTTTACTTTTTTTTTTTTTATTATTATTACTTTTATTGCTGTCACAAGAAATGTTAACATCCTTGTGACAGCAATAGGCATGTGACAGAACAGGTACTCTTTAAGGAGAGATCTGGGGTCTATAAGACCCCAAATCCCTCCTCTGCACTTAAAAACATTCATAACACCAAGATTGGTACTTCTGAATGATTTTTAGTTTCAAAAAATGTCCCTGATGGCTTCCGAGTAAACCAGAAGTGATGTCATGTCATTGCTTCTGGGTTACTCTTATGAACAACTGATCAAAGCGTATCCTGGCTTTGTTTGGCTGGGATCCGCTTTGATTGGCTGTTCAGAAGAGTAACCTGGAAGCGATGACATGATATGACATCATTTCTGGAAATCGCCGGCTGGTCGCATGGGTCTCCCAGTGGAATGGGAGAGCCATGGGAGAGAGGAGCAGGGACGCCCACTGCTTGTAATGGCAATCGAGCGGCTGGTGCTTACAAGAAAGGCGACCGCCGGCTCTAAAAAAAAAACATAGCGGGATGATGCCTGCAGCTATCACCCCGGTATAACCATCAAAAGCCCAGCGACCTATGAGTACGTCGCTGGACAGGAAGTGGTTAAGGGAAGGGGAATATAGATGCAGAGAGGATCTTTGTTACTTTCATCAGCATGGTAGACTTCTATGGGGCTTTGTTCTGAAGCCAGAAATTAAGGTAGATGGTCCCATAGAAGTCTAAGGGGTTGTAATGTGTGGGCACAGCCAGGATGTAAACAAACACCAGGGGATGTGACTGTCGGATCGAGGGAAGTGTGAATTGCACAGAGAAGCACACATACTAGAATGTCGGGTTGAATGATCTTCTGTAACCTGGGTTCTTTCCATCGTTTGTTAGTCTTTTCATGTTTTGAGAGAGGGTTTGTATGTTTTTTTTTCTTTTTGGGCCCATTTACACCTTTCCAGTGTGGTGTATCATGATGATGAACTCTACCTGTGTTAGTGTCTTGTGGTGCCATGTACTTTGCACAGAGGCACCAGAGCTCCAACACACATGTCTTGCAGTGCACCACAATGCGTGGTAGCGTTGCCAAAAAGAGTTCATGTCTATTTTGGCGCTTTGCTGGCCTTTCATGTGAATGCACTGTTCCAGACAGTGAACGTTAACACGTTGTGTGTGAAAAAACATGCGTATGCAACGCATCAGAAACTGAATGAGCCCTATGTATTAAAGCATAACTCCACTTTTGTTGAGAAAAAAAACATTCCCCTCTGGGTGATCTATGTACATTGCAAGGATTATAACAAACTTTGTTGCAGATTCCTACCTTTTTGTTATTCTGAAGAAATCCCTCTGTGTTTCTCTGTGCCTCTCTGCTAAGTGGGTCTAATGGGAGTGGTTTCATAATTATCAATCAGGTGTGCAGCTGCAGAGCACTAATGAGGAAAAATGCTTTGCCTGCATCCCAGCAGTGTTCCTATTGGAAGTATCTCGCCAAAAATTACTTTTTTGTTGCAGGGGTGCCTGAAATCTGATTTATATTTTAGGCAGACTTCTGGGAAAATTGGTGAGCCAATCATACAAGCAGTAAATGTTGTTTCTGGGGGTGGTCAGTAAGGATGGGCTCGTGCTTGTTTGGAACCGAACGTGTCCGAGCCCGCCAAGAAGTGAACCCTGCACTGCGCTAATCGCAGGCAGTGAGACATTTCCCAATCACTGCAGCCGCGTATGGGGGAATTGTCTCACTGTCTGTGATTAGCGCAGTGCAGGTTTCACTTCCCGGCGGGCTTGGGCACATTCGGTTCTGAACAAGCCTGAGCCCATCCTTAGTGGTCAGTACACATTCTGTATACAGAACTCCAGATAAACATATTCCATTGCATTTTCAGAAAATGACAGAGCTGCAGATTGAAAAGGAAAGGTCATTTTTAATAACATTCAATTCCAATATGACTTTTGTCGCAATTGTATACGCTATATTTTTTCTTTATTTGCTATTTTTTTCCCCCCACGAAAGTGCAGTTGCTTTTTAAACAAAATGTCTTTGGGGTCAAAGGTTTATAAACTGTTAAGGTTCATTCACATCAGATGCGTTGTAGCCTACACTGTCAGCTATTTCCAGCGCAGCCCTAAAGCATAGACAAGGCACATTGCTTTGTGTCTGATGCTGTCAGTTCACAATACAGCAACACTGCAGTGTGCGATCTGCAATGACAAAAAGTACTACATGCAGTGCAGTGGGTTGCAAAGTGAGCCACTGCATTGCAATGCTGCCGCGATGAACAGAGCTGTATTGAATTGTCACTCATAAAAATTCAGTAAAGTTGTGTGAAAAAAAAAAAGTAAGCAGCGCAATATGCTGGAAGTGGAGTATTGGCACTAGTGACTGTGTGTTTAGTGGTGCTCCCTGGTGTGAACGAGCTGTTATTCTTTTTAAGTCGGCTAAAGAATTCCTACATATTTGTGATTAACCACTTCAGCCCTGAAAGATTTACCCCCTTCCTGACCAGAGCACTTTTTCCGATACTGCACTGCGTCGCTGTAACTGACAATTGCGCGATCATGCGACATTATACACCAACAAAATTGACGTCCTTTTTTCCTGAAAAATAGAGCTTTCTTTTGGTGGTATTTGATCGCCTCTGCGGTCTTTATTTTCAAAAATAAAAAACAAAATGTATTCTTCAACATATTTTTGGTAAATAAAATTGCAAAAAGAGTTTGGTTTGCACAAAAGTTATCGCGTCTACAAATTATGAGAATTGATTTATGGCGTTTTTATTTATTTATTTTTTGCTGGTAATGGTGGCAATCTGAGATTTTTATCGGGACTGCGATTATTGCAGCGGACAGATCGGACACTTTTGACACTTTTTTTGGGACCATTGACATTTATACAGCGATCAGTGCTTTAAAGAGGAAGTAAACCCTGATGGGGTATACTTCCTCTATATTCCCTGCAAAGTAGAAGCATAATGGGCTACTATACATCGCATAGTAGCCCATTATGTGTCACCTGTAAACGAAGCCTGTGATGTCCCCTGTGCAGGCAGGGTCCATCGTCAGGCCGGGTCCATATTCTACCCTTCTTCCTTCCGGGGCCGCTCTATGACTGGCCGGAGTCGCGTGACGTCACTCCCGCCAGTCACGGCACGATCTCAGTGAAGAAACGGCATGGAGGCCGTTTCTTCACTGCGCGTGTGTCGAATGACGTCGGCAGTGCTAGTACACTGTATATCTCCTGAACCGTGCAGGTTTGTGAGATATGCAGGGTGCCTACAGGTAAGCCTTATTATAGGCTTACCTGTAGATTAAAGTGGTTGTCACAAGTTGACAACCACTTAAATAGCCACTGATTACTGTATAAATGTCTCTGGCAGGGAAGGGGTTAACACTAAGGGGGTGATCAAGGGGTTAAATGTGTTCCCTCACTGTCTTCAAACTGTGTGGGGGTTGGGCTGGCAGGGACATGACAGATCTAACTGATCCCGATTACAGAGATAAGTATATCACTGTCATGTCACCTGTCGGAATGGGAACCCGCCACGTTTACATCGGCGGTTCCCCGTTCTGGCTCTGTAGTAGGTGATCGCAGGTCACTGGCGGACATTGAGTCCGCCCGACCTGCGGCCACACTCACACAGCGTGCGGCAGGCATGAGAGCATGCGCCACCCACAACTGTGGCTGCGCAAAGCCCCGTTTATGTACGGCGGTTCATGCAGCGCTGACAACCTGCCGCAGTAAATGTACGCGGCGCAGTCGGAAAGCGGTTACAGAGGGTTTTTTTTTCACTCTGGAAAAATTACAAGTCAGCAGTTACAAATATTGTAGCTGCTGACTTTTAGGGTGCATTCACACCTGAGCGACACGTTTTCAGGCATATTTAAAGCGTTTTGTCGCGCGTTTGGTAGCACAACATCAGGCGTTTGCAAACGTCAATGTCAATAGAAAAGTGTCAAACACCGGAATATGCCAGATTCGCGCAACAAAAATACCTCCGGGAGTAGTTTGAGCGCCAGGCGTTTGGCTTCAGGCGTTTTTGAGTGGAGATGTGAACCATCTCCATTTGGAAACATTGATTTTTTTCTCTAGCGTTTGTAGCTTCATGCTTCAGGCATATTTGGGCTACAAAACACTCCGGTGTGAATGGAGCCTTAGTATAAGGACACTCACCTGCCCAGGGATACAATGATGTCCTCACCCGAGTCAATTCTTCAGTCCGCTTCAGGTGCAAGCACTGGCATTTTAGGTAAGGGAGACAATCAGAGAAGCCTTCACAGCCGGTTTGCTACTGTGCGCATGCGCAAATCACGCTGCACTTTGGCTACTTTCACACCAAAATGTTTTTCAGGCGCTGCGGTGCTAAAAATAGCCCCTATGCAGCGCTTGAAAAACTCCCCCATTCTCCCCATTGTGAAAGCCATACTGGGGCGGTGCGCTTGCAGGATGGTAAGAAACGTCCTGCAAGCTGCATCTTTGGGGACGGTGCAGTGAGCGGTATGTACACCGCTCCTACACGCCCCTTCCATTAAAAGTAATGGACGGCGATCCTGAAGCGGCTGTACACCGCCTCGGAAGCCCCGAGTGGCGGTGCTTTTAACCCCTTGTCAACCCCTTCTTGGGGGTTAAAAGCCCCCCGCTTCCACCTGCATAATAGCGGTAAATGCGCCGCTAATTAGCGGCGATTTAACGCTACCGCCCCAGTGTGAAAGTAGCCTTTGTGAATGGGCCAGCCGTCTTCTGGGACCTGTGATGTGTCCCAGAAGGCAAGGGAGGCGGCAATCTGACCGGAAGTGGGAGCGGGTAGCTGTCAAAACTAGTTACCCACTCTACCCCCCCTCCCCCCCCTCCCTCCAGAAAGAGGCAAATGTGCATGCTCTATGTAATCCAAGGTAACAGGATATTAAATCCTGGTCTTTGCACATCATCAGATGTACTCTACAGACTGCCAGTGCAACATGTAAACTAACATTATAGGCCCTCTTCTGCCTACTATATACTGGTTTTTCTTGTATACAAAAGAAATTATTTTGCATGAAATAGTTACCTTTTTTTTGTTTTAGACCTCTTTCACATTGAATGTAGCTTTGAAATCGTGCTACTTCATCTGAAATTGCACAATTTCAAAGCTGCATGTCAGTGCGATTTTGGGTGCGACTTTGAAGACATCTGTGCAGCTTCATGCGCAGATGTCTATTCAAGTCACCCGAAATTGCCAAAAGTAGCACAGGGACAACTTTTTGAACAGTGGCATTGCTGACAAAACACATATTTAATGTATATAAATTAGATTTAGAAGTTGTGTCAAATGGAGGTGTTTTGTAATTTATTGTAATGTCAGGGTGGATTTGATTTAAATTATAATTTTTAAAGAGCAACTGTCATCTCTGTCCCTTAGCGGCTCCTCCTCCGACCTGCTGCTGACTCACTGACAGTCCCATTCACTTTAATGGGATGGCTGGCTGGTGATGTGGCAGTGACACAACAAGGTGAGGGACGTGACGGCAGCAGATGAGTGGATGCCCGCTACCAGGCGCTGCCATGATGGATCTGAAATGAAAGGTGCTCTTTAAATGTAAGGACTTATTCTTGCTGGTAGTTAGAATCGTTAATATTTGCAAATAAAATGAAGGTTTCCTATTTAGAATAATAATCTGTCAGGTTAGTAAAACAGCGATATCAGAACCGGTTCAATCATACAGTTTGTAGTGTACATGGATTTGCAAAACAATGGGATAAAGGAATATCCCTGAACTTTGTTTTATCTCATATTTACTCTGAAATTGTGTGAATGCATCAATGCAGTGCATGTTATCTCAGCTTGCAATGCTTGGATTCATTGAATGAGTTTACACAAAGTGTAAAGATTGCAGCCTCATGCTACATAACTAAGCTCCATTTCAGGGTGAATAAACTAATTTAGTTTTCTGTTTAAGATACATTAATATCTTTTAGATAGACTTTTACTCCAAAAGTGTTTTTATTAAAATAAATTTGATAAAAATCAAAAAAATCAGATTTAAATAAAAATCGGATATTTTTTTTTTTTTTTTTAAATCATCGATTTTTATCCGCCCTGAAACGTGTAATAATACAATGTTTCCTATCATTTACATATGCACACATTTACATTTATAGTCTTCGGCTCTATGTATTGGATCTGAATAAACACACAATGCTGTCTTTTTGGAATGACTTAAAGGAGAAGTACAGCCAAAGATTGTTTGGCTATGTTTCTCCTATGCATCACAGGAGTGCAGCTCTTTCTGCACTCCTGTGACCTGTTCTCAGCAGACAGGGGGCTGAAGCCCGCTGTCGTCTGACGTCACAGAGGCGGTCCAGGCTCGGGCAAGATTGTGACCATATGGTCTGGATCTGGCCACATGCCTGGACTGGCACCTGGCTTGGTCTCTCAGTGAGATGCAGAGAGCCAGAGCCGGCCACTTCCTCCACAGCCCAGCACTCCACTGACAAGGAGGTGGCAGAGCAGACATCCGGCGATTGACAGCCAGCAGCTCTCTGTTCAGGGAGCTGTGAGAACTGAGTGATCGGTGGTGTTTGATCGCTCATTTCGAGCCGGAGGGGGACAGATGCAGCATTGTACCGATGCTGCGTTCACCTAAGTATGATTCTTAAAAAATAAATAAATAAAACCCATACTTCTCTTTTTAATATGTGTGCTGGGTTTACGTATATATGACGGGAAATGACGAGCTCATTCTAGGTTTCTATCTGCTAAAAATCATCTTGTGTTTAGGATGAATATACCTCACACCTATGATCTCCTCCTGTTCAATAAAATGTATACATATCACAGGCAATATCTACCAATAGTCAACTGCCCAGGAGGCAGAATACACATTGATCACACAATGTCCTCTTCTGTTGGTGTTTGCAGGCCACATGACTGCTTTTCTCCAATTCCATGATCTAGAACAGTGATTAGCGAACCTATGGCACACGTGCCACAGCTAGCATGCAGAGCCCTCTATGTGGGCACGCTGGCTATACTGGTAAGCTGCTATTGCCACCACTGCCTGCACTCGCTAATGCTCCACCCCCCCCCCCCCCAGTAAAGCTGCGGGAGTGAGGGACAGAGCGACGCTTGCAGAGATCACCTTCTGCTCTGATTCCTCCTGCCTCCCTATTGGCTGCAGCCATTGACCAATGAGGAGCTAGGACAAGTGCACCATGGGAAATGTGGTCCTGGAAGACTATGGGTCCATTTTAATGTCCAGCCCAGCATCACCACCCGGAGAGAGAGTGAGAGAAGAGGAGTCATTGCTGCAATGGAGAGAGACCAGAGCAGCACTCTGTGAGCCAGAGGACAGAGCGGCTACGAGGATACCACCCCAGCAGTGCCAGTTGCCAGTGTCGCCATGGGCAACCAAGAGCGAGAGGACATCTGTTTGAAGAAAACATTGTTGCTGGGATTGATGAGAGACCCTTGTGGCCATTTTCTGTGGCAGTTACTAATTGCAGTGTTGGCACTTTGAAAAAAATAAGTTTGTTTTGTTCTGCAGTTTGGGCACTCGGACTCAAAAAGGTTTGTCATCACTGATCTAGAATATTAGCTTTGGTAACAGTAAGACAAATCTTAAAGCTGAGCTCCTGGCAAACAGGAAAATTCACAGTTGAAATGCATATATGGTAAGGTGTTTTCCCTGCCAATGGATTTGTATTTCTTTCCATCCAGTCCAGCGATTTACACAGATCTGCCACACAGCACATTGTATGTTTGCCCTCCTTCAGCTGTGATGGGTCCATCCTCTGCTGCTCCGTGCCCCTCCTCTGCCAGGATCTCTGTCAGGCTGACCATTGCACATATGCATCAGAGCTACATTATTCCTGGTTCCATTGTTATCTTCCAGATGCTGGGACTGAGCCAGCAGGGGTGTGCACTATTCAGTGTACATATAAATGTAAAAAAAAAATCTTATCACCGTGGGAAAAAAGTTTTTGGCTTTGCATATCTTTTCTTCCAAAAGCCATAACTCCTACTTTTTTTTGTAAGATTTGAGCTCTGCCTTAGGATTCTCTTACAGGTAGAAAGCTGAATTAATATGTGTATTTTATGTCTGCCAGAAGATCGGCTTTAAGGGCGTACAGGAAAAAAAGCTGTTCCATTTCTGCGTAGGTTATGTATGGCCAGCTTATGTACCAAGCCAGTTTTTTTTTTCATTTGAAACTTTTGTTTAGGTCACATGTTCTGTTAACATCGGTTAATTCTTGCCTTTACAGAAAAAAAACCCTCTAGTTTGGAGGCGTTACATTAAGCGTATGAGTCAGTGTTTCTGAAAACATTTGCTGAGTCATCATTCAGCAAAAGGTCGACTATCTGTGGCAAATGGCATATGCTTAGGTTTATGTGTATTTTATGCTTGCAAGTCCTTTTTGTATTTTGTAATTCAGTAACAAGTGTTTTGATCATAGACTTGGGGATTATTCTCATTGGCAGCTGACATCTGTCCCTGATCTCGCTCTCTCATGTTTTGGACAGCGTAGGGAAGGTTGTTTTTTACCATACCAAATCACTTGGGAGGCTGAGCAGTTTGGGACCGTGTAGAGCAGCGCTTCTCAACTCGTGGGTCGTGACCCCCTGGGGGGTCGATTGCAGATTTCCAGGGGGTTGGGACGTCTCGCTGCAATACACAGCCGCTATATGCCTTTAAGGCCTCATACACACGGACGTTTTTTGACGCTGGCGTTTTTTGCAGCTCTCCATGTTAGTCAATGGCTCCATAAAAACATAGGCGTTTTTGAGCTGTAGGTGGCGTCGGCTTTAGTGAGCTGAAAGTAGAACCCACGGCCATCGCATTCTGAGGCTGTAACGTTTTGGCATTTACTGATTTTTTTTTAAAAAAACGCCTATTGATGCCGACGCTCACTAACGCCGATGCATAACGCCGAAAAACGCCGATTTTTTTTTTTTTTTTTTTTATTTTTTTTTCCTTGACGTTGGGCCCAACGTTTTGTTTATTTTTAAGGATACGCCCTTGTGTATGAGGTCTAAGAGCGCAGCTCGGCACTGGGGTGACTCACCACGTCTCTCCTACTCCCCTCCTGACTGGCGTCATTCTCGGGCCTGCCCTCTGCAATTGCCAGATGAGGAGGAGAGTTGCGGTGTGTAATCTGAGCGCCAAGCAGCGCTTTTAAAGGCATATAGCTGAAATTGTATTTTAAAATCCTGTATCCCCTCCTGTGCATAGCCACCTCTGCAGCCCCTCCTGTGCATAGCCACCTCTGCGTGGGGGGGGGGGGGGGGGGGGGGGGGGGGGGGGGGGGGGGGGGGGGGGGGGGGGGGGGGGGGGGGGGGGGGGGGGGGGGGGGGGGGGGGGGGGGGGGGGGGGGGG
>BLSH010277625.1:1936548-1957046 GCA_018402905.1 Glandirana rugosa
ACCCCCCCCCCCCCATGCATAGCCACCTCTGTAGCCCCCCCCCCCCCTCCCCCATCTACAGCAATAAAGGTGCAACAAAAATAATTTTACTGTTGGGGTCCCCATAACTTAGGAAATTTTATCAAGGGGTCACGGCAATAGAGTGGTTGGGAACCACTGGTATAGAGATTGCTAAATACCTTTTCATGGTGGATCTTCTTGTGTTTTAGATAATGCAAGGCAGGATACAATTGTTTTTACACTAATAATATGTGGGTGAGATGTGAGTAATTTAGTGAGAATATTCAGAACCAGGCATGCAACACCTAAACATAGGTGTCTTCTAGCAAGTTATCTGCTGATTTCACAATGGGTAAACAAGCTCATTCTAGGGAGATTTTTTTTTTTTTTAGTCCGTTCTTTCTGAACAGACCCTACCAGTAGAAAACCGTTGTCTATTATACTGCTAACAAGCAAGCCTAACACTGCCTCCTTGATTACAGATACAGCTCATTCCCCTGGCAATATTTTAATTACAGATATGCTCTCCCTATGGGACTTGGCCTAACTCCTAATTCTGCTTTTATTATGAGAACATTTTTTGTTTTATTCAATAACTAGCAAAGCACATAGAAAATCTGGCTTAGCTGTGTAAATTAATTATGGGGTTTATACAAGGAACATGATGGCACACATTGAATCGACAGCTTAGCTCACATTTTCACACTTGTATAAAAACACAACAAATCTGTGCAATCTGACTTTACAAATTCTGTAGTATATAATAGGATTACAATATTCTGTATTCTATAAGAGGATTTATTTAACGTACAGTTTTTTTGGTAACATAAACCTGGCATGGCCTAAAAGTTTCCTAAGGCATCAAAAGGCCTGAAGAATGGTGAAAAGTGCCTGCAAGTACCTGTTAGTCTTCAAATCCACCTCTGTGGTGCCACTTGGGCCCCAGATCCAGTCTTTACATTAAGACCCTTTTCACACTGAGGCAGTTTCTAGGCATTTTAGTGCTAGAAATGTCGCCTGAAAACTGCCTCCCATTCTCCGCAGTGAGTGCTTTCACACTGGGGTGGTACACTTGCGGGACTATAGGAAAAGTCCTGCAAGCAGCATCTTTGGGGCGGGTTGGAAGTGCTGTAAATGGCACTCCCAAAACACCCCTGCCCATTGCAATGAACTAGCAGCGCTTCCAAAGCACCTGAAAAGTGCTTTGGAAGTACCACAAAGCAGGTCGTCTTTGTGTGTGTTTTTTTTTTTTTTTTTTCAGGTCCCGTTTGTCACGTGACCTTAAAAAAACCGCTGCTGAAGCACAGCAAAAACGACCGCCGCTTTAGTGCTGTTTTAGCGGCGCTCTAGTGTGAAAAGGGCCGTGTCGTTGACTTTCTCTTCAAGGAGAGATTAAGCTCCTCCCTCTCACGGCACTAAGCCCTGCCTTTGTCATTTTGCTGTCAAGGCCTCATACACACGGGCGTTTTGCACGCCGTCGTTTGTAGGCGTTTTTTGCAGCTCTCCATGTTATTCAATGGCCTTCTAAAAACACCGGCGTTTGTGAGCAGTAGAGGGTGTCGGCGTTAGTGAGCTGTTTTTAGAATGCGGGACCATCGCGTTCTGTAGCTGTAGCGTTTTGGCGTTTTTTGACGCCAATTGGCAAAATGCTCACTAACGCCGTACCGGCGTTAACAAGCGTTTTTTGACGCCGGCTTTTTTAGGTTGAAAAATAGCAGAGGACTGATTTTTTTTTTTTTAAAAACGCCTATTGATGCCGACGCTCGCTAACGCCGATGCAAAGCGCCGCAAAAAACGTCGGACCTGGCGTTTTGCTTATTTATTATAAAACGCCCGTGTGTATGAGGCCCAAATATCAGATTTACTAAAACTGGAGAGTGCAAAATCTGGTGGGTGCAGCTGTGCATAGTAGCCAATCCGTTTTCAGGTTTTTCTCTCAAAGCCTAATTGAATAAGCTGAAGTTAGAGGCTGATCGGCTACCATGCACAGCTGCACCAGATTTTGCACACTCCAGTTTTAGTAAATCAACCCTAAGGCCCCTTATACACGGGCTTTCCGATCAGGTGCGCCTGTCAGTTTTTCAGGCAGACCTTATCGGACACTCCATTCAGCCCTATGGAGTGGCGGATGTCCGTGGTGACATGTCCGTTGATATCCGATCTTATCCTGTCCGCCAAATCCAGATGGATGGTCACCCTATTTTCTATCCGTCTACCGGTTCTGATGGAAACGGTCAGGTGGTCCGTTTTTTATCCGATCTCCCCATAGAGGAGAGAGAGGCTCTGACAGGTCCATCTCCGCACAGTGAGTCTGTGTCTGTGTAAATCCAGGAAGTAAACAGGCAGCAGCTTCAGCTGCCCACAGTTAAAATGATTACAGCCAGAATCAGTGGAGGGAGATTTCTGCAACATATTTGGCAAACACAGAATCACAGTATATATAAAATAATATGCAAAGTGGTTAGAGGGAAGCTTCAGAATGGCAAAAATGTTTTTATTACAAATTATGTGAGCAGACTGCAGTTCTTCTTTAACTTTATATTGACACCCACAGCAGTTCGCAGAGCGCAGTGTGAACTACCTGCGATTCAGATGCGATGTGGGAACCTGCACAGGAATCGCTGTGGTTCCTGCATCACACCAGTGTGAACCTAACCTTAGTGCTTGGCATTTCACAGTTGAATGACAAGGGGTAAGCTTAGTGCTGGGGATCTCATCTCAACTTAAAACCTTTTTTAAAGCATTTGCCTTGCATCCAATGGGATCTGAATTCTGACGCTGGTAATTGCACTTTAGTACTGATTATTACCTTGCATCATTTTTTAAACCCAGGTCGGGTTCACTTGAAAATAATCTTTAAATGCACAAATGATGCTTTTGCCAGTAGAATGAACAAGTACGTTTGTTAAAATGAAAACTAAAATCTATAAAGCCTATCTCTTGGATGCAAAAAGCATTGAGGGCCTAAATACTTATTAGGCCTAGGGAGACATGAAGAGGATGTATTTCTTGTCTTACACCCCACTCTGGTTTGCTCTTTTCTCCTCCAATTTGGGCTGTGGGCAGTCCCTCTGCATCATTGTGGATCATGCAGAGCTAATAACTTGGCATTGTATGTGGAAGAGGCGGGTCTGTGACCACAGTCTGGAGTGCCTTGTAGAGGAGTCACAGATGGAGGGAGCCTGCAAGAGTGAGGGGTATGACAAGTATTAGTATTTATCACTGTATCCCTACACTTAGAGAGCAGTCAACCCTTACAATGTGGGGCCCCATTGCAAGGGTAGTATTTTTCTTGTGCCTGGAGTTTGGCATTAAACGTAGATACAACAAAACAATACTGAATGAATCGTGTTTGATTAGACAACTTGGTTGTGAAAAATGCTTTGCTGGTCTAAATGGGACTTTTCCTTGAAACTGAACTCCGGGGAAAGTGGAAATCCTCCTTTGTAGGGGGGCTGCCCCCACACGGCGAAAGTTGAATGCTCGTTTACATTTAGGGGCCTGGAGAAAGTAGGTTTACTTACCCGCTCTATAAGACTGGTCCCCGAAGCCTCTTCTCCCCTATGTTCCAGTAGTTGGATGCCCTCCAACATCAAGGCCAGTCTAAGACCCATAGCCTTACATTAGACCTAAGGGCGCCAAGAAACAGTCCACCACTGGAAAGTAGGGTAACCCTGTCTGCCAGGGGAGTGGAGAATCAGGTAAAAAAAAAAAATGCTTTTTGGAACCCCCTAGACGTAAGGGAACATTTAACCCTTGCAGGGCAAGGAACAGCCCCACTGCAAGGGAAGATTTTTACTTTTCCTGGTATAGAGCTTTGAAGGGATACTTTCATTGCCCTCCAAAAAAACCCCAAAAGAAATGGTATTATGCTTTAACTCTCCAGCAGCCCATGTCTCCTGTCTTAGCTCTGTTCGTTAGAGAGCTGCATTCTCCAACAGACTTTTCAGCATTCAGAGTTGGTGTCCACCGTCGTGCTGTGTTTTCATCCCTCGACTCCCAAAATCACTACAGGATACCAATAACCTTATGTAGTTCAAGCTGGTTACTTTCATCTAAAAACCTTAAACAAAAGTACCTGGCTGATTGAGACCATGAGGCCTCATACACACGGACGTTTTTTTGACGCTGGTCTTTTCTGGCGTTTTTTTTGCAGCTCTCCATGTTGGTCAATGGCCCCATAAAAACGCTGACGTTTTTGAGCTGTAGATGGCGTCGGCGTTAGTGAGCTAAAACTAGAACCCACGGCCAGCGCGTTCTGAGGCTGTAAAGTTTTGGCATTTTTTGGCGCCGCAAAACGCCAACTAATACTGTACCGGCGTTAACCGGCATCTTTTGACGCCAACGTTTTTAGGTTGAAAAATAGCAGAGGGATGATTTTTAAAAAGAAAACACGTATTGAAACAGACTCTCACTAACGCCGATGCAGAACGCCGAAAACCGCCGACTTTTTTTTTTTTTTTTTTCCCTTGACGTCGGGCCCGATGTTTTGTTTATTTTTTAAGAAACGTCCGTGTGTATGAGGCCTTAAAGCGGTGGTTGTGCTCTAAACCAAAATGTCAAACCATCCAATGGCTGGTGTCAAATCTGATCACATGTGCATCATCATGGCAGTTGTAGATTAAACAGAAGCCAAGATGGCAGCTTCCTTGGCTGAAAATGATAGGAGGGTTTACTACCATTTTTAAGGAAGCCTTTCGTTATTAGTAGAGGGCCATGGGAGCAGAATGCGTGTAAAATTATACTATTGTAGCAAAATTCTTCAACTAGAACAAGGCATGGTACCCCTGATTGTTTGGTTGGGGATTCCCACTGAAGGCAGTGAGGAAGCACCAAATCTTTGCTGGTAGCCATCGGATGAAGATTTTCAGGCAAACTTGTTAAATTATTATTATTTTTTTATTCTATAGAAGAGTAATGCATTTGATAAATTATATGCTTACATATTAACAACTAATTATAAGTTTAATTTGTTCTTTTTCAGGACACAGGTGCAGAAATGTCTTTCATATTTGAGTGGATTTATAATGGCTTCAGCAGTATGCTGCAGTTTTTAGGTAAGTATTTTTTACACAATTAAACAGATACAACAAATCTGTGTAATAATGGATTCGTGATCCTGATCCATGTTTTTTGTTTTGTAGGGTTATACAAAAAGTCGGGGAAACTAGTGTTTTTAGGTTTGGACAATGCTGGCAAAACAACACTGCTTCACATGCTGAAGGATGACCGGCTTGGACAGCATGTACCCACACTACATCCAAGTATGTCTTATTTTTTTTTTTAACATTGACTTGTATGACGATGAAAGCAAAGCCTGCATGCACATCAGCAAGGCATATTAGTAGAATCCTCTATTGTTGAAATTTTGGTTCTTTATTTTGTATGGAAAACCTGGTGTTTTGTGTTGCTTAAAGTGTAAGGATACTCTCAAACAAAGCCAAATTGCCTCTCGGAGCATAACCAGCCTTACCACTCAAAGTTCTACTGTACACTTACCAAGATCACACTACCGAGGCCTGTGGTATTTATCTCCCGCTTCTACATATGGATATCTGCACCTGTTCATTAGAATCACAGCCCTTTAAATGGACTTTAATGCCGGGAGACGTAGCAGCTTCCCGATCACATGACCTCTGTAATTGGCTTCCACTGCAGTCACATGAGCCCATCCTACTGTTGGATAAAGCTCAGTCAGTGTTGCTGGGAGCATGCAATGAGCATGCTCTTGGTGCACAATTCTGATCGGCGTGGATATGTACGGTGGCAGAGTGTTAAAGCCCACTTTTCTTGCCTCCGTATATATGCAGTACATCATTAAGAGGTTAAATAATTCAGGTCCAAAGCCCTTTGCTTCTTTTGTTCCCATCTTTTTTTCTCAAACCCTTTCAGTTCTGCTTCCTATAACATTCATTTTTTTTTTTTTTTTGTCTATTCTCATATATTTAATTTTTTTTTCAGGGTGGATAAGGTTTTAATTAGGTACCAAATTTTGGTTACATATATTTTTTTATTTCCTAAGTTTTTTTAATTAAATGCTACTTTAAAGGGGGGAAAGAACCTTGAATTTCTCCCAACCCAACTTTTATGCATTTCATAAAGACCCAGATATTTTCCCCACAACATAGTCAACAAATTCCTTTAACCACTTCCCGACCGCCGTATGCAGAATGGCGGCCAGGAAGTGGTTTAGTTATCCTGACTGGACGTCCTCAGGATAACATGCCGGCGCGCACCCGGGGGGGCACGCATCGCGGCGACTGGTGGTGTGGGAGGTCAGTCTGACCTCCCCGCATTACCGATCTCAGTAAAGCGCTTCCATCCAAAGCACTTTACCATGTGATCAGCCATGACCAATCACGGCTGGTCAGAGTGTAAGACAGGAAAGCCGTTTATCGGCTTTTCCTGTACTCGGGTCTGCAGAGAGTAGAGGAGAGCCGATCGGCTGCTCTCCTGACAGGGGGGGGTTTGTGCTGATGGTTTATCAGCACAGCCCCTCCTAGGATCGCCACACTAGACCACCAGGGAGCCTGCCCAGGGACCACCAGCAATGTGCCCACCCAGGACCACCAGCAATGTGCCCACCCAGGACCACCAGGGAGCCGATCTGGACCACCAGGGAGACCACCAGGTAAGGGGCACAGTGCTCAATATGGATGGCACTCGATGCCACCCTAGACCACCAGGGAATGGACCCCTATCAGTGCATCTGTGCATCAGTGCATTCCAGTGCCGCCTATGAGTGCCCATCAGTGCCGCTTATCAGTGCCAACTATCAGTGTCCGTCTGTACTGCTTATCAGTGCCGCCTAACAGTGCACATCGTTGCTGCATATAAGTGCCTCATCATCAGTGCCAATCAGTACTGCCTCATCAGTGCCCATCAGTGATGGAGGAAATTTACTTATTTACAAAGTTTTGTGAGAGAAATTGAGATTTTTTTTTTTTCAAAATATTGTCTTTTTTTTATTTGTAGCACAAAAAATAAAAACCGCAGGGGAGATCAAATACCACCAAAAGAAAGCTCTATTTGTGGGAACAAAATTATAAAAATTTTGTTTGGGTACAACGTCGCATGACCGCGCAATTGTCATTCAAAGCGCAACAGCACTGAAAGCAGAAAATTGGTCTGGTAGGAAAGTGTTATAAGTGCATAGTATTGAATTGGTTAAACAAGCGTATTGCATAGTGTCACTTTTTGTTATTCAACATTTTTTTTAATTCACAAAAATGTTTTCGCCTTTTGTTGTTCATGACCAGGAAAAAAAGGTGCAAAATATTATTGTTTACCTTTTTTTTACTCCTGACCTGATCCAGATTCCCCATACTGTACACTTCTGCATCACTTATAGGTGCATATTAAGGCCTCATACACACGGACGTTTTTTGACGCCGGCTTTTTCTGGCGTTTTTTGCAGCTCTCCATGTTAGTCAATGGCCCCATAAAAACGTCGGCGTTTTTGAGCTGTAGATGGCGTCAGCGTTAGTAAGCTGAAAGTAGAACCCACGGCCATCGCGTTCTGAGGCTGTAACATTTTGGCATTTTTTGACGCCGATGCCGCAAAACGCCAACTAATATTGTACTGGCGTTTTTTGACGCTGACGTTTTTAGGTTGAAAAATAGCAGAGGGATGATTTTTTTTTTTTAAAACGCCTATTGACGCCGACGCTCACTTATGCTTGCTAACGCCGATGCATAGCGCCGAAAAACGCCGATTTTTTTTTTTCCTTGACGTCGGGCCCGACGTTTTGTTTATTTTTAAAGATACACCCGTGTGTATGAGGCCTAATAAGGCATTGAAGGCGCCAAACATTCATTAGTGGTGAATCAATCACTCCCATATTATATTACTTATATCTCACACACACACTTTTTTTTTTTTAATTCTAATTTTTATTGCTTAATGTACATGACACAATTGTTTGCTTTTTCTTTTATTACAGTGGAGCCCTATCCCATCAGAGCCCCCTCCCCCGATGCGTGTGGGGTGGAGGTAGCAGGGCATCATTATAAGAGATGCCTTTTCGCTGATGATGTCTTGCTGTTCCTTACCAACCTGGTGATCTCTCTCCCCAATCTGGTCAAACTCCTTAAAGATTTTTCTGGCCTACATGTTAATGATTCTAAGTCTACGGCCTTGAACATATCTCTTACATCATACTAACTACTCTTATCAGTGGGTCTCTCATGATTCACTTTATGACCCTAACTTTGGTTCATTTCTATGCCAATTATCTTTGACCCTGGAGTCTTGGAAGAGATACCAGGTCTCCTGGCTAGGAGAGATTGCAACCCTGAAAATGACACTTCTTCTGAAGATCCTTTATCCTTCTCGGACTCACCCAATATATGTTCTCCCACATATCCTTAGCTCTATCCTACGACTGTGCCTCAGGTTTATTTGACAGGACTCTAGACCAAGGGTCTCTAAGAGTCCTTTTTCGAGCAAAATCTCGAGGGGGGGCCTGACTGCAGCCCAGATTCAGCACTATTACAGGGCGGCACAGCGTGCTCTATTGGCACCCTACCATGTGACGCCTAATGCCTCATTATGTGTGAGTATTGAGGTGTTTTTGATGGCACCCATTGCCATAGACACAATCTTATGGATGACTGGTTGGTGGCTTTGGGATTCCACTGCATCCAAGACCTCTTGACCCCAAAAGGGGTTTTAACCTATGATGCTCTGCATACCTCCCATAAGAACTGTTCCATTATCTCCAAATACGCAAGTTCGTTCAACCACACCTGAGAGACGCAGATCCATTGCTTACTCCTCTTGTCAGTACGTCTGTCACACTGACCCTCTGATGAAAGGCATTTTGTCCCTGATCTATAAATACTAGTTGTACAGGGATATGTCTGACCCCCCGCCATACACCACTCCATGGGTGGTGAACATGTGGACCCCACTGAAAGCACATCAATAGTCCCAAATATGTCATACTGCCACACATGGGTCAGTCAACTCCTTGGAGGCAAACTACAGACTTTTATGCTGCGATGGTACATGTACCTTCAAGGCTGGCTAAATTTACCCAAGGTACCTCAGACCGCTGCTTCTGAGGATGTTATTTGGCTGGCAGTTTGGTATGTGTGGTGGAAATGTCTGCATCAGAAGATGGTGTACCAATTGATCTACATGGTTTTGGATACCAGTGTTGCTAATAATCCATGAAGTACCCAAATTAGAGCCATATCCTGTTTCAGACATCTATTATCAGACATTTTTATAACACAGAATACTACCATATATTTAATATTTTACGCAAACAAGTGTCTCATTCCTGTACCTTCTTTTCACTCTACTTTTCTTCTAAGTTTTTCATAATTCAATCTTCAAATATTTTGTAGTGACCTTTTATTTGTTAAACTGTAGAATGCAGAGAACCAGCTCATTGTATTGGGTGGTATAACCTTTATCAGAGAAATGTCAATGTTTGTGCATGTGATCTAGAGTTATAGGGATTAGGAAAAATGAAACCTTGGAGGCCTTTGTTTAGGTAATCTGGTTGTGCAACTACAGAGCTGCTTTGTGTAGGGAACCAAGATATGTGCTGTTCTAAAGTCTATTTATCATTTTTCACATAGAATACAGTAAAGTATTTTATTTATGAAATGAGGACAAGGTGTGAACACTTTGAAAAATAGCTGAGATTAGCTAATTTACCCTGTAAAATAGTCATGTAGAAAGTAACTATTCATTGAAGTGGTTGTAAAGCAGAAGGTTTTTATCTTAATTCATTCTGTGCTTGAAGATAAAAAGACTTCTGTGTGCAGCAGTACCCCTTTTACTTATCTGTGCCCCATCTAGATCCAGCGATGTTGCACAAGAGTCTCGGCTGTCCGGGACTCCCCTCCTCAATACTGCAGCTGGATGGTCCCATGTGCAATTGACCTAAGCTGTCAACACTTTTCTGCTACTACAGAAACTTGCTGAAGGTTACTTCATGTCCTGTTGGCAGAGATTAGGCATGCCTGTAACCCACAATACAATCCCTGGATGCCAAAGCTATATTTTAGCAGGCTATGTTGCATGGTATGTTATATGCAAATAGCAACTTGAAGAAAGTTGGTATCCGGAGGGAAGTCGGCAGCACATAACATGCTGGCAACTTATGCTGTCATTTACTTGATGTTGCCTATAGTGGGCTTATAAAATTCTCTATCCACTATATCTAAAAATTAAATGTTAGTGTTTCTTGTAAAATCCTTGCATAATATTAAACCTATTAGCATTTTTAAACATTTAAAAGTGAAAGTAGAACTGTAGGCAAAACTTTTTTCTTTTTTCTCGTTCATTTTTGGATAGAGCAAGGGACTGTTTTAACTAGGGGCTGACCGATTATCGGAGTGGCCGATATTCACATTTTTCAAAGTATCGGTATCGGCCAGAAATGTACCCATATTGCTTCAAGTTGTTGTTTTGAATACTTTTAAGTGCAGAGGAGGGGTTTGGGGTCTTTTAGACCCCAGATCCCCCCCCCCCCCCCCAATAAAGAGTACCTGTCACTGCCTATTACTCTCACAAAGATGTTACATTCCTTGTGACCGCAATAAAAGTGATTAAAAAAAAAACGTAAAAGGACAGTGTAAAAATAAAAACTTTAAATGTACAGAATATCCACGCCTGATATCGGCTATCAGAGTATCGGTATGGTGTCGGCCCTGAAAAAACAATATCAGTAAATCCCTTGTCAGTTTATTTTCTGCCATCTGTGTCCCATTGCGGAAATTTCCCTTCACTTCCTGACCCATTACTGAAAGTGAGAGGAAATCCCTGCAAATTTAGGGAATCCCTAGGGGACCCCCAGGTCACCAGAACCAGTGTCTCCATTGGAAGATTGCCCGTCTTACTTTTAAAATGTGGGGTTTTCACTTTTGCTTTCAGTGATCATGTTATACAGGACAAATAGGGTGAATTTCTTTAACGGGGACACAGACAGCAATAAAAACTGACAGAAGTGCTAACCCATCTCTCCTTCTCTGTCTAAAGTACTAAAGCAAAACTTTTTTTAGATTTGAAGTCCTGCTGGGGGCATGTACTGTAGGGTTTTTATTTTAACATTTATTAGTCAAGAAAGTGTGTGACTTTCTGATTTAGTCTTGACTTCAAATCTACCTAATAGCAGTCATTCATGCATACAGAAAATAAGTTCCCTCCACGTCGCTGTCCTTAGGCAACCAGTAGAACACAGATTTATTGGCAGAACTTCCTGATCACCCTTAAAGCAAAGTCCAATATGGAAAAAGCTAGCACACTGCTCAGAGATGGATAACAAATGTCTTTTAATAGGAGAAATCCCTTTACAAAGAGGCCATATGCAGGACTTTAAGCTCCTTTATTTAAAGAAAAAAAAAAACAAGATTTTCGATGCAGATCTCTTGAGTGCATATCTGCCATTTTCCATATTGGAACCAACAGCCATTCTATAATCTAACCAGGGGGTCAATAAGTGCACATCCAGTTGCAGTTTGGGTGAGCTTGGCCCTGAAGTCATAAACATGTCTTTGTAGAACATCTGGCTCTGCAGGAATCCAATATGTATGCCTTTGTGTTTAACACTGCCATGGCACAGCATTACTGTTATTGCATGCTTTGTGCTAAACTGTGAGTTTCAGTGACTGTCAGAAGCTTTGCCTCTTCTTTCAAAGCCTTGACAGTGATACTGTGCCTCCAACCAACTGCTCATATTCCACTTGTAGCTACATTTAGAAATGATCTGTATTTAGATGTTTTGGTGGATCATGTTTATAACCTTGAAGACACGAGATACCAGAAGGATCAGGGTGACATGTATTTCATGTAATTACCTTAATATTAGGTGTACTGGCATTGTTCATCAACATGTTTTAAATTTCATTTTGAGGCCAAATGTGCATTTATGCATTACACAGATTTTCAACAGCGGTTGGTAAAGCAATGACAAACTCATAAACTTAAAAGTTTAGACTCTGTATTTATCATACTTGTAATCTTTTTTTTAACGTTTATTATAGATGTGCCCTTTGTCTTCATTGTGCAGTCTAACATGTTAATTATTTGTTCATTAGCATCAGAAGAGTTGACGATTGCCGGAATGACCTTCACAACCTTTGACCTTGGTGGGCATGAACAAGGTATGGATTTCATTCCTACTTATTAGATTACAACATGTTTATCTTGATTAATATAGATAGACTATTATAAGGCGTTTTTTGTCTGTCCATCCAGTTCATAGCGTTACTGCCAAACAGTACAGCTGGGTGGATGACATCACATATACTGTAGGTAAAGCTCAACTTCGGGCAAAAACTCCCAACCATCCCTCCCTCTTTCCCATTGTCCTCTAACCCATCCTACGAGGTGCTTAGAATTTTCTTACCTTGTGAGGCGAATTATATTTGCCGAAGTCTACCAACGATGCCATTTCCCAGCCGTTGTCGGTAGCCTCCTGCACAGAGCAGCCAATACTGGAAACCAGGCTGGAGCAGCTGCAGAACAGGTAAGTGTAGTGTTTTTTTGTTTTTTTTTTGTTTTGTTTTTTTTAAGTCTAGGTAGATTAGGCTTAGAATGTGGCAGAGAGTAGGTTTATATTTAGTTAGATTTTGACTTATATTAACCTCTCCAGATCCGCACTATTGCCGAAGTACGGCTCCAGTGCGGATCTGAAATGCCGGGACGTCGTCCCCTGTGCACGCTCCCGCCGCGCCCCCTGGCGGCGGCGCGCGCGTGCCCGTAGGTCGTGCGGTTTCAATGTTCGCTCGAGACCCACGATCGCCTGACAGAGCTGCAGAACGGGGAACCGCCGATGTAAACACGGCGGTTCTCCGTTCTGCTGAAGGGGACATGACAGATCTACTGATCCCTGTCACTCCCCCGCCTCCCCACAGTTAGAACACACCCAGGGAACATTGTTAACCCCTTCACTGCCCCCTGCTGGTTAACCCCTTCACTGCCAATGCCATTTATACAGTAATCAGTGGATATTTCAATTTCTGATCGCTGTATAAATGTCATTGGTCCCAAAAATGTGTAAAAAAATGTCCGACATTTCTGCTGCAATATCGCAATCCCGATAAAAATCGCAGATCGCCGCCATTACTAGTAAAAAAAAAAAAATAAATAATAAAAACGCCATAAATCAATTCCCATAGTTTGTAGATGCAATAACTTTTGCGCAAACCAATCAATATACGCCGATTTCGATTATTTTTTTTTTTTTTCCAAAAATATGTAGAAGAATATATAGCGGCCAAAACTGATGAATAATTTTTTTTAATGGATTTGTACTTTAGCAAAAAGTAAAAAATATTGTTCTTTTTTGCAAAATTGTCGCTCATTTTTTGTTTATAGCGGCGATCAGAAATGACCCAGAGGTGATCAAATACCACCAAAAGAAAGCTCTATTTGTGGGGGGGGGGGGGAGGAAGAAATTTTATTTGGGTATAACGTCGCACGACCGCGCAATTGTCATTCAAAATGCAACAGCGCTGAAAGACAAAAATTGGTCTGGGCAGGAGGGGGGTTTAAGTGCCCAGTAAGGAAGTAGTTAAAATGGACCTTCTAGGGAACATATTAAAATGTTAATTGTGCCAAAGTGGTAGCATAAAAAAATGTTACTTTTTTGCCTTCATTCCTCCTGAAAAACAGCAGTGGACTTACTGGTATGTGAGCATGCCTAGGCACTCCTGTGTATTGAGTCTCATAGATGTCTATCTGTAGTGTAAAATCACCTGAGGCAGTGTGTAAATAATAGGGAAAGTTGCAGGGAGCCTACAGGCAATATTTAGTGACTGTTTCTTTACCCTCTGCTTGCCTTTTTTGGGCTCAGCTTCCATAGAGCAGGTCTTCTTTGAATAAAATATTTAGTTAGTTTCACGGGGGCTAGATCGGTACTTCAATTTCATTTATATTCAGATTTATAGATCCTTCCTCTAATGCAAATTGAGAACTGCTCAAATATAATGAAAAGTTCAACTAAATAAGCCAGAGAGGTCTATTTTCTGCCAGGTCAGACATTACCTATGGACATGCAGTTGGAGGGAAGATTAGTAAAGCACATTAACTGTGTAGAAATACTTGTCAGGAAGAGCCGTAATATATAATAAGCAAACATATCTGTCATATGCCTATTTACGGATTGTGTGTGTGTATATAAAAAAAACTATAGTATCCTAAAAAACCTTGTAGTGACCTCTTTAGAACTGCCTGAATCACTTTAAACAGACTGTCACTGTGCCCATTCAGTAGTCAACACCTGTGTGTGTTTAGTGTCACGTGGTACTGAAGTTTACACAGGGTTGATGTTTCGGGCGTTCAAACCCAAGCACTGTATCCTGGGAGGAGGTCACGTGCTTCCCCATACCCAAAAGCCCATGTAAAATATAATATATAGTGCCTTGAAAAAGTATTCATACCCCTTAACATTTTCCACATTTTGTCATGTTACAACCAAATGCATTTTATTGGGATTTTATGTGAAGTGTAAGTAAAATTTAAAAATTGTTTTCAAAATTTTGAAAAGTGTGGCGTGAATTTGTATTCAGCCCCCCTGAGTCAATATCTTGTAGAGCCACCTTTCTCTGCACTTACAGCTGCAAGTCTTTTTGGGGATGTCTCTACCAGCTTTGCACATCTAGAGAGTGAATTTTTTTTCCCATTCTTCCTTGCAAAATAACTCAAGCTCTGTCAGATTGAATGGAGAGCGTCTGTGAACAGCAATTTTCAAGTCTTGCTACAGATTCTCAATTGGATTTAGGTCTGGCCTTTGGGCCATTCTAACAAATGAATATGCTCTGATCTTAACCATTCCATTGTAGCTCTGGCTGTATGTTTAGGGTCGTTGTCCCACTGGAAATGTGAACCTCCGCCCCAATCTCAAGTCTTTTGCAGACTCTTAACAGTTTTTCTAAGATTGCCCTGTATTTGGCTCCATCCATCTTCCCATCAACTCTGACCAGCTTCCCTGTCCCTGCTGAAAAAAAGCATCCCCACCACATGATACTGTCACCACCATTTTTCATGGTGGGTATGGTGTGTTCAGGGTGATGTGCAGTGTTAGTTTTCCACCACACATAGCGTTTTGCTTTTAGGCCAAAAAGTTCAATTTTGGTCTCATCTGACCAGAGCACCTTCTTCCACATGTTTGCTGTGTCCCCTACATGGCTTCTCGCAAACTGGACTTCTTATGGCTTTCTTTCAACAATGGCTTTCAAAGGCCAGATTTGTGGAGTGCACAACTTAGGCCTCATACACACGTGCGTTTTTTTGACGCCACGTTTTTTGCAGCTCTCCATTTTAGTCAATGGCCCCATAAAAACGCCAACGTTTTTGAGCTGTAGAGGGTGTCGGCGTTAGTGAGCTGAAAGTAGAACCCACGGCCAGTGCGTTCCAAGGCTGTAACGTTTCGGCGTTTTCGACACCCGACGCCGCAAAACGCTCACTAACCGGCCTTTTTGACGCCAACGTTGTTAGGTTAAAAAATAGCAGAGGGATTTTTTTTAAAACTCCTATTGACGCCGACGCTCACTAACCAAAAAAAGGAATGCCCGGACCTGACACCCATAATGTGGTGGTGCACCACCACATTATGTGTGTCAGGTCCAAGCATTCCTAGATGAACAGTTTCCTGGAAAGTGGATTGGTCGTCGTGTGCCAGTTGAATGGCCCCCAAGGTCTCCCGATCTGACACCCTTAGACTTTTATCTTTGGGGTCATCTGAAGGCAATTGTCTATGCTGTGAAGATACGAGATGTGCAGCACCTGAAACTACGGATACTGGAAGCCTGTGCTAGCATTTCTCCTGCGGTGTTGCTATCAGTGTGTGAAGAGTGGGAGAAGAGGGTTGCATTGACAATCCAATGGCAATGGGCAGCACATTGAACACATTTTATAAGTGGTCAGAAACTTGTAAATAACTCATGAAAGAATAAAGTTACGTTAAAACCAAGCACACCATTGTTTTTCTTGTGAAATTCCCAATAAGTTTGATGTGTCACATGACCCTCTTCCTATTGAAAAAACAAAAGTTGGATTCAAAATGGCCGCCATGGTCACCACCCATCTTGAAAAGTTTCCCCCCTCACATATACTAATGTGCCACAAACAGGAAGTTAATATCACCAACCATTCCCATTTTATTAAGGTGTATCCATATAAATGGCCCACCCTGTAGATTTGAAATGTATGCCCCTAGAACACCTGACGGTGCTCCCTGCATGTTGGGCCTCTGTATGTGGTCAGGCTGTGTAAAAGTGTCACACATTTGGTATCGCCATACTCGTTAGAAGTAGCAGAATATATTTTGGGGTGTCATTTTTGCTAGGTACATGCTGTGTGTTAGAAATATTGTATAAATGGACAACTTTGTGTAAAAAAAAAAAATGCGTTTTTCATTTTCTTTCCACATTTTCCAAAAACTTTTGGAAAAAATGACATGTTCAAAAGACTCATTATACCTCCTAGAATATACGTTGGGGTGTTTGCTTTCCAAAATGGGGTCATTTTTTGGGCGTTTCCATTGTCCTGGTGCTCCAGGACCTTCAAAAGTGCTAGAGGTAATCAAGAAATTATGTGTGTAATTTATGCTCCTATAACGCCTGATGGCGCTCCCTACATGTTGGGCCTCTGTATGTGGCCAGGCTGTGTAAAAGACATGTGGTATCGCCATACTCAGGAGGAGTAGTAGAATGTATTTTGGGGTGTAATTTGTGGTATGCATATGCTGGGTGTGAGAAATAACACGTTAACATATGACAATTTTGGGGGGATCTTCATTTTGCAAAGAATTGTGGGAAAAAATTACAACTTCAAAAAATTCACCATAACCCTTACTAAATACCTTGGAATGTCTACTTTCCAAGAAGGGGCAATTTGGGGGGTATTTGTACTTTTCTGGCTTGTTAGGGTCTCAGGAAATGAGATAGGCCGTCAGTACATCAGGTGTGATCAATATTCAGTGATTGGCACCATAGCTTGTAGACTCTATAACTTTCACACAGACCAAATAATATCCACTAATTTTTTTTTTTTACCAAAGATATGTAGCAGTATAAAATTTGGCCAAAATTTATGAAGAAAAATTACTAATTTGCAACATTTTATAACAGAAACAAAGAAAAATTCATTTTTTTACAAAATTTTCGGTCTTTTTTTAATTCTAGCGCAAAAAATAAAAAACCCAGTGGTGATTAAATACCACCAAAAGAAAGCTCTATTTGTGTGAAAAAAAGGACGCAAATTTCATATGGGTACAGTGTTGCTTGACTGAGTAATTGTCATTCAAAATGTGAGAGCACTGAAAGCTGAAAATTGGTCTGGTTGTTAAGGGGTTTAAGTGCCCAGTGGTCAAGTGGCTAAATTACACGCAGATGGACTCTTATTTACTAATTAGGTGACTTCTGAAGGCCATTGGTTCTACTACATTTTAGTTAGGAATATCAGAGTAAAGGGGGCTGAATAGAAATGCACGCCACACTTTTCACATATTTATTTGTAAAACATTTTGAAAACCATTTATCATTTTCCTTCCACTTTACAATTTATGTGCCTCTTTGTGTTGGTCTATCACATAAAATCCCAATAAAATACATTTACGTTTTTGGTTGTAACATGACAAAATGTGGAAAATTTCAAGAGGTATGAATACTTTTTTCGATGCACTGTATGTGCTCCTCCTCAGACCTATAACCAGAAGACTCTTTTGATTCTTATGTTATGTTATCTTGTTGATGTTCCTTTCCTTCAATTTATTTTTTATTTTTTTTCTGGTGTTCAGCTCGGCGTGTTTGGAAAAACTATCTACCAGCAATCAATGGAATTGTCTTTCTTGTGGATTGTGTAGACCATACACGCCTTATGGAGTCCAAAGTGGAGCTTAATGTAAGTAACTAGCTGAAGCAAAGTTGCTCTGTTGTCATCACACCCACTATCTTTGCTTCAGGACCATGAATAGTGGTCAAATCCGCTTCCTGCCTGTCTTATTTTGTGCTGTTGGTGCCTCTTAGCTTGGCATAAGCCCAGAGGCAGTATGCAAATATTTCAACATATCCTTAAAGGGGATGCACAATGGTTTTTCTTATAATCTGGATAAAAAAAAGTCCCCAAAACTTATTTATTAAGTAACGAACCCGTTTTCAACAGCTGAGGTTAAAAAAATATATGTCTTTGTTGCATATATGTGTACGAACAATAACTATTTGTAAAGTCACCCGCTTCACCCCTAGCCGCCGCCATAAGGCGGCAAGCTGGCTGCTTCCCACGAATCGCCGTAGCTGTGCGGTGGAGCGGGAATCTGCTTGTGTGGGCGGGCACACTCCCACTGGCCAGCGGGGGAGCTAATCAGCGGGTGGGGCGGACTCTATGTGCGCCAGCCACCCACGATCATTCCCTGCAGTGACAGAACGGGGATCTGCCTGTGTAAACGAGGCAGATCCCTGTTCTGACAGGGTATATCACACAGATCCTGTCTTCCTGCTATGCAGGAAGAGGGATCTGTGCGATTCCCCAGTCACACAGTGCTCCATACAGTTAGTAACACCTCCTAGGGAACACATTTAACCCCTTGATCGCCCATGATGTTAACCCCTTCCCTGCCAGTGCCAGTAGTATAATAACCGTGCATATCGTAGTACAACTAAAGGCAACATTTATTTTTTTTTTAGTTTTAGTTTTTGACAGAGTGGAGAGGGATTAGAACACCTGTCAGTTTTTATTGCGGACAGTGCCCCCGTTATGGTGTTTCCCCCCTCTCTATTTGTCATGTTTTACTGTTGTCATTGAAAGTGAAGGTAAAAGAAAATCCTAAATTTTGGGTTGCCCCCAGAAAAGTATTAGAGGGAAATCTTCCAATGGGGACACTAGTTCTGGTGATGTGGAGGTCCCCAAAGAATTTCCTTAATTTGAAGGGATTTCCTCTCACTTCCTGTTTGGCTAGGAGACAGGAAGTCTCCGCAGTGGGACAAAGATAGTGAAAAAAAATGTGACGGGTTACAACCCTCCTTTACTCTATCCAAAATTTTAAAAAAAGTTTTGCCTATAGTTCTACTTTTAAAGGCATGCATTCTCTATTACCTCGTAAAACGTTCACAATACTCCTGCTGACCATGCTTTTATCTTCCTTCTCCCTCAGAGGGTCATTGCCATATATCTTCAGGCATTATCCAGGTTCAGCATTTACTAGTATGCTGGCCCGTTTTTGACACAATCATGCATATCAGAATGTCTGTTAGAAAGCTGTGTGTGTACGTCATTTCTTCCTTCTGCTGACTCTGGTTTTTCACAATGTTACAATGTATATTCTGTGTGAGTAATGTGGGAGGGAAAATAAAAGCATGCTTCATCCTGCCTGCAGTATACCGATGACATAATTCTTCCACAAATTAACTCTCAGGCCTCATACATACGGGCGTTATAAAAAACGAGCTGTAAAGCTAGTACCGACGGCAGGAAAAAAGCTGCGTTTAAAAATGCGATTTTATCAGCGTTTTGCATTGGCGTCAATACGCGTTAAGGCGCACTACCTTTCAGCCGTGTTTCTCTGCCCCTATTCAAAATCAGTGGTTCCCTATGGGAGTCCACTGATTTGAATAGAATTCACAACAGAAGTCATGATGATCCAACTTGCGGTGCAACTTGTCTGCTGAGGATCTTGAAGGGGAACCCCCTGCCAAAATGAAGTAAAAAAAATTTGCATGGGGTTCCCCCCAAGAGATACCAGACCCTTCGGTCTGGTATGGATTTTAAGGGGAACCCCCACGCCAAAAAAAAATGGTGTGGGGTGCACTCCAAAATCCATACTAGACCCTTATCCGAGCGTGCAGCCCAGCAGGTCAGGAAAGGGGGTCGGGACGAGGGAGTGCCCTCAACATGGGGGAGTGGGAACTTTGGGACAGGGGGGCCCTGCGCCCCCCACCCCAAAGCACCTTGTCCAGATGTTCTTAGATTGTGAGCTCTAACGAGCAGGGCCCTCTGATTCCTCTTGTACCAAATTGTGATGTAACTGTACTGTCTGCCTTCATTTTTGTAAAGAACTGCACAAACTGCTGGCGCTATATAAATCCTGTATAATAATAATAATGTTGATGAGGACAAGGGTCTCTTCCCGACAACCCTGGCCAGTGGTTGTTTGGGTCTGCGGGCGGGGCCTTTATTGGAATCTGGAAGCCCCCTTTTAACAAGGGGGCCCCCAGATCTCGGCCCCCTCACCCTATGTGAATGAGTATGGAGTACATTGTACCCCTACCCATTCAACTAAAAAAAAAAAGTGTCAAAAATAAACTCACTACACAGGTTTTTAAAGTATTTTATTAAGGCAGCTCCGGCGTCTCTTCCGATGTCTTCTCCCCTCTCCGGCGATGTCTTCTCCCCTCTCCCCCTGCCGGTTCGTTCTTCTCCCCTCTCCCCCTGCCGGTTCGTTCTTCTCCCCTCTCCCCCTGCCGGTTCGTTCTTCTCCCCTCTCCCCCTGCCGGTTCGTTCTTCTCCCCTCTCCCCCTGCCGGTTCGTTCTTCTCCCCTCT
>BLSH010277625.1:1957757-1974040 GCA_018402905.1 Glandirana rugosa
CGGTTCGTTCTTCTCCCCCTGCCAGTTCGTTCTTCTCCCCCTGCCGGTTCTCTCTGTGCAGTCTTCTCTTCTTCTTCTGCCGGGTCTTTTGTCTCCCCTGTCTTCTCACTCTTTTGTTGGGTCTTCTCCGCTGTTTTCTCCCTGCTCTTCTTCTTCTGATGTTGACTTGACGCAATCTGCCGATGTAATGCTGGGTTCACCATATGCAATGACTTGTATTGGCATGGGACGGGGCCACCTGCTGATGTCATCTGGAGGCTCCTGCCCCTTGTGACGTTACCGCCCATCATGCCCTGGGTGGTGAAGTCACAAGGGGCGGAGCCTCTGAATGATGGCAGCAGGTGGCCCTGTCCCATGCCATTATAAGTCATTGCACACGGTGGACCCAGCTTTACATCGGGAGATCGCATCAAGTCAACATCGGAAGAAGAACAGAGGGAAAAGACAGCAGAAGAGATGCCGGGGCTGCCTTAATAAAATACTTTAAAAACCTGTGTACTGTGTTTGTTTATTTTTGACACTTTTTTTTTTTTTTTTAGTGAATGGGTAGGTACCCCATACTCCTTCACATAGGATGGGGGGGCCGAGATCTGTTAAAGAGGGCTTCCAGATTGGTTAGCCCCCGCCCGCAGCCCCTGACAACCACCAGCCAGGGTTGTCGGGAAGAGGCCCTTGTCCTCATCAACATGGTTGTCCCCTCTGCCCCTAAGCACCCACACCATTTTTTTTGGCATGGGGGTTCCCCTTAAAATCTATACCAGGCGAAGGGTCTGGTATCTCTTGGGGGTGGGGTTCCCCTTCAAGATCCTCAGCACACAAGTCGCACCGCAAGTCTGATCATCATGATCTGTCTTCTGGTGCGACTTTTTTATTCAAATCAATGAACTCCCATAGGGAAACATTGATTTTGAATAGAGGCAGAGCAACGCCTGACGAGGCTTAACGTTCTGTATGCGTTAAGCCGCGTTTTTGAGCTTTTAGTGTGTGTGTGTGTGTGTGTGTGTGTGTGTGTGTGTGTGTGTGTGTGTGTGTCCATTGAATAACATGGAGAGGCATTTTTAAGCTGTAAAAAAAAACATGACTGGAGCTGAAATATTGCCTTTTAATAAAGAAGTGAAAGGTTTTTGATTTAAATCATACTGCCTCTGCATATTGTGATGTTGGGAATATTTCCATACAGACTTATAATGTTGAAATAGTGCTACTGGTGTTTATAGTGGACTCTTTGGGAAATAAGGACCCGAATGCATTTTGGCACACAAGTTAGGGTATTTATGTAAGAAAATTGCCATGATCTTCTTTTTCTTTTATAATGAACAAAACATATCTGGAAGCATTACCATAAAGCAGGGCTTGACAAATTTGCTTTGAATCTAGGAGCTAGCTAAAAAAGTTAGGAGCCAGTTTTTTTAGCGTACTGTGGGTGGTCAATGCCCAGGGTAAGTCATGTCATTTGCATCCCCTAACTTACAGGCTGGTCAGAGAGTGACACTAAAAGCCTGTTATAGGGGGAAAATCCTTATTATGCCTAATGCATCGTGACTGGCTTGTAAAACACCCTCATCTGCTGCCTAATGCAGCTTAAGGCTTCTTTCATACTGGGGCATTTTTCAGGCGCTTTTGGGCTAAAAATAGCATGCTTATAGTGGCTGAAAAGCACCCCCCATCCATCCCAGTGTGAAAGCCTGAGTGTTTTCACACTGGGGCGGTATGCTTGCAAGACGTTACAAAAAGTCCTGCAAGCAGCATCTTTGGGACGGTGCGGTGAGCATTGTTTACACCGCTCCTCCACCGCCCCTGCCATTGGCAATCAATGGCAAGCACTTCCGAAGCAGCTGCACACCACCTTGGAAGCGCAGTGCGCCGGCACTTTTAACCACTTGTGGGGGATTAAAGGGCCACGCTCCCGCCTGCATTGCAGAGCCATAGCGCTGCTATAACATCAGAAAATCTCAGCTGAAACCAGTGGCGCTTTACCGCCCGCCCCAGTGTGAAAGTAGCCTAAGGGTGGCAAAAAACATGTTTCTACTGCACATTTTTACCACCTTACTGCACATCTAAATGAAGCTTTATTGACTCTTTAAATAAAATACAAAAAAGGTGAAAGAAGTATCCCAGTGTTGCTTATATACTACTGCCTCTTTGCAGCCACTTCCTGCCTTCAGTCCTGTGTGTCCGCCACAGTGACTATTAATTGGTCTGGTGGGTTTCCGGTCACCATGAAATACTGGAGCCCAGCTGCACATAAAGAGTGGTAATTGTTGATGGTACACAGGGCTTTATCAGGACATAGACTCTTCTAAAGCATATCCAGCTACCTCCTCTCCCCTCCTCCACCTCACACAGTAGAGCTGCACGATTCTGGCTAAAACAAGAATCACGATTTTGTTGCTTAGAATAAAGATCACGATTCTCGTGGTGTAACATCATCTTTCAGATTATACAAAAAGAATGGGCTAACTCTACTTTTATTATTATTGTTATTCATTAAAGTGTATTTTTTTAAAAAAAATGCGTTTGAAAGACTGCTGTGGAAATACTGTGGGACATAAAATATTGCAACAGCCGCCATTTTATTCTCTAGGGTCTCTGCTAAAAAAAAAATATATATATATATATATATATATATATATAATGTTTGGGGGTTCTAAGTAATTTTCTAGCAGAATATACAGATTTTTTTTTTTTTAATTGTAAGCAACAAATGTCAGAAAAGGCTTAGTCATTAAGTGGTTAAACTGCCCTCATTTATAGACCGGAGTTCATTCCTTTTGATAAAAGAACTTAAAAAGATACAATGTTTATACTTATGGTGATGATATGAGAACTTGGCAGACTGCCCAGATTTTTGTTTATCAGCTGAGAACGGCTCTTCACCGAATTGGAGATGCTGTTACATGTGATACTGAGGGGAGAGAAGGAGTGGCTGCCGCTCACCAGGATGTGGTTTCTGGTCGACCTGGCGCCCGGGGTTTGTCGAGCCCTGCTATAAAGAACTAAGAACATGTGTACCTATAGATAACTGAGTGTGAATTCAAACCAGAAATAATTAACATTTCTACTTTGATCTCACAAACCAAGTGAAATGATCTAATTGCCTCAGTTAGTATCAGTTGTTCTGCCACATGATCTCAAAACTGAAGTGTTGGTTCTTTTTCCAATCTCTCCCAAATAGACTGGTCCTTTTTCTAACCAGATACCAGAGAGAAAGCTGTAATCTTCCATATGCGTGGCTGACTATTGCATCAGTGATCCACAGGGCTTTGTTTACTCTCTTGTGTATTTTATTGCTGCATTATTTTGCTGCAAGCCATTTACCTTCAGAAATAGATCAAACCTGACACTATTATGGTTTATACCATTTATGACCAGGACTGTTTTATGCGTTTGAATTCTGCCTGTATCTTCTGTTTTTTGGAAATACATCATTGTTTTTATTCAATAAGAATTCTTTTAAGCGGTAGTAAATCCTCAAGAACAAAATAAAATAAATGATCCCTCTGCTGGTTTAAATCGTAATGAACTAGTATGCACAGCATGCTAGTACATTATGACAGACTTGCATACAAAAGAAGTCTTCCAGAGATTCACCATCAGGGCTCTTTCTGGTCTCCAGTGCTTCCATTTTCAGCCGGTCTTCCTTCTGGGTTTCGTGTTTTCGGCTGCTTAATTGGTCGGCCCGAGGTGACGTCGCTTCCACAGCACATGAAGCGTGCTGTAAATGCGGTCTGAGCTGTGCATTTGCAGCTCAGATCATGTTATCTGCTGACAGGCATGGGGGTAGATTTGACAGAAGATACCTCTAGGGTCTCTTCAGTTATAAAAAGCCTGCCTGTCAACAGATTTTTTTAATTTATTACTTTACTACCACTTTAAATGTAGTAGCCCTTAGAAAACCAATCACAATTCACTGTGCTGAAGGTAAACCAGTATTGGTTGCTGTGGGTTACAGCAAAGTGTATATGAATCCTAAATCTATTTTTCAGTTTATCATGACGAGGGGGGATTTACTACAACTGGAGCAGACAATATGCAGCAGCTTAGTAACCAATCACCTTCTATCTTCAGCTTCTTCAGTTAAAGTAAACAACCCTATACTTTACACCCAATGAAGATGCCACCTTATCCTTTGATCTGCAATTGCCATGATGCAGCACGTGTGATCAGCTATGACACCAGCTATTATGGCCGGTTTGGTTGGGAGTGAATATAAGCACACTAGTAAACTTTAAAAGTTATAATTCAAGGTATTCCTTTGGGCTAAGTTCACACCTATGCGATTTGGATGCGGGTTTCCCGCATTCAATTCGCATAGCAGAAGCTTGTGATCAGCTCGCTATGGAGCCGGTTCACACATCTCTGCTGTGGCTCCAGTGCAAATTTACACAGGGGTCATGTGCATCTTTTGGTCCATTTCAGGTCCGAATTCAGCCAAAAATTCGGGCTTAAATTGGACCTGAAACAGTGAATGAAGATGCACCGGACCCCTGCTGTGAGCCGCAGTGTGAACCCAGCCTCAATGTAACTCTTTGGGAAGCTGATTGGTTGCCATGCATAGCTGCTCTGGATTCTGGGTCCCCAGTCTTAGGAAATTCCCTTCATTGTATACAGATTTTTTGACCTGGTAGACAGGCCGACAACCATCCTAGTAGCTAGAGAAATCATTTGCGTAAAAGAGAAGTCTAGATGGATGCAGCATCGATTCAATGCTGCATCTGTCCCGCGCTGCCTCTGCACTGAGAACTGAGTGATCACACAGCGGATCGCTCCGTTCTCCCCTCTGCTTTGAGCAGAGAGCTGTGACTGTCAGTGGCTCTCTGCTGTGCCCCTCCAACTCTCACTGAAGCACCAGACTGGGGAAGGAAGGGAGCAGCTGAGAGGCGGAGCCAGCTTCTAGGTGGATCCTGACTGTAAAGTTGTAATCTTTCCCCAACCTGGACCGGCTGAGTGATGTCGCTAAAGCCTGCTGTCGGCTGAAAACCGGTCACGGGTGCAGAACAAATTGCAATACTGTGATCTGTAGGGAAAGTATAGCCAAAACAGCTTTGGCCATACTTCTCTTTTAAAAGAACAGTAGAAAATGATACACGATTCTAAACAGACTGGAAAAACAGAAAACATTTTATTTTAAAATAAATGAAATAAAATAAAAAAAATTTTTTTTTATTTTTTTTTTTTTTTTTTTTTTTTTTTTACAAGGCTGAATGTAGCAGACTGTACACCTACTTTATAACAGTAATAAGCAAAGAAGTAGACAAAGCAGCATTTATAAATAGTTTTCCCATTTACTAGTTCCTAATTTGCATTCCTACAAGCTGCTCTTTACCGTGGATGTTACGGAAGGGTCTGCCGAGGCCACGGGTAGGCAAACTCAACATTCCAGCTATGGTGAAGTACAAATCTTGTCATGCCTGTGGCTGTTGGTGTCCTGCAATGTCTTATAGGATTTAAACTTTCACCACAGCTGGAGTGCCCAGATTGTTTAACTCTTGTTTAGACAGTAGGTGTATACACAATGAATGCAGAAATGCATTCAATATGACACGCATGCTTGCAAATAGGCATTTTTGAATCCAAGTCCGAACCTATCGGTGTCATATCACCAGAAAGTGGTCACTGCACACTAAGCATCCCCTGTCCCACATATAGAAGGGGGTTATTTAAGTGCTGCTAAAGAGTGGCAAATGGCTGCTTATGATTTGGCGGTGTGCAGAGACCGCTTCCTGGTAGGTATGAACTAGGATCTAAACACCTGAGGACATCCCTGCTTGTAAACACTTCTATGCACAGACATGCTTTTTTAATCATATGACAAAGGGGGACATTCAGAAGTCAGTGATCTGTGCCAACAGCCACCAATCAACAGTCCGCTTTCATTAGTTTGACTACAATGACATTTTCTATTTCAATAAATATTTATTGAAAAGTTTTAAAGGATACAATGTGCGACCGCAATCACATATTCAGCAATTCTTTTCACACTTTCATAAGATAGTCTCAGATTCCAAACCATAGCCCATAAACATAATTTTTTTCAACTGTTGAATGTTTTATTCAAATTGCATTGATTGATTTTATGTTGCCCCCCTCTTTAAATCATGCAGGCGCTCATGACAGATGAAACGATATCTAATGTGCCAATCCTAATCCTTGGGAATAAAATTGACAGACCTGAAGCAATCAGTGAAGAGAAGCTGAGAGAAATATTTGGACTTTATGGACAAACCACAGGAAAAGTAAGTTATTTATTTATTTTTTCCATCAACCGATTTATTTTTATATCCATTCATCAGCTTTTCATAATTACTGTGATAGGTTCTTTTTTTTTTTGCAAGTTTGCTTTCAGATTGCCATTATTTCTTCGGTTAGGGAAAACAAATATTTATCTTCTCCCAGAGCCCAGCTGCCTGTCTCCCTAATATGTAATATTCCTTGATTATAATAGCAAAGTATACTGTTCAATGTGTCCCGCGTCCCGCTGTTTGTGTGAATACACGCAACAGCAGGACACGGGAGCTCGCCCGCAGGTTGACCCCAGGGAAGTGCTTCCTTGTGGTGGTCACTCAAGAAGAGGAGGAGCCTGGAGGACCCCAAGAAGACAGGGTTGCTCCATTCCTCTGTTATCAGCAGAGTCACTTCTGGCAAGTTTTCCGATACATGAGATAACAGCAGCTGATAACTTGTGTCGGGGAGGGAGCTTAGAGGGCGATACGCAGAGCGAGCTTGCCTATTCACAGTACAGCTCTGCATGTTCCGTCTTTCCTCTGCCTATGTGGGGGGGAAGCCCAGACTCCACAACCACCCCTTTGTGCTGCTGAAACAGGAAGAAAGATTTGTAACCTGATCTGCACTTTCCAAAGAGTGTAGAAAGGGAAAGACCGCAGACATATACTAGTTAAACTTATGTAGGAGGATTTGTTTCATCTCTGTGTATCATCTGAGCCTGTTCACTTCACTGGGTATAGGAGAGGGTTTACAACCACTTTAAGCTGACTCACATGCGGCCCCTGACATCACCAAAGGGCTGCATATGATCAATATATGCAATACATGTGAGGACTGTCAGAAACTGCAGACCTAATAAAGTAAATGAGGGTCAGAGAGTGTGGACATGCTACATTTTTGGCTGGGGATATACTGCAGAAGAGCATACGCAACTGGGAACATGTTACACGAGGCTAGAAGAGATGAGTGCAAATACTCCAATTAATGTTCCCACTACAGACTGTTGAGGTTCGAGGGCTGCACATCTTATAGCAGTTGGCCTCAGGTTGGGCACCAGGGTTATAAAGTCTTTGTTTTTGCTAATGAGTACGCCAGAACAGTCTTGAGCACCTTCTCTTCCTAAAGAAGCTTTACTTGGCACAATCTCTGTATCAGCTAATAAAATTAGAGAATTGGGCTATGTATGGGCACCCAAGACAAAACCAGAAAAATTCCTAGCTCAGCTCACCAACCATTCTGCTTACCAACCAGATTAACCTAACAGTATGTGTTAAAACCAGGGGTTTAGTTGGCACACATTTGCAAATGCATGCGTAAGCTGCAAGGCCTCTTCACGGCATCCTTTATTACATGCAGTCCTAGCTCCTGTAAATATGAGAGAGTCTACAGTGGCTGCACATGCATTCTAATGGATAGATAGGGGGCAGGTGGGCCTGGAGGTAGCCCAGTCCTCCTTAAAGGCACAGGGGCACACTGGACACCCAGCACATAGCCCAATGGCAGCAAAGGTGTCCAGTGTGTCCCCTCACCAGTTTACATCAATAACAAACAAAATGTGCCCTGCCCCATCTATAACTGGCCTTCACAGTATGGGCACCCTTAGTGTAGGGAATCACATGAGTGACATCACTGTGAGACCTACTTGGCAAGACTATAGAAATAGAACAAGTATGGTGATGGGCAGAATAAGAGGAGATGGTCACAATGCCATGAATTTGTATGTGCGTAGCTTTGCATTCTTTTACAGTTTGTGGTGTGCCAAGGCTAACATTATCTCCCTTGACCCGCAGGGAAATGTGCCACTGAAGGATCTTAATGCTCGCCCAATGGAAGTGTTCATGTGCAGCGTGCTCAAGAGGCAAGGCTATGGCGAGGGCTTTCGTTGGCTCTCTCAGTACATTGACTGAAACTTTTTTTTCTTCTCTCCAACTCCTCCCTTTGGATTGACAAGACAACAAAAAATAAAAACCGATTCTGCAGAGTTCAACTCCTCCGGACTTGATCCAGGCGGACTTCTCTCTGTGTGGGGCATGCCCACATAGGCAGTGATTAACATGTACAACAACCAGGAGTCTTGTGGGACACCCCCATCAAAAGTTAATATCCATGAAAACAGTTCTATTTTTTAAGAAAATGTCAATGTTAACAGTGTCCCTTTATCCTTTTTATTTCTTTTTTTTTTTTCTTTTTTTTTTTCTTTTTTTTTTTTTTTTTTATCAGTTTGTTTTGTCCGGAGTTTATATTAGGATTTTTTTTTTTTTTTATCTATTTAATGGTATTTACATATATCACTAAATACTGATCCACGTATCATTACATTAGAAGTCCACAATAAACATAGTTTTGGGCTGGCCTGCTCTGTAACAGTGATTTTGCTGTGGAAACATGGCTAACGTGTATATGGAGGGTGATTTTTGCCACATCGGGTTATAGCATTTTTTGCTCCTTGCTTTTCACTTATCTGAAGTGAAACTAGCTATTTGAAGCAAAGGTTGATGTGTTTTGCCCAGTTCAGCAGTTCATGTATTTCCAATATCTCTTTTCCCTAGTTATTTGCTGGCATGTATGCTCAATCTTGTCCTTAAACTGCCAAAGTCCTATGGCTAACTTGGCAGTTAAAGGGTTAAGAGTTCCTGCCTTAATTACATAGTGATAATGTTACACAGAGCATTGATGTGCAGTAACCCATTGCAAACCGACCTATATCTGCTTTTTAGCAGGTGTAAGTTAGGGCAGATGATTACTGCATGACTGTCCTCTGCAACATTTTATGAATCAGTGCCCAATCACTGCAAAGTGGCGAAGCTGTCCTTTAGCAGTGGAAGAGATTTCGCCGTGTACTCCTTTTTTAGGAGCAGGGTGTATGGACAGTGATGAGTGCATTAAAATATTTAGAGACGATATACTCAATTTATTTCATATTTCCCAAATCTTTTAGTTGCTTTTTAAAAACCACTGGATTGTCCAGTCCCAGTTTGCAACTATCTAGAATTTGCAATAAAGTAAACACTCATATGTAAATGTTTTGTGGAGTGATTATTGGTACCTTTTTCTGGGAGACCTAAATAGACAATGCCACTTAGCAGATTCAGAGCAAAGTGACTGTATTTGCACAGTCATCCTCCCAGGCATACGCACTTAACCAGCATTCCAAAAATACACTCTATTAATTGGGATTATTATAGGCACAACATACTTGTGAATTTGTCTATAAAAATTATGTAAATAGCTTTATTGATACAAACACATAAGTGTTAATTTAAAATACAGTGTGGCTACATCTAATGTGTAGATTACATAGTGGTGATTACAGACCTCAACCTTGACCATGAATAGGTAAATGCTAGGCATCCAATGTGTTTTCGAGACAGGGCTTTATAATTATTCTTCATGAGTGCCCATATGTAGGTTCAAGGATGTTCCAACTACAAAAGTTTTGAGAATGATACAAATATTTTTCACAAAGTCTGCTGCTTCAGTTTTTATGATGGAAATTTGCATATACTGCACAATGTTATGAAGAGTGAACATATGAATTGCAATTAATTGCAAAGTTCCTCTTTACCATGAAAATTAACTTCATCCAATAAAAAACATTTCCACTGCATTTGTGAAGAAGGCTTCAGGGCGCCCAAGAAAGTCCAGAAAGCGACAGGACCGTCTCCTACAATTGATCCAGCTGTGGGATCAGGGCACCAGCAGTGCAGAGCTTGCTCAGGAATGGCAGCAGGCAGGTGTAAATACATCGGCACGCACAGTGAGGTGACAACTTTTGGAGGATGGACTGGTGTCAAGAAGGGCAGTAAAGAAGCCACTTCTCTCCAGGAAAAACATCAGGGACAGACTGATATTCTGCAAAAGGTACAGGGATTGGACTGCTGAGGACTGGAGTAAAGTCATTTTCTCTAATGAATCCCCTTTCCGATTCGGGCATCCAGAAAAAACCTTGTCCGCAGAAGAAAAGGTGAGTGCTACCATCAGTCTTGTGTCATGCCAACAGTAAAGCATCCTGGAGACCATTCATGCGTGGAGTTGCTTCTCAGCCAAGGGAGTGTGCTCACACACAATTTTGCCTAAGAACACAGCCATGAACAAAGAATGGTACAAAAACATCCTCCGAGTGCAATGTCTCCCAACCATCCAAGAACAGTTTGGTGAGGAACAATGCCTTTCCAGCATGGTGGAGCACCTTGCCTTAAGGAAAAAATTTTAACTAAGTGGCTATGGGAACAAAACATTGACATTTTGGGTCCATGGCCAGGAAACTCCCCAGACCTTAAGCCCATTGAGAGCTTGTGGTCAATCCTCAAGAGGCTGATGAATAAAAATCCCCGTAAATTCTGACAAACTGCAAGCATTGACTATGCAAGAATGGGCTGCCATCAGTCAGGATGTGACCCAGAAGTTGGTTGACAGCATGCCAGGGCAAATTGCAGAGGTCTTGAAAAAGAAGGGGCAACGCTGCAAATATTGACTCTTTCCATAAATTAAATGTAATTGTCAATAAAAGCCTTTGACAGGTATGAAGTGCCAGTATACCATAGTTACATCTGACAAAAAGATCTAAAAACACTGAAGCAACAGACTGCCAAAATTAATATTGGTGTCATTCTCAAAAATTTTGGCCACAGCTGTATGTTTGAGCTTTCAAACATGCATAGCTGCTAAAATAAAAGCGATGGGCTGTGTTACACTGGACAAGCTCCTATCTGCCATGTTGGACCGGACATTGGTCCATTTAGTCCTGTAGCATGCAGTCTTAAAGTGGTTGTCAACCCGTGACAACCACTTTAACCTACAGGTAAGCCTATAATGAGGCTTACCTGTAGGTTCCCTGCATATCTCCTGTACGGTTTAGGAGATATACAGTGTACTTCCATGTGCCGGCACATGCGCAGTGAAGAAACGGGCTCTGTGCATGCGCGGGAGTGACGTCGCGTGACTCTGGCCAGTCACAGAGCCGGAGTCGTGGCCCCAGAAGGAAAAGGGGCTGAAGATGGACGCTGCTTGCACAGGGGACATCACAGGCTTTGTTGGCAATTAAGTGACACATAATGGGCTGCTATGCGATACATAGTAGCCCATTATGTTTCTACTTTGCAGGGGAATATAGAGGAAGTAAACCCCATCAGGATTTGCTTCCTCTTTAATTGGTGTCAGTACTATATACGTATTTGGCAGTTTCAGCCACTCTCCTGTCTGTCTATCTTTTCTGGGGAACATAGAAGTCAGTATTTGGGATAAATACAACCTGCACCATCGTATAGTGGCCTCAGCAGCCATACGGGTCTGGGCCTGACCTTGATGGTCCCGTTTAGGAATCCACATGAGAGCAACAGCATATATCTACCCTTCATTTTTACTTGCTTGTTTGAAAGCTCAAACATAGTTGGAACATCCTTGAACCTATGTATGGGCATCTCTGAAGAAGAATTATAAAGCCCTGTCTTAAAACGCATTGGATACCTAGCATTTACCTATTCATGGTCAAGGCTGATGTCTGTAATCGCCACTATGTAATCTACACATGTATGATGTAGCCCACTGTATTTTAAATTAAATTTTATGTGTTTGTATCAATAAAGCATGATTTTTATATACCGGAGTTCACACTTATGTGCCTATAATAGTCCCAATTAATTGAGGGTATTTGCTCCAGCTGCGGCTGCATGTCATTGCTTAGAGTTGGACCTGTTGATGGTGACACTGGGTTAACATGCCAGCATTATATACACGTCTAATTCAACTGAAAGCAATTGTGACACGGTGACCACACAGGAGAATGATTGGGAGACACATTTGTCACCCCGTAACGGTAAGTACCTGGACAAGAGCGTTCATAATGAGATTTAGAGACTTATTTTAATGAAAGCTGCAGATTTAAAAGGACTGACAATTATATTTGAAATTACATTAACATGGTAAAGTTTGTATGAGATTTTATTGATTTGAGTTTTGATCTCATTTTCATATCATTTGATCGTGTTGTTTAACCTGTCAAATAAAAATATGAACATTTTAAATATAGCACAAATTTGGACAAATCACTAAAATTGCTCCCTACAAAGATATTCCTGCTCTGACCCTTTATTATTATTATTATACAGGATTTATATAGTGCGCAGCGCTTTACAAAATGATTATGACTTCATAGTTACACCCTGTCCCAATTTTGCGAATTGGCAGTCTGTTATGTATAACTAGTGTTGCTCAACTGGATTTAGGGTGTCTCATTTTCTCCTGCCTACAAAGACAGCTTAACATAGAGGTTAAAGTGTTTTTCAAATCGCTGCATGCAAAGTCCTCATTAATGTGTGTGTGTTGGTAGGTAATGCTATAATACATTCAACTTTATTTGTGCCAATCCTATAGATGCCAAATGGAAACAAAATGTAATGTCAGGCATTTAGAGATACTCCAGAAACTTCAGAGTACCCCTGAAGCAGTTAAATCCAGGGTTCTGTATTATGCAAATTCTCATTTAAAATGTATAGTATATAACTGATGAACATCTCTTATGTGCTCCCTTTTTGGCATGCTAACCACTTGACCTCCAAAAGGCTTACCCTCCCCCCCCTTCATGACCAGGCCATAAAAACCCCTATAAAACATACCCAATAAAAAATGTAAAAATTCAAATATCTTCATAAATTTAGGCCAATATGTATTTTGCTACAATAAGCGTATACTGAGTGGTTTGCACAAAAGTTATTGCATCTACAAACTATGCGATATCTTTATTTGTTCATTTTTATTTTTTTTTTACTAGTAATGGCAGTGATCAGCGACTTATAGCGGGACTGCGATATTACGGCGGACAAAACGGAAACGCCCAACTGACATGTTTTGAGGACCAGTGACACTAATACAGTGATCAGTGCTAAAAAAATATGCACTGTACTAATGACACTGGCTGGGAAGGGGTTAACATCAGGGGCGGTCAAAGGGTTTACTGTGTGCCTAGGTTGTGCTTGCCCACTATGGGCGATGTGCTTTAAGGCAAAGATCTGTGTTCCTGCTTTGCCATTCCTTCTGACAGAATAACATTCTGCCTTGTTTACACAGAACACCAAGCTGCCTATGTAATCTGCGGGTGCCATCAGACATAGTCCACAGTACCCGCTGCTGGGCCCCCCGCTGTGTATAAACGGGAGCGGGGTCACCAGTTGCACGTGTGCCCCGGACCCGGAAGTGTCAGATCACATACTAGGTACGTGATCTGTCGCAGAGCGGCTGCCCTGCCACAGTATATGTGCGGTGGGCAGTTGTTAAGTGGTTATTAGAACTTCACTCTAAATCAACATTTTTAATCCTTCTGCTGATAGCATTAGTAAACAGATAAGAAAGTATATTATATTTACGTGTTTTACATTTCTTCAGTTACTTCCTGTTTTTTTAAAGTGATTTCTCAGCAAATCAAAGCATGGGAGGATGAATGGATGGGGCAGTTTTTGAATATTAAAACTTGATTAAATAGAGTTTTTGGTTTGGGGTGCTCTGATATATCTGTTTGATAAGTTAAAATACAAAAACGGTTGATCTTGTTGGAAACTTAGAGCTGCCCTTTGTGCACTTCCTGTTTTATGTCAAAGAGAGTATTTAGTCCTCCCAGTTTTACCCTAGACTCCATTATGTTATAGAGATCTGAGAGTGGGAGTGGTTGAGAGGTGTCAGCGCTGCCCAGTGTTTTTTGCTAATCTACTTTGTCCACAAAAATGCTGTGCGGCAGATCAACTGGTATTTTTTTTTTTTTTTTTTTAATTAATCTGCAATGTCCTTAAAGTGATAGTTAAACAGGAGTTTTAATTGTCATTATTCTTACAGCTAATACATAGATCATGGCACTGTATTTTTTATTTTTTTTCCTTATTTCAGTAGGGCTTTTTAGTGGCCATGCAATCTTTCCCTGTTCTTTGCTGTGCTCCTCTGGGAAAGACCTTTAGGAGCTGCTGCCATTACTGCGATGCTCCTATATGTCAGCAGAGGATGTCTGCACTATAAATCTGTCGCCACAGCGCCGGCCACATTAGCACTGTATATATGCCCACATACAGTATGTCACTCTATGGTCACATGAGCTGCTCAGAAGCTAAAGAGGAGGACATGAACAGGTTAGATTTGAAGTGAAAATGAAGCATGTGCAATAGATGTGGCAACGGGCAAGCAATACAATCTCTGGCTGCATCGGGGACACAGAGAACGCAGGAGTGGAAGCTAAAGGTAGAATCAACCAGGTAAATAAAGTAGAGTAATTTTCACTCTACATAAAACAATCTCTAGTGGATGAGCGACTATGCACAGTATGTTTTATAGCATGTTATGACTGTTTTCCATACTCTGGGTTTAATGGCACCTTAAACAGCACTTAAAGTGGGAGTAAACGGCCACCTGGGTCCTGTGTTGTAAACGGCGTCTCCTGCACACATGTACTGGAGTGACATCATTGTGGCTCCGACCACTCACACAGCTGGAGTGTGCGACCTCGGAAGGAAGACAGATGAAGATGGAAGCCCTTCCAGCTGTGAGAGCTTTGCCCCTGGAAGGGCTTTGTTCTAAGGTAAGTTTTACATAATGTGTTAGTATGCATCTATAACTTTGCCTTGCAGGTTTAAAAAAAACAATCGCCAGCGGTTTACTAGAACATATAGTATCTTATAAAAGTGAGGACACCGCTCACATTTTTGTAAATCTTTTATTATATCTTTTCATGTGACAACACTGAAGAAATTACACTTTGCTACAATGTAAAGTAGTCAGTGTACAGCTTGTATAACAGTGTAAATTTGCTGTCCCCTCAAAATAACTCAACGCGCAGCCATTCATGTCTAAACTTCTGGTGAAAATGTCCAAATTGGGCAAAATGTGAGGGGTGTACTCACTTTTGTGAGATGCTGTATAATTTGGTGTAACCTTTTCTTATGGCAGGTGAGGCTACTGATTACAGCCACAGCTTAACAGGGACGGTGTGTCCAAGCATCAATGTTTATAATTTGCTCCCCGACCCGCACAGCCACCCTCCCCTCCCCCAAACCAATACGAAATACTCAACCCTCTTCCCATCTTTCTCTCCTCCGAAGCATATATAACTCCATCCTGAGGCCTGTAAACAATATTTACAACCCCTAAATTGAGTTTGGGTGGCCACACCTGCATGGCCAATCGCCACAGATTTCTACATATCAGTAGTAATAGGTATTTCGGTCGTTGGAAACTTTTTAACCTCTCCCCTGCCCTCCCATGCTGTCTCTTTGTGACCTGTATATTAACCCCTTAGCCTCCACATCTTCACATAAACCCCATTATCTCCATCCTCCCACTCTATGTGACCTGTACATTAGCCACTTCACCTCCTCTGTGTATGATCTGTACATTTTATATATCTAGAGCACCATTACCAAGCTCCAAGTTTAATTTCTAAAAAAAAATTGTGGTGAAAAAATGAGATCTTGGGTTGTTTACTTTTCAAAGTAAAGGGAGTTTGTTTTACTGTCCTGGCATTTTTGTTTGATATGTTTTATAACAGTAAGTAAGCCCCCTTTCACATGAAGGAGTCTGTTTTCCGGCCGTCCATAGAGCAGAGTGGGCTGGACCTGTCATCCGCTCTCTCTGCTCATTGGACAGATCCCCTTCTGATCAAAACCAAGTCCGCCCCTTGGCGCCTAAGGTAGTCGGGGCTTTTTTTTTTCTTAACCACTTGCGGACCCTGTCGCAGTACATATACTGCGACAGGGCGCAGACACTTCCGGGTCTGGGGAGTGCAGGTGCCGCCGGCAACCCACTCTTGCTGCGATCATGCACAGCAGAAACCCAGCCACGGGTACCCACCGATTAAACAGTACACAGGCAGAGAGGCGGCTTGCCATTTTGTCAGAAGTGTAGGTATTCATCCTGTGTTCCTGCAAGGCAGGAACATGAATCAATGCCTTCCCCTAGTCAAAGCACCTCCCCCATAGTGAGATAAGGACAACCTAAGCACACAGCAGGGGCATTGCTAGGTGGTGGCTATTGGGGCTACAGCCCCGAGACTCTTACCGAGTAGATGCAGTTCTGCAATTAGC
>BLSH010277625.1:1975504-1993327 GCA_018402905.1 Glandirana rugosa
ACAAAACATATGATAAAAACCAATTTAGAAATTATTTTTGATGTTAATATTTTTTTTTTTTACCCCATCAACAGGCCAAAACACATCACAAAAACCAATTTTGAAATTATTTTCGATGTTAATATTTTTTTTACCCCATTAACAGGACAAAACATATGCTAAAAAATCGTATACAAAACAGGACAATTACCCCATTTTTTTTATAATTGTAGCTTTTATTAAAGTTTTAACCAAAAACACTACACAAAACCGGACAACTACCCCATTTTTTTTTTTTATAATTGTAGTTTTTATTAAAGATTTAACCAAAAATAGTATACAAAACAGGACAACTACCCTAGTTTTTTTTTTATAACTAGTTTTTATTAAAGATTTAACCCAAAACAGTATTTAAAACAGAACTACCCCGGTTTTTTTTTTAAATTGTAGTTTTTATTAAAGTATTATCTAAAAACAGTATACAAAACAGGACAGCTACTGCAGTTTATAAGTAGCTTTTGTAAGTAAGGTGCACATGGAAGGACTTTGCATGCACAAAAACAAGATTTCCCATCACACTTGCCAGCTAGCCTGCAAATAAAACAACATGGCACAATCTAACAATTTACTTTTAAAACAGAGGTCTTAGTTGCACACCTTTGCAAATGTGGAAGCCGCACGTCTATGCCAAGGCTGCTCTGTAAAGTGAGGTCCTATGGCCTCGTTCACACAAGGTGCTTGAATCTGTACCCTGTGTGAGGGCAGTGAGTACTGGTGGTCCATGTATCCCTGTGCAGGCAGTCACAATGTACACATTTCCAAATGTACGTGGAAGCTGCACTGCCTCATCAAGTCTCCTCTGTACAGTGCAATTTTTTTTTGTATGATTATCCAGACCCCACAGTTGATCCAGAGGAAGGCGAAAAAAATCCTGATGGAGTGTGGTATAATTTGCTCCAACATGGAAAAAATTCCTCTCTGACCCCCCGAATGCGATCGGATTACTCCCTGGATTATACATCTGTGGGGAAAATAGACTAATAAATGTGAAACAACCAGTTTTAGAATGAAAAAAACATTAAAAGATATTGTTATGTCCAAGCACCCCTTTCAAAGGGGATGCAGTGGCTGAACAAACATAACTACGGGTCCTAATTTGACAGTTGTGCAGGCATGGGTGAGTGGCCCTGAATGCACACAAATTAGGACCTGTGGCTGTGTTCCCCAGCTGCCTGGCTGCTCCGTCCCCATAGTGAAACATAGGCTGACTGCACACAGCTGCAGGCTCGGTGGGGATCACAATATCGTTTGATGGTTTTCAGATTAAAACTGCTAGTTTTTTGAATATTCAATAGAAATTGATGTCCAATCACCATTTTAAGGTGGCGCAGCAGCTGGACAAGCACAGCCGCAGGTCCTAATTTGACATCTGTACAGGCGTGGGTGAATGGCCCTAAAATGCACACAAATTAGGACCTGTGGCTGTGTTCCCCGGCTGCTCCGTCCCCATAGCGTACCATAGGCTGACTGCACACATTCAATACATTACAATTATTCATGAATATATCGGTATAGGTCCAATCCGGGTATTATGTCACATCAAGAAATATTGTCAAAATATGAGGAATCTTTGCTCATCTGTATCTTCTAAAGATGATATCAGTGTCTTTACAGATGAACTGTCCTCTCCATATTTCTCATGAATATATCGGTCTATAGGTCCAATCCGGGTATTATGTCACATCAGGAAGTCTTGTCCAAATATGAGGAATCTTCATCATCTGGAATTTCCGAAGATGTTATATTGGTATATAATGTAGATCCAATCCAGTTTAGTATGTAAAGTCAGGTAATATTGTCAAAATCAAGGCATTGGCAAACCAAGGCATCTTCATGATCTTTATGATCTGGTTCCTCTGAAAATGACATCAATGTCTTAGGAAGGTTGACAGAAATGCTCACAACCTGTTGATGTTTAGGAATCCAGGCATGTGTTTTTTCTTTCCTGGAATATCCAATGCCTTTCTATCTATCGCAGATGGAGGAAGTCAAGAGTGCATTTCCAAGTCCATGTCCAAGGGCTGCAAAAAGAAAAAACAAATATGAGATTCTGTATTCATGGATGTCTGACCTGAGTAAACATCAGGATATCACTTAAAGCAATATTCAGAAAAAAGTCAAATCTACCCTTGCAGTATTTGTTGGAGGGGGTCATCTTTTGTATAGGAGTAGAGGAATAAGGTTTAATAATTTATTTCTTGGTTTGGACATCCTTCGTCTGTGCAACCAGTCCCCCGCAGCCCCTCTGTAAAGCTTTCCCAGCCACGGTCACATGCTTACCTCCTCACATACAATGTAGGACTGATAGGCCTGTATTGTACATAATGATGCAGAAAGTTGAGGGCTAGGTCCCTTGTCCTCTGCCCCTACATTTAACAAGCAATAAACCCTTAGCGTGCAGGGTGGAGTGGGGGTGGTGGTTGCCTACTGCAAGGTTTGTTTTCTTAAGTTGGGCTTTAACATTAACCAACTTCCTGAATTCAACCTAGACCCTTCTTCCTCTTTCCATGCAGTGGGAGAGCAGATAGGATACAAATCTAGAAGCAAACTACATGTCTGGTCCCATGCCTTCCAGCACATCATAATGGCTGAAGTCACATGTCCTAGACATTCCAGACATTGTATTATATACCATTGTACCTTCTCAGCCACTCCCAGCTCTGCACCATTGAGGTTTATTTACTAAAGCTGGAGAGTGTAAAACCTGGTGCAGCTGTGCATGGAAGCCAATCAGCTGCCATTTTTTTTGTCAAAGCTTAATTGAACAAGCTGAAGTAAGCTGATTGGCTACCATGCAGAGCTGTACCAGACTTTGCACTCTCCAGTTTTCGTTAATCAACCCCATTGTGTCTGATGCATAGAAAGTTTAATTCTTATTTCATTCTTCCATGGAAAATGAAATATTGATTAGTCTCTGAGGTTGTCCTGCAGGCTGGGATATACCTGTGCACCCTACATTATCTGTAAGGATACAGCAATGCTCCTTACAGTGTGTAACAGCCTTATTTTTGGATCCTCATCCTACAAAGATTTGCGTACTTACTGGGCCTACTAAGGGGGCCGTCCTTTCCCTTTTTCCAGCAACTTCCAATCGATGGGCCTCATGAACGGATGGCGTCTTATGTCTCTGCTGATTCCAAGCCTCTTGTTCGGACATTTGCTTAGCAGCTATAAAAGAAAATTAAGAGTTATTAGGAGTTCATTTTGCACTTTTTAGGAAAAAAAAAAAAAACTCCGACGACAGTGTATCTCCTCCTGGGCAGTCCTTTCACCCATTGGAGGATGTTAGCATGTGAAGACACACATATAGCTAAGTACAGGTGCTAGATGTCTGTCTGCTGAAGTGTAGATCAGCTGAGTGATTGCACATGGATGGAATTCATATTATATTCCAGCAAAACAAATGAGTACACTTTATGCTGTGCCGCCATTAGATCACTTCGATTTTTTTTTAAGATCTAGACAACATTAAAATGATGGCGGGTGATCTAATCCTCCCCACAATGTTCAAGACAATAGTAAATGGGTAGGAGTTCTGCTTTAATAACATTATACAATGTACACATTAGTGATTGACACCATGTGGCATCATCTGAGCCCTTAGCCCCAGGATGAGGTATTACCATTGGATCTTCACCATGGGATGAAGAAGCCAAGCTACCCAACAGTCTAGCTGACAACCAGACTTGGCAACACTCCTACATTATACCCTTAAAGAAGCAGTAGGCTTAGAAACCTTCCCTGTGCCTCTTCAGAGTTACAAAAGGTCTTCTACTTACTCCTTCTATGAAGTCCTCCAGGTCTGGGTCCATTTCCGGTGGGTAAACAGGATTTTTGAAGCTCACACCCCTCCTGTATACTTGTGTGGTATGGTTACAGAACGGCACAGTGCATGTAGCCATCATGTAGATAACAACCCCCATTGAAAACCAGTCAGTTCAAACTGGTAGAAGTCACCATTTATAACCTGCCAATCAGAGAAGAGAAATCAGTTACTTAGTTCCTACAAACTTACATTCCTTTATATACGATCCCTTTTATATGGGAAAAAATAATATATATTCATTGAACATGTATTCTAAGGGAGGCATTTACAAAGCAGCAGTATGTCCTTACTATGGCAATATCACTACTTTAACCACTTCAAGACTGCCCGTTGTCATATGACGGCAGCCATTTGAAGTGGAATGCCGTTGTTATGGTAGCAGATAGCTACCATAACCCGGTATCATTTTTTTCTGCAGGCGATTCTGCACAAGGTAAAAGTGGTCTTAGCAGCGGTGCCCCCCCCCGCCGCTTTCCGGTCATCTCCGCCACTTACCGGACCCGCCGGCAGCGGCGGAGATGATCAGGTCCGTTCCCCCCAGTGTCCATGAGCCGAGTGAGTGGCTGAAGCCGTTCACCCGTCTCCATAACATGACAGGGCGAAAGCGACATCACAAGTCACTTCCGCCCAATAGTCTTAGGCTGCATTCACACAGGGGCGACCCGACTTCGACGCGACTTTGCTAGGCAATTTCAGCGCGACTTTCAGCGCGACTTCCAGCGCGACTTCCAGGGACTTGAGGCGACTTTACAACACAACTTTTTCCAGGCGACTTTGCCTTGACCAATCAGAGAAGGGAGGGAGGGGGTTGCCTAAAAATAAATTCTATTCTTTTCACTACAAAGTCGCTTTTATTTAGATGGGGGATCCGACTTGGAGGCGACTTCTATTCAATTCTATGGGCACAAGTCGGATAGAAGTCGCCTAGAAGTAGTACAGGAACTTTTTCTGAAGTCGTTCCGACTTCAGTAGTGTACATTAAGACGGCTCCCATTCATTTCAATGGGATTTCAGATGTCAAGCGACCTGGGGCGACTTGAGGCTACCCAAGTCGGAGCGACAGTCGCCCCTGTGTGAATGGTGCCTTAAAGGGTCCATTTTTTTTTTTTTGCACTGTCATTTTTTTCAAATAATTTTTTTTTTTTTTGCATTGAACTGTAAATATGAGATCTGAGGTCTTTTTGACCCCAGATCTCATATTTAAGAGGTCCTGTCATGCATTTTTCTATTACAAGGAATGTTTTCATTTCTTGTAATATGACTAAAAGTGATCAATTTAAAAAAAAAAAAAAAAAGAACAGTGTAAAAATGAAAATTAAAAAGTAAAATAAATAATTAAAATGAAAAAAAAATTTAAAGCGCCCTGTCCCTGCGAGCTCGCGCGCAGAAGAGAACTCATACGTAAGTCCCACCCACATATGAAAACGGTGTGCAAACCACACATGTGAGGTATCACCGCGATTGTTAGAGCGAGAGCAATAATTCTAGCACAAGACTTCCTCTGTAACTCAAAACTGTTAACCTGTAGAATTTTTAAACGTCGCCAATGGAGATTTTTATGTTGCAAAGTTTGTCTCCATTCCGCGAGCGGACGCAATTTTGAAGCATGACATATTGGGCATCATCGTTTGAAAAACCAGATCCAGACACAAGGATGTCCTCGCCTGGGACGTGGCTAAAAACGAGACAGGGGACTTTACTGGATTGTTTGTCGTCTAGAGTGAGCACAGACATAATTGTTTCCATAAAAGCAGATTTTATATGTAATAAATTCTAAAATTGCCATACAATTGTATAAAAAGGATGTATAATACATTTTAACATGACCATCCAAACATACTGGTGGTACTAAGTAATGTGGAAGTATAGTCAACGTTTCACAGTCAATCTGCTTCCTCAGGACTATTCCACGTGTATTATATACATCTACCAATCAAAAGAGAGAATTACATCAATAGCATATTCTTGCATAACATGTTCAATAATTGGTACATACGTTAACATTATGCTCACCACTTTATTACTTCCTTTGGGGGCGTGTCACTGCGTACCATGGTCAGGAAATGTCCCTTGCTGTACCTAGTGACAGGTGGTGCCAGAACCACCCGCCCTGTCAGGCGAACGTTGGACCGCTCTTTTAACCTTCACACGAGGTTCTATAAATTTAAGCATAGGGCAGTGTACAATATAGTGCCCAAAGATTCCATTCATAATCAACTAGTCCAAAATGTCTAAGCTATTGCCTGTTTTTCTGGTGTTGCTGCATCTCCTAAGATGGCCTTAACCCACCCATGTCCACACACTTCTAAACCGGACCAACTACTTCCCAATCCAAGGAAGAGTGTCCGTATCAGGTCATTGTGCATGGTATAGTGGTGGGGAGATCCACATAGAAACACAGCTACCCATATCCATATCAAATAATCGCTATACTTCAGCATTAGGGCATTGTACAAAAATGTTCGTGCTGCCAAATATCGAGAAAAAATATCCTTACCTTAACCTTTCATAAAGCAAGCTCAGAGTTTAAGAGTTTATACAGGTACCTACATCCCTAATTAAACATGGAAAATTCCTACCAGAGGAAGAAAGGAGGGGCTATGGGATTTTATTGGTAGCGACATAAGCTTACATAGTCAATTTTTTAAAATCATATCATTTATTTATGTAGAAAAAACATTACATTTAAAAATTGGTATATGCACTCAAAAATTACAGTACACATGGCTGATATGTAGTCTCATACGGTCTGTAGCACTGTGCTTCTCAACATGTTTCGCGGCAAATCCGCTTCTTCAGGAGATTACCACAATTACTTATGACCAGACACTGAAAATAATAACAAAACTTTAGTGTACAAAGCGGTAAGTACATAGTAGATCTACTATGTGCTTACCGCTTTGTACACTAAAGTATTGTTATTATTTTCAGTGTCTGGTCATAAGTAATTGTGGTAATCTCCATATAAATAAATTATATGATTTTAAAGAAATTGACTACGTAAGCTTATGTCGGTACATATAAAATTCCATAGCCCCTCCTTTCTTCCTCTGGTAGGAATTTTCCATGCTTACCTTAACCTTTAGTGACTGGGGAACCACAGCAGTAGGACACCCAAGGCTTCCATCCTCCGCTGCGTCCCCTGCCCTTCTAAAAAGCCAGTCCCCCGGAAGTGACAGAGCCGAGCAGACGTGACGTCCAGCACCGCCCTCAATCCGAACGTTCAGCGCAGTACGAACTTTCGGTGCAGCTCTCTGACGTCACCTCCGGTCCCAACAATCTGTTGACGGTGCATGCGCGGTCCCAGCAGCACGATGGCCATAAGTTGTCAGACGCATACAAGGGGGCCGGGCCGCGCCGTCAATCCCTGGTGAATATTCACCTAAGGGATGACGCAGGGCAAGAAGAGCCCTTTGTTATATCCAAGCATCGGAACAGACGCCAAAAGACTGCAGCAGAACATTGGGAACATCTCCATACACACCACCACACAGCGCCATCTACCCCTGCAGGAAGGAATTTACATATGTCATTAATTTTGTTCATAGAAAGATCTATACGGACATATTATTACCATAAGCTGTCTACCAAGAATCTTAATAAGTATGTTACAACAAACATCGTATTAGATGTACAGTATATTGGTCAGATGAAATCAATATCATCTTAATCTCAGGGATATGTACAGACAAGGAGAGGTACTCAGGCTGACTCCTCTTCTTCCTCCCCCTCCTCTGGGGATGAGGGAAACGAGTCAACACCTGAACCAATTAAGTTTAGGGCCAAGTCCAAGAAATTCCCCAAACTCCAGACGTGCCCAGCTGTATGGGCCTTTTTGAAGCAAACAATAAAGGAGGTTGGGAGGCTCCCGACACATTATGGATCTAGTTTCTTGAATCTTACAGAGCAGCAGCAGCAGGCCCTGGCTCACCTGATCCATAATGACCACATTGTCATCAAACCCTCAGACAAGGGGGGCAATGTGGTCATTATGGATCGAGAACAATATGTTGACATGTGCAACAATATCCTCAACAATACTGAATGGTACCAACAGATCGATGAGGAAATAATTTTGACTCATCGGTCCTAATACAAAAGTCTGATAATGGGAGCCTACAATCAGGCCTTGATTGACAGGGATTTATATGAATTCTTGGATGTCAAATGGCCAGTGACCTCAACATTTTATGCACTTCCGAAAGTGCATAAGTGTCTTGAAAAGCCACCAGGCCACCCCATTGTATCGGGCATTGGTTGCCATACTGAGAAAGCAAGCCAATATGTAGACAGTCAACTGAGGCCTCAGGTCAAGAGATTACCATCCTACCTAAAAGATACTCTGGAACTTCTTAAAATCATTGAAGGCATGGTGGTACCTGCTGGAGCCCGCCGGGTAGCTATAGATATTGAGGCGCTGTACTCCAGCATCCCTCACACAAAGGGAGTGGAAGTTGTCTCCACCTTTCTAAGGGAGTTGCATTGGAACACTTGGCCCCTTAATGAGTTTATACTTAAACTCCTGCAACATATTCTTACATGTAACACTTTCACCTTCAATGGGACCTCCTACCTCCAGGTACAGGGGGTTGCGATGGGGACATGTTGTGCCCCGTGTGACATCTGTTTGTCTTGTTGATATATTGGTGAGGCAACACACTGACACCTTAGCCACCATTGCGCAATGTGCTGGGTTTTCAGTGTGTTCCTGTACCTTTAAGGAGGGTTGGGCCCCTCCAGTCACCTGCCCAACAGCTATCCATTAAATGCATGTGCTTCCATTGTGGAGACTCTTATACAGAGATAGGTTCTGCAGTATACAGGGTGCCTTGTCGCCGGCCTGCAGCTTACACATGCATTTGCAAATGTGTGTAACCGAACCCCTGTTTTTAACACATACTGTTAGCCAGGTTAATTTGGTTGGTCACAAGCTGGTCAGTAAGTTGAGCCTGGAAATTCTTTGGTTTTTGTTTGACATGCGTCTGCCCTTCCAGTGCTCCTTACTGTAATGGCCAGTTATAGGTGGGGGCATGTGACATCTGTTTGTATTGTTGATATATTGGTGAGGCAACACACTGACACCTTAGCCGCCATTGCGCAATGTGCTGGGTGTTCAGTGTGTTCCTGTACCTTTAAGGAGGGTTGGGCTCCTCCAGTCACCTGCCCTACAGCTATCCATTAAATGCATTTGCTTCCATTGTGGAGACCCTTATACAGAGATAGGTTCTGCAGTAGACAGGGTGCCTTGTCGCCGGCCTGCAGCTTACACATGCATTTGCAAATGTGTGTAACCAAACCCCTGTTTTTAACACATACTGTTAGCCAGGTTAATTTGGTTGGTCACAAGCTGGACAGTAAGTTGAGCTTGGAAATTTTTTGGTTTTTGTTTGACATGTGTCTGCCCTTCCAGTGCTCCTTACTGTAATGGCCAGTTATAGGTGGGGGCATGTGACATCTGTTTGTATTGTTGATATATTGGTAAGGCAACACACTGACACCTTAGCCGCCATTGCGCAATGTGCTGGGTGTTCAGTGTGTTCCTGTACCTTTAAGGAGGGTTGGGCTCCTCCAGTCACCTGCCCTACAGCTATCCATTAAATGCATGTGCTTCCATTGTGGAGACTCTTATACAGAGATAGGTTCTGCAGTATACAGGGTGCCTTGTCGCCGGCCTGCAGCTTACGCATGCATTTGCAAATGTGTGTAACCAAACCCGTTTTTAACACATACTGTTAGCCAGGTTAATTTGGTTGGTCATAAGCTGGTCGGTAAGTTGAGCTTGGAAATTCTTTGGTTTTTGTTTGACATGCGTCTGCCCTTCCAGTGCTCCTTACTGTAATGGCCAGTTATAGGTGGGGGCATGTGACATCTGTTTGTCCCGTCGTATGCCAACCTGTACCTGGGGGGCTGGGAGAGATCCCTTTTTTTCAGATGACGCCTCGTCCATGTACCTTCGCCACATATTACTGTGGCGGAGGTACATAGATGATGTGTTGGTCATCTGGACGGGAACAGCTGAGGAACTCTCTGAGTTCATGTCACACATTTCTAAGAATGGATATAATCTAAAATTTACAGTTCAATCAGATTCAACAAGTATTTTGTTCCTTGATCTACAACTATACATTAGTCCCGAAGGATCCATTTTCTCCTCCCTTTATCGAAAACAAACAGCAGGTAACACGGATATTTTGAGATGGAGGCACTTATTCTTTCGCCTTCGGAAGAGGGGCTATAGCAAAAAGGTTTTGAAGAAAGCTTACCAGCGAGCTAAATCCCAAGAAAGAGAAAGTCCTATTTTTCATACTAGAAACCGTGAACCTATGAGTACCACAAAACTGGTCACCACATTTAGTGATCAGCAGGAGGTATTTAGGGAACTTCTGGCCAGAAACTGGCACTTTCTGGCCAAAGATGCTACAATCTCTAGATTTGTTGGGGACCGACCGGAAATCGTTTATAGGAGGTTACCCTCTATCCGGGACAGATTGGTGCACAGCCACTACACACCCCCGGCCCCTGCCGGGGGCTTCAGGTGGAATTGGTACCTTTAGATGTGGTGGCTGTCCACGGTGCCCCTGGATAAGGGAAGGGACTACGTTTCCCCTACACAGGGGAGGATATTTAAGATCCAGAACCTATGCGGATTGCCAAACAGTGGGGGTGGTTTATATGGCCACATGTAAATGCTGTGCATTCTACATAGGGAAAACTAAAAGAACCCTGGGTAGGCGTATACAGGATCACCTATATTACCTGGATGCAGGTTTATTATACACCCCGATATGCAAACATGTCGGTTCGAACCACAGCTTTGATCCCTCCTTTGTGTCTTTCTTTGTACTGGAAAATGTGATTTCGAACCCCCGAGGGGGTGACTTTGATGGAATGATACTGAGGAGGGAGGCAAGGTGGATCTATAAGCAGAGGACCACTGAACCTCCAGGACTTAACACATCCTTGACATTCAATGCCTTTTTGTAGGGGCTAAGTCGCTGAATTGGACTGAAACATGCATATGTATGCATATACACCAATATGCCCTCTCCCTTTTATTGTTTCCCTCTGCTCGCCCCCCATGGGCATTCTTTTTTGTGTTAGCCTTGTGTGCGTTTTTCCTACCTCTCCTTGTCTGTACATATCCCTCAGATTAAGACGATATTAATTTCATCTGACCAATTTACTGTACATCTAATACGATGTTTGTTGTAACATACTTATTAAGATTCTTGGTAGACAGCTTATGGTAATAATATGTCCATATAGATCTTTCTATGAACCAAATGAATGACATATGTAAATTCCTTCCTCCGGGGGTAGATGGCACTGTGTGGTGATGTGTCTGGAGATGTTCCCAATGCTCTGCTGTAGTCTTTTGGCGTCTGTTCCGACACTCGGATATGACGAAGGGCTCTTCTTGCCCTGCGTCATACCTTAGGTGAATATTAACCAGGCATTGACGGCGCAGCCCGGCCCCCTTGTATGCATCTGACGACTTATGGCCGTTGCGCTGCTGGGACCGCGCATGCGCCGTCAACCGAACGTTCGGATCAGAGGTGACGTTGGAGAGCTGCACCGAATGTTCGTACTGCACTGAACGTTCGGATTGAGGACGGTGCTGGACGTCACGTCTACGCGGCTCTGTCTCTTCCGGGGGACTGGCTTTTAAGAAGGACCTGGGACACAGCAGAGGATAGAAGCCTTGGCGTCCTACTGCTGTGGTTCCCCGGTCACTAAAGGTTAAGGTAAGGATATTTTTTCTCAATATTTGGCAGCATGAACATTTTTGTACAATGCCCTAATGCTGAAGCATTGTGATTTTTTGATATGGATATGGGTAGCTGTGTCTCTATGTGGATCTCCCCACCACTGTACCATGCACAATGACCTGATACGGACACTCTTCCTTGGATTGGGAAGTAGTTGGTCCGGTTTAGGAGTGTGTGGACATGGGTGGGTTGAGGAGATGCAGCAACACCAGAAAAACAGGCAATAGCTTAGACATTTTGGGCTAGTTGAATATGAATGGAATCTTTGGGCACTATATTATACACTGCCCTATGCTTAAATCTATAGAACCTCGTGTGAAGGTTAAAAGAGCGGTCCAACTTTCGCCTGACAGGGCGGGTGCTTCTGGTACCACCTGTCACTAGGTGGAGCAAGGGACATTTCCTGACCACGCCACGCAGCAACACGCCCCCAAAGGAAGTAATAATGTGGTGAGCATATTGTTAACGTATGTACCAATTATTGAACATGTTATGCAAGAATATGCTATTGATGTAATTCTCTCTTTTGATCGGTAGATGTATATAATACACGTGGAATAGTCCTGAGGAAGCAGATTGACTGCGAAACGTTGACTATACTTCCACATTACTTAGTACCACCTGGATGTTTGGATGTTCATGTTAAAATGTATTATACATCCTTTTTATACAATTGTATGGAAATTTTAGAATTTGTTACAAATAAAATCTGCTTTTATGGAAACAATTATGTCTGTGCTCACTCTAGACGACAAACAATCCAGTAAAGTCCCCTGTCTCGTTTTTAACCACGTCCCAGGCGAGGACATCCTCGTGTCTGGATCTGGTTTTTCTTTCTTTTTAATTTGGCGTAACATTATCTTTCACTATATGGAAAACAATTTGCCTAACTTTACTGCTGTCTTATTTTTTAACTCAAAAAACTGATTTTTTTAAAAAAAAATCACGCTTGTAAGACCGTTGCGCAAATACGGTGTGACATAAAGTTTTGCAACGGCCACCATTTTATTCTCTAGGGTGTTAGAAAAGAAATATATATAATGTTTGGTGGTTCTAAGTAATTTTATAGCAAAAAAACCTGGTTTTAACTCCTAAGCACCGAACTCCAAACAGAGGCTCGGTCTTAAAGTGGTTAATAAAATTGACATTTATAAAGCACAGCGGGGGAATTGGAACTATTACAGGGAATGGGTGTAAAAATAAAAAGAATTTAAAGGAAAGCCTAGTCATGTGACTCACCCTAATCAAATCTGAGTTCCACCCATTTAACAGTCAGCAGCTGCAAAAAGTGTAGCTGCTGACTTTTAATAAATGGCTACTCATCGGTCGCCCGATGCATTGCTCCTCTTCCCCTCCCCTCCATGGTGCCAGGATAGCAAGTGTGGGCGCCCAGCTGTGGCTTTACGTCCGGGCGCACACTGCGCATGTGCGAGCTGCGCTGGGCGCTGTGAATGGCCAGGCAATCTTCTGGGACCTGTGACGTGTCTTAAAAGATTGCCAGGAGGGAGGGGGAGAGGTGAACTTTCTTCCAGTTCCGCGGCGCCAGGAGAGGAAGTGGGAGCTGGGACCCTGTGAAAACAGGCCCCCAAACTAAAAATGACATGCCAGTTGTGATATGTCAGGGGGTCACTTACACATAATGCGGAATTATACTTTTGGGTGGAACTCCACTTTAAGTATACAGACTTTCCTAGGATACCACAGGCTCTACACAGTGGCATGCATTTTATAAATAGGCCGTGATTCTGCAGAGTGTAACAGAGAGCAGGTAGTGATATCTGCTCTCCAGTAGAAATCATTGTAACATTAACCTTGATGTAGCGTTTTACATTTTTATATGTTCACTATTTCATATATCCATTATTATGGAGATTGTAGCTAGGCACGCTTTAAGCAAGAGGAATAGCAAAGAACAACCACTGCTCCCAACAGCTAACCAGGAGGCAGAGCCGGCATACACAATGGCTGCCCCACCATGGACATACATTAACAAATTAAAGAAAGTAACAAAAAAAAGATTTTTAAGAGCTTAATGATTGCCAATCAGGTGATTTACATTGCAGTGTTCTATATGCAGGGGGGCAGCAAATTTACAAGCTGTACACTCACTACTTTACACTGTAGCAAAGTGTAATTTCTTCAGTGTTGACACATGAAAAGATAGAATAAAATATTTACAAAAATGTAAGGGGTGTACTCACTTTTGTGAGATACTGTAAGTAACAAATCCACATTTTGTTATGTTACAGCCCTATTCCAAAATTCATTAAATTCATTATTTTCCTCAAAACTCTACAAACAATGCCCCATAATGACAACGTGAAAGAAGTTTGAAATCTTTGCACATTAAAAATAAAAAATCCCATGTACATAAGTATCACAGCCTTTACCATGACACTCACAATTGAGTGCAGGTGCATTCTGTTTCCACTGATCATCCTTGAGATGTTTCTACAATTTGATTGGAGTCCACCTTTGGTAAATGCAATTGATTGGACATGATTTGGAAAGGCACACACCTGTCTATATAAGGTCCCACAGTTAACAGTGCATATCAGCGCACAAACCAAGCCGTGAAGTCCAAGGAATTGTCTGTAGACCTCTGAGACAGGATTGTATGGAGGCACAGATCTAGGGAAGGGTACAGAAAACTTTCTGCAGCATTGAAGGTCCCAGAGAGCACAGTGGCCTCCATCATCCGTAAATGGAAGAAGTTTGGAAGGACTCTTCCTAGAGTGGGCCGCCTGGCCAAACTGAGAGATCGGGGGGAGAAGGGCTTTAGTCAGGGAGGTGACCAAGAACCCGATGGTCACTCTGACAGAGCTCCAGCCTTTGTCTGTGGAGAGAGGAGAACCTTCCAGAAGAACAACCATCTCTGCAGCACTCCACCAATCAGACCTGTATGGTAGAGTGACCAGATGGAAGCCACTCCTCGGTAAAAGGCACATGACATCCCGCCTGGAGTTTGACAAAAGGCACCTGAAGGACTCTCAAACCATGAGAAATAAAATTCTCCGGTCTGATGAAACAAAGATCAAACTCTTTGACCTTAATGGCAAGCGTCATGTATGGAGGAAACCAGGCACTGCTAATCACCTGGCCAATACCATCCCTACAGTGAAGCATGGGGGTGGCAGCACCTGTATGGATGTTTTTCAGTGACAGGAACTGGGAGACTAGTCAGAGCACTCTGGACCTCAGACTGGGGCGAAGGTTAATCTTCCAACAGGACAACGACCCTAAGCAAACAGCCAAGGTAACAAAGGAGTGGCTGTGGGACAACTCTGTGAATCTCTCTGAGTGGCCCAGCAGAGCCCAAACTTGAACATGAGTGAATATCTCTGGAGAGATCTGAAAATGACTGTGCACCGACGCTCCCCATCCAACCTGATGGAGCTTGAGAGGTCCTGCAAAGAAGAATGGGAGAAACTGCCCAAAAATAGGTGTGCCAAGCTTGTAGCATAATACTCAAAAAGACTTGAGGCGGTAATTGGTGCCAAAGGTGCTTCAGCAAAGTACTGAGCAAAGGCTGTGATACTTATGTACATGGGATTTTTTCATTTTTTATGTTTACTAAATTTGCAAATATTTCAAATAAACTTCTTTCACATTGTCATTATGGGGTATTGTTTGTAGAATTTTGAGGAAAATAATGAATTGAATCTATTTTGGAATAAGGCCGTAACATAACAAAATGTGGAAAAAGTGAAGCGCTGTGAATACTTTCCATATGCGCTGTACAATGTTTTTTATACACTGTATACAATGAGATATGATGCCAGATATACTCAGTAACTGATTTGGGGTTTCCATACACTTAGGCCCCATTCACACTGATCAGTTTTTGATGCGCTTTTGTTGCTTAAAAAGCAGAACAAAAACGTATGAAAAATCTGTCCCTTTAATGGACTCCGGAACGCGGTGCTGGAAATCCACCTGCACATGCCATCTGCAGCGGGTGTCAGTGTTAACTTAATGACACCCCAAACGCAAGTCAAAAACACAGTGCATTTGCCTGCACTGGATGGCATAGTACTGTAGTATCATGCAATCTGGTTGCTGTGCTTGTTATAATGTATTGTATGCATGACCTTTGGTGCGGTCTCACATTCAAATAAATGAGCTGAAATCGCACTGCACCCGGATCACATGAATAGCTTAGGAAGGCACAGCGCGTTCCTGCAATCACCAGTGGAAGTCCGTTGTGACAAAACACATCGTGATTGGGCTGTACGGAACACCAACAAGCAGACGTCTCATTCCCCTGTCTCCCCGCTGGATGGAGGAGAGCAGGTAGAGGATAGTGGCTGGTCACGGAGTCTGAACAAGTCCAGGGACAGCCAGCGTCTGCATATGATGACATGCTTTAGTGTTTGCTGAGGAATAAATGGTTTATACAGCTTTACACTATGTCCTGGAGTGAATGAATTATAACCACAACCAAAAGGGTTGCTAAGTGCAGAGTTAGCACTACCAAGCGCTGTGGCTAGAGCATGAGAAATGCCTAGCAAATAGTTGCTGTAAGAGTCCAACTTTTGGGGAAGTCGGGCACCTGCATGCTCACGTGGTGTATGGTGGATGAAATCCTACGAAAGCTTTCAAGATAGAGCCAGTGTTGAACCAGACCTATATCGATTTTATTTGATGATTTCTTATTACAATGGACTGTCACTTATCACTAGGTGCTGTTTATATACCGTATGTTTATTTTGATGTGCTGTAGCGCTGCTTATGTCCTATGGATATAGTTGTATTTTGACTGTATGGGGAAAGCTGACCACTGGGTCTAGGGGATTAGGCGCATCACGGATAGGGTTGCCACATCATCCCTTTAATCCAGGACACATACTAATTACACAGGTTCTGTGGCTGATTAAGGTTGTAATTAAACTCATTTGGTGCCTTATCTGCATTAAATTAGCCTCAGAAACTGTGTAATTCATATGTGTCCTGGATTAAAGGGATGATGTGGCAACCCTAATCACGGATCGCAGTGAATGGCCGGAGCTATCACATGTAAACAAGCCGGCGGAAGTGCCGGCTTTTCTCTCCCCTCTCCGCACCGATCGGTGCATTGTGAGAGGAGAGAGGGGGAGAGAGGACATGCTGCAGCGCTGTGGGCGATGTGTAACAGATTGCAACCCCCACCATCCATCCAGCCTCACCAATCACCCAGCCATCCTCACCCCATCCATGCTCAGCTACCCATCCATCCATGCTCACCCATCCAGCCATCCTCACCCAGCCATGCTCACCCATCCAGCCATGCATGCTCATCCACCCATCCATGCATGAGAAATGCCTAGCAAATAATTGCGGTAAGAGTCCAACTTTTGCTGGAGGGGCAGGGCGTAACCTCATCGTCATGACCGGAAGTTCCGGAAGAGATGGTGTGAGAGTGTAAACGCCGAGACCGGTCTACAGCCTGAGCATATCCTGAAATACCCTGAGAAATCGGAGAGATAACCCGGGAATATTGCTGGAACATACCTGGCCTGAATTGACACCAACGAAGGAGACTACCGAACGGCGGGGAGTCCGTGCAAAAGGTCACTAAGAAATCTTCTGATCCTAAAGGTAAAGGTCGAGGGGAGGTTGGCGGAGGATTGAGAAAGCCGGAGACTGCAGTGTGCCAGGGTGGGGAGCGGAGATACGGGCAGAGATACGGGCACGGTGGACAAATACCGGTACGCCGGTGCCGAGTTGGGCCCCCGGGCGAATATCAAGGAGTGAACTGTTCACTGTGGTGGTAATTAAACCTCCCCCCGCCCTGATATAACAGGACACGTTGGAGAGATATTGATAAATTCCCTTGTAGTGCTTACAAAACGGAGGATTCTCCAGTGCACGGGTACATTGGTGTCAGTTTATTTGGAGGTCCGACAGAGTCCGCATTGCGCGGCGCCACCACTGAACCGACTTGAACCGTGTGGAGATCGCTGGCGTGGCTGGTGTGTGTGACATTGAGATCTGGGATTGGCGGCTACAACTCACAGTGGTGGAGTACAGGACTACATGATAACTGATCTTATAATTTGGAGAGACAGCCATAAGTAATGTATTAAGAAGTATTGCTATTGGAAACTGGTGTGGTGAAATTGTGATGTCATCCCTGACACGTTAAAGTGGTGTGGTCAAAGGTTATCGTTATGAAGAATTATGTAATGAATACCGACAGAGAGGTTTAAT
>BLSH010277625.1:2034957-2047982 GCA_018402905.1 Glandirana rugosa
TTAGGTTAAACAGGACTTTTTTTATGTTCCGTATTAGGTCTACCTATGTATTTCATCAACACTACTATACATTTCTAAATGGTTGTGTACAGTTTCAATTTTTTAACACAAGTCCGCAATTGTAAACATAATGAGAGTCAGTGATTCCTCAATTTTTCGGTATGAAGAGAAAATAATGGAGGCCAGGGCCATAGTCACAACGGTTGGAGGGCGTCGCAAAAAATGACAGTTTCGTACCCTTTAAATGACCGCCTCGTGTAAAGAGGATGCAAGTGACTGTCTGCGTCGAGAAGAACTGAAACACCCCAAAATACAAGCAGAATGGTCCTCAATTGATCCGTCCCTTTCTTAGGGGCCAGCTGAATTCTTTCCCTGCCTAGTTAACTCCTGGTAAGACGAACATAAAACCCCACAAAGTCAAGAAGAGCTGCGTCTGTCAGTGAACGTAGGAGAAATGTGCTCCGCCAGTAAATTTCCCATGCTTTGACAGTAAAAAACGCTGCGGGAGGTTGGCAACACTGATACCGGGACCGGAGGTAATAAAAGAGAAGTATGGCTTTTTAACTCCTTAGTGACTGAGAGTAATACAAATGTTAACGCCTGAACACAATTTTTTAACTTTGACATGTGTTGGTAAATCTTTACATATCATCACAACTACTTTATGTATCCATCTGGATTATGCCTTGTATTTTTTTCAGGACAAATTGGATTTCTTTTGGTGGTAAATGGTAAGTTTATTTTATTTCAGGTACTTATATAGCGCAGTCAATTTACGCAGTGCTTTACATATATATTGTACATTCACATCAGTCCCTACCCTCAAAGGAGCTTACAATCTAATTTCCCTAACTCACATTCACACATATACTAGGGCCAATTTAGACAGAATCTAATGTCTTTGGAGTGTGGGAGGAAACCGGAGTACCCGGAGGAAACCCATGCAGGCACAGGGAGAACATGCAAACTCCAGGCAGGTAGTGTCATGGTTGGGATTCGAACCAGCGACTCTTTTGCTGCTAGGCGAAAGTGCTAACCACTACAAATGGTAATGGATATCGCCTGATTTATTTTTTTAACAAAGGAAAACTGGCCCAAAATAGTAAAAAAAAAAAAAATACTATTTTTTTTTAAATTTATCTGTATATTTCTTGCTATTCCCATAATTTACCACCAAAGAATAACCTAAAATAAATTCTCCTGCTCCTGACGATTGCAGAAATACCACATTTGTGTATGTTATTTGTAGCCGCAGCAGGGCCCAGAAGCAATAGCCACTTCGCCCCCGGAAGGATTTTCCACGTTAGGACCAGAACACTTTTTGCGATTCGGTACTGAGTTGCTTTAACTGACAATTGCGCTGTCGTGCAACGTTGAACCCAAATGTAATTTGCGTCCTTTTTTTCCCACAGATAGAGCTTTTCTTTTTTTACTTTCACTAATTTATTCATTGGTTTTGGCCGATTTATATTCTTCCTCATATTTATGGTAAAAAAAAAAAAAAAAATCGCAATCTGCGTTTATTGATTGGTTTGCACAAAAGTTGCCACGTTTACAAACCATGAGAATTAATTTCTGGCGTTTTCACAATTTTTTTTTTTTACTGGTAATGGCAGCGATCTGTGATTTTTATTGGGACTTTGATATTGGAACAGACATTTCGGACACTTTTTTTGGACCAATGACAATTATACAGCGATCAGAAATTGATATATTCACTGATTACTGTATAAATGTCATTGGCAGTGAAGTGGTTAACCTGCAGGGGGCAGTGAAGGGGTTAACTGTGTCCTCTAGGCGTGTTTTAACTGTATGGGCCTGGGCTACCATGGGCATAAGACATCTAACTGATCCCAGTGACAGGGATCAGTAGATCTTTTAAATGCCCACTGACAGAGTGGGGAACCGCCGTGTTTACATCGGCGGTTCCCCGTTCTTTCTCTCTGCCAGGTCATGGCGGACATCGGGTCCGCCCGAGCCGCAGGCACATTCCTGCAGAGTGCGCCAGGCATGAGAGTGTGACGGCGGCGGTGCAGTCCCGCCCGCTAGCTGCGCACGCGCAAGCCGCTGTTTATAGATGGCAATTTGCGGAATAGAGCCGGACTGCAGCAGTAAATATACGTGAGCCGGTCGGGACCCGGATAGTGTGCTTTTTCCTTTTTGTTTTCATTCTATCTACAACACAATGAAACTAATTAAAAAAATGCTTAACCACGGGAGTGCGCATGCGCGCGGGATCTGGAATGGCCGCTTAGCCAAGGAGCCGCGCACCCGACCAGCCCTGCATAGCCCTGTACGGGACCCCGGAGGTCACCCTCTCAGCTGGAAACGGTCATCCCGGCACCAGGAAAGCAGTGGGAATGAGCGTATGGCGGAGGGGGGTGAGAATCGGGCCGCACATCGCCCACAGCCTCCAACCACTCGTTCGGCCGTTAAGGCCGCCAAGATGGCGTCTGTGGCTTCTCAGGGAGGAAGCATGAGCCCTCACTTGCCAGGACAGCAGCTTCTCAGGGATCTGCAAGGCACCCACGAGGATCAACTGCAGCCTGCCTTCCTCTCTTCTCAGGTCAGTACCTCACCTGCATCCACTGAATCTCTGATTGAGAGAACCTTGGATGAACTGCTATTAGCTCAATCTGAGCCTGCCCCAGACAATGCAGCGCCATTTGTAGCTAGTCCTTGTTCCCCCATGCAGGACCCAGAGCAGCCATCTCTGTTTAATCAATTCTCTGCGCTATTGGAACAAAGCTTGGCAAAAACTGCACAATAATGGCCACTATTAAAGCTGACTTGCAGGGACTGGGTGTCCACATTGACGCTGTGGAACGCAAGCTGGAAGATACTATTTCCCGCACTAACCAGAACACAAGGTGCATTGAAACGCTGCAGCAACAACTGGATCAGGCCCTTAATAAGCTTGATGACCTGGAGAACGGGTCTCGCAGGTAAAATTTTCGCATACGAGGCCTTCCGGAATCGGTTAAAGACGTTGATAAGGCAGTCCACACCTTCATGCAGACTATGCTACCTGATTTGCCTCCCCAACGTTTGGACTTGGACAGGGCACACAGGGCTTTACAACAGCCGCGACCTGAAGTTCCCCCGTGGGATATTATCGTGAAGCCTCACTATTATGCCACTAAGGAGCTGATCATGCAGAAAGCAAGGGAGGTCCCCTCTCTATCCCTTTTGGGTCATGACATCCAGGTTTTTGGGGACATTTCGCCCTTTATGGCACAGAAGAGAAGAGCATTGAAACCCCTACTGTCGGCCCTCACCAGCCAGTCCATTAAATATAGATGGTCTTTTCCCTTCCGTCTATCCTTCACGTTTTCTAACAAACGATACGCCTTCTCTTCATTTACTGAAAGTGAATCTCTTCTCATGCAGCTTGGCATAGTCTCGCATGTGGGTCCGGAAACAGGCCCATCCTCATCACTGAGGGAATTGCCTAGGAGCTCAATCCGTCCGATCTCTCCATTGTGGCAGCAGGCTAGTTCCAGTCGGCGTAGATCTTCGAAACACCCCTGACACGCCACCTGCCATTCAGGGAGCATCATTTCTCACACTACCCTGATTGGGTGAACAACAATTCTGCTGGTACTTTATGGGGCCTCCCCATATTGAAGTTGTCTAACTCGGTCCTAGTTATAAATGGTTCAGTTTCCCTTAACAAGCTTTGACAGACTCCTACTTTCTAAGCCTCCGCCTGTTGAGGTCCTTACGTTAATGGTTGGGGGGTTGAAGGGGGAGTAATGCAGGAATGTATTATATGCTATGTGTTCACGGGGATTCAGTATTGATATATTATGTGGTTCACAAGTTAACATATACTTAGCTGTTCGGCTAGGGCTTGGTCGGGTGGACAAGCGCACTCGCTCGATGATTCGGGCGTTTGGCTCGAATTTCGTGTCGCACAGATTTGAGACACGGATATTTTTTTGTGCCTCTGACTGGGGATTTCTTTTTCCCCCCAGGCGGAGGAATTCTTTTATTTTTGATCTTACTCTCTATTCTCACTCTCTCCTCGCTTTACTTTCTAACGTTGTTTCCCCTTTTTTCCCTTTGAATAATTTCTATGAGCTGTGGAGAATTGGACCGTATCAAGCGGCTGGTAAGACATGGATCCTCGGTTGCCTGTGTATCGTGAATTCAGCTCCCTGGGGTGGGGTAAGTGATGGCCTGATACACGCATTAGCTTTTGCCTCCCTCTGTACACCATGAGCACCATTATAGATACCAATAATTCGTGTAAGGTAATATCTCATAATGCCCAGGGCCTCAATTCCCCAGTAAAGCATCGCAAGGCGTTCCAATTCTACCACTCTTGCCAAGCAGACATACTCCTGCTCCAGGAAACACATTTTCCCAAATCATACCGTCCATCATTTATTCATAAAAACTATCCCGTTTTCTTTCTGGCCAACGCGGTAGATAAAACAAGGGGGGGTTGCAATTTGCTTTTCAAAAAAGCTTTCATTCACACTCACGCAAGAAATTAGGGATCCTGAGGGTAGGTTCCTTTTGGTCAAGGCCAGAGTGGGGGAGCACTTGTGCTCTATTGTAAGCTACTATGGACTGAACTCAGGCCAGGCACACTTTATGTCCAGACTGTTGCGGGCATTATCACCCCACCTGGAGGGACAAATTATAATTGGGGGAGACACAAATTTAGCCCTGGTTATCCTTGGACAAATCTAACCCATCGCACCCATCTCTTAAGAGGGCTCCTAAGGCGGGTACAAGGGTGGCAAAAATGTGGCACGCCTCTAATCTAGTGGATGCGTGGCGGGAACTAAACCCATCAACTCGGGATTATACCTTTTACTCGTCCCCACATGCCACCTATTCGTGCATAGATCACGTCTTTGTCTCACATGCTCTGGTGCCTGGCATACTTAAGGCTAAGATTATAGAAACGGCATGGTCGGACCATGCTATGGTAACAATTAGGTTCGTAGCCCTTTCGGGGCCCCCCCCCACTCTAATCAGTGGAAACTCAATGAATCTCTTTTGTCAGACCCATCTTGCTGTGAGGACATAAAGATTAACTTGCAACAGTACTTTGCTGACAACGTCTCGGGAGACGTAATTCCCGTGATGGTGTGGGCGGCCCATAAGGCTGTGGTAAGGGGGAGGCTGATCCAACTGGCATCCCAGCTAAGTAAAGCTAGGAAGGAACATATTCAAGCTCTAGACACTAAATTACAAAATCTGATTCGCTGTCACAAACGCTCGGCAGACCCTTCCATACTACGACAAATTGAGGACACTAGGGTTGAGCTCAATTTGGCGTTGACCACTAAGGCGGAAAAAAGTATCCGCTGGGCCTCCACAAAATTCTATATGCATAGAGACAGAATAGGGACTCTACTGGCACACAAATTGAATCCCCGCATGAAAACGTTCACGTTGCCCAAAGTTCGTTGTTCAGATGGCACTCATTCCCAGAACCCCAATAAGGTCCTTGAGGTTTTTCATAAATTTTATTCCTCCCTATATAAGGTCCCCAGGGGCGAGAACCCAGAGGCATGTGACAGATACTTGAATTCCCTTGCGTTACCCAAAATCTCAGAAAAAAACACAGGTCTCGAATGGAAGCCCCCTTCACGGAGCAGGAAATTGTGGAGGCGCTCAAAGTTACGAAAACGGGCTCGGCCCCAGGCCCTGACAGATTCCCAGCTGCATATTACCGTAAATTTCAAGGCATACTAGTTCCCCACATGGTTAGTTATGTTAATGCTATTCGGGGTGGAGTCCCCCTGGATCCCCTATCCCATATGGCATATGTAACAGTGATCCCAAAACCGGGCAAGGATCTCGGAGAGGTGGAGAATTATCGGCCAATATCACTTATAGATAATGATATAAAAATTTTCACTAAAGTAATGGCCGATAGATTGTTGGCCTTCATTGGGGAATACATCAATGGGGACCAGGTGGGCTTCATCCCGGGACGTCAGGGACCTGATCAGATACATAGAGCGGTAGATGTGATCTCCCTCTTAAAATCTTACTGGTCGGGGGGGCCTCCCCAGAAAGGGATGCTCCTCTCGATCGACTGACAAAAAGCATTTGATACGGTTTCCTGGGCTTACATGTTTAAGGTGCTGAAGGACTGGGGATTCGGTCCGTTTCTCTTACAATCACTACTGGCGCTCTACTCACAACCCCAAGCTAAGGTGAAATTAATGGGCTTCCATTCAACTCCTTTTCGGATAGAACGGGGCACGCATCAGGAATGCCCTCTATCCCCGTTACTCTTTGCCATTGTGATCGAGACAGCAGCAGTGGCCATTCGTACGGATGCGAATGTTAGAGGGGTACAATGTGGGGCCGTAATGCATAAATGCACATTATTTGCGGATGATATGTTGTTGTTTGTTACATCACCAGTCACGTCCCTACCGAATATAATTAGGATCTTGAAGGAGTTTGGCGGGGCCCCGGGGCTTAGAATTAACGAGACGAAGTCAGTGGCTATGAATATTAATATCCCTATTGCTTCATTGCCCCATATAAAGAATTAATTTCCCTTCCGGTGGGTGGACATGGCCCTCCCGTACCTGGGTGTAAATTTGACCCCATTATATTCATCTCTTTACGCTGCAAATTATCCTGAGTGTTTCCGGCGGCTAGGGCGGTTGATGGACAGCTGGGCACATGGTGACATCTCATGGTTGGGCAGGGCAAATGCTGTCAAAATTACATTATTACCAAAGCTCCTCTATTATTTTAGGTCCTTGCCCATACCGATCCCTAGAGCAGACCTACAGAGATTTCAGTCCAAAGTCTTGGCATTTATATGGGGCACGAAAGGGCACAGACTAGCGAAGGCCACACTTTTTGCGACCAGGACTGGGGGATTGGGGATACCTGACTTACAGTGCCTTGCGAAAGTATTCGGCCCCCTTTGAACTTTGCGACCTTTTGCCACATTTCAGGCTTCAAACATAAAGATATAAAACTGTAATTTTTTGTGAAGAATCAACAACAAGTGGGACACAATCATGAAGTGGAACGAAATTTATTGGATATTTCAAACTTTAACAAATAAAAAACTGAAAAATTGGGCGTGCAAAATTGTTCAGCCCCTTTACTTTCAGTGCAGCAAACTCTCTCCAGAAGTTCAGTGAGGACCTCTGAATGATCCAATGTTGACCTCAATGACTAATGATAATAAATAGAATCCACCTGTGTGTAATCAAGTCTCCGTATAAATGCACCTGCACTGTGATAGTCTCAGAGGTCCGTTTAAAGCGCAGAGAGCATCGTGAAGAACAAGGAACACACCAGGCAGGTCCGAGATACTGTTGTGGAAAAGTTTAAAGCCGGATTTGGATGCAAAAAGATTTCCCAAGCTTTAAACATCCCAAGGAGCACTGTGCAAGGGATAATATTGAAATGGAAGGAGTATCAGACCACTGCAAATCTACCAAGACCTGGCCGTCCCTCTAAACTTTCAGCTCATACAAGGAGAAGAATGATCAGAGATGCAGCCAAGAGGCCCATGATCACTCTGGATGAACTGCAGAGATCTACAGCTGAGGTGGGAGACTCTGTCCATAGGACAACAATCAGTCGTATACTGCACAAATCTGGCCTTTATGGAAGAGTGGCAAGAAGAAAGCCATTTCTTAAAGATAGCCATAAAAAGTGTCGTTTAAAGTTTGCCACAAGCCACCTGGGAGTCACACCAAACATGTGGAAGAAGGTGCTCTGGTCAGATGAAACCAAAATCAAACTTTTTGGCAACAATGCAAAATGTTATGTTTGGCGTAAAAGCAACACAGCTCATCACCCTGAACACACCATCCCCACTGTCAAACATGGTGATGGCAGCATCATGGTTTGGGCCTGCTTTTTTTCAGCAGGGACACGGAAGATGGTTAAAATTGATGGGAAGATGGATGGAGTCAAATACAGGACCATTCTGGAAGGAAACCTGATGGAGTCTGCAAAAGACCTGAGACTGGGACGGAGATTTGTCTTCCAACAAGACAATGATCCAAAACATAAATCAAAATCTACAATGGAATGGTTCACAAATAAACATATCCAGGTGTTAGAATGGCCAAGTCAAAGTCCAGACCTGAATCCAATCGAGAATCTGTGGAAAGAACTGAAAACTGCTGTTCACAAACGCTCTCCATCCAACCTCACTGAGCTCGAGCTGTTTTGCAAGGAGGAATGGGCACAAATTTCAGTCTCCCGATGTGCAAAACTGATAGAGACATACCCCAAGCGACTTACAGCTGTAATCGCAGCAAAAGGTGGCGCTACAAAGTATTAACTTAAGGGGGCTGAATAATTTTGCACGCCCAATTTTTCAGTTTTTTATTTGTTAAAAAAGTTTGAAATATCCAATAAATTTCGTTCCACTTCATGATTGTGTCCCACTTGTTGATTCTTCACAAAAAAATTACAGTTTTATATCTTTATGTTTGAAGCCTGAAATGTGGCAAAAGGTCGCAAAGTTCAAAAGGGGGCCGAATACTTTCGCAAGGCACTGTATTAACCTATTACAAAGCAGACCAAATAGCGCAACTGTCAGTGGTATATTCACGTCGTGAGAAGCCGGGTTGGGTTCAGCTGGAGCGTTTGGCAACTCATGGCCACACGTTAGATTACCTGCTTTGGCGTCCATTTAAAGACAGACCACTTATAGGGGCCCCCACACTTTCACATCCTTCGCGATGTGGGATCGACTTTGGAAAAACAAGTCCTTGGTCTCTCCATATACCCCGTTAGCTCACTTATTCCATAGTCCTGAGTTTGTGTCAGGTTTGGAAATAAGTGCCTTTAAATGGTGGACAGATAAAGGCCTTTATCGTATAGGCCACTTTTTTACACATAAAGGCCCCTTTACATTGTCCCATTGTATCTCTGTTCTGGAGATGCCCACGTCGGAGAGATTTTGATTTTTTCAAATTTCACATTATCTTCGATCGATCTACACGACGGAAGCTCCCCCCACCTTGACCACTTATGAAAAATGGTGTACAGAGGGTGGAGGCTCCAGAGGAGGCATCACCGTGATATATGGGCTGTTGCTTCCCCCCTCTCTGAAACTGCCTTATATGCTGGCACGGGAGAAGGACTTACAAGGTGAAGCGGATCTGGAGACTTGGTCGGATAGACTGCTTCTAGCATATAAAGGTATCATGAATATCTCCCTAGTAGAGGCAGGCCTCAAAGTCCTGACAAGGTGGTACTTAGTGCCCACGGGCCTAGCAAAGATGTACCTGTCAGCATCCCCTGCATGCTTCCGGGGATGTGAGTTGCAGGGGACTATGTTACACACATGGTGGGAATGCCCGAAAATTAGGAGTTTTTGGAATAGGGTCCCGAGTCTGGCGCTGCTGAATGATATTCCTTCAGATTGGCCTAGACACTTGAAACGCCTTTTGTGTCTTATATTACTAGCCGCTAAGATCACTATAGCGGGGGCTTGGAAGGCTCATTCCGTCTCATTCAACAAATTTAGGCATAAGGTTTCCTGGATAATGACGCATGAAAAAATAGCAAGTATTATTACAGACCGCAAAAGGCAATTCGAAAGAACATGGGAACCCTGGGCGGAATTCGCACATATACCGCTCGCCGCACTTTAGGACGGTGAGTGGATGGAAACTTCCTCTTTAAGGTTACCCGAGTGCTCCTCGAGGCCCGGTTCTTCACCTCATCCTCCGCTTCTTCCTATCGCTCTACATCTGCTTTTTCTTTTCCTCTTAAGTACTCTCTTTCTTTCCTCTTTAATCTATTCTTCTCACATTCTACTTTCTCATAGTAACTAAGATATCAACCTATCATTATATTTATATCTCCATTTGCAGCTTTCTTTGATATTGGGTGGATACTTCATGATAGGTCCAAAGGTATAAGTTTAAGGTCGTGGTACCCGTGCCTTCCAGTAGTGAACTGGACCCACTGATAAATACATTTTCTATCAGGATGTAAGGCTTTTCTGGCGAGATTAGGACTCGAGGCTGATGATGTAGTGTTTAAAAGTCTCCCGATTACCCGGATTTCAGCCAAAAGAGAGGCACGGTTACTCTTTATGTTATCGCTTTATATATACAAGATTATTTGCCGACTATCAATATAATTATTTGCTTAACACTTGCATGGGACAAGGAGGTCGGTTACAGGTGGGGTAGATCATCCCTGCCCGATTACAGTGTGATCCCAGATGGGGTGATCGGGAAGCGGGAAGGAAATGTCCCATACTCAACATGTTATCATTCTCAAGTTAAATATTCCCTTATGACCATGTGCACATACCACGTGAAAGTTGTAACGTTATGCTGTAACGTTATCGCTGTGAATTTGATTTACTTTATCAATAAAAATATTGAAATAAAAAATGCTTAACCCCTTCAGCCCCGGAGCCCTTTTTTACACTTGTTGTTTACAAGTTAAAATCATTTTTTTTTGCTAGAAAATTACTTAGAGTCCCCAAACATTATATATATTTTTTTTTCAAACACCCTAGCGAATAAAATGGCGATTGTTGCAATACCTTTTGTCACACTGTATTTGCGCAGCGGTCTTACAAGTGTGATTTTTTTGGAAAAAATTCACTTTTTTGAGTTAAAAAGTAAGACAAAAGTAAAGTTAGCCCAATTTTTTTATATATTGTGAAAGAGGATGTTACGCCGAGCAAATAGATACCAAACATGTTACGGTTGAAAATTGCGTACACTCGCAGAATAGCGAAAACCTAAGGTACTTAAAAATCTCCATAGGTGGCATTTTAAAATTTTTTAAAGGTTACCAGGTTAGAGTTACAAAGGAGGCCTAGTGCTAGAATTATTGCTCACACTCTGACGATCGTGGCGATACCTCACATGTGTGGTTTGAACACCGTTTTCATATCCGGGCGTGACTTACCTATGCGTTTTCTTTGCTGCGCGAGCTCATGGGGACGCTTTACATTTTTTAAATTTTTTTTACCACGGTTCCTTTAAAAAAAAAAAATCTGATCACTTTTATTGTTGTCACAGGCAATATAAACATCCCTTGTGACAGTAATATATGGTGACAGGTACTATTTATGGAGGGATCGAGGGTCTAAAAGACCTCTCATCCCTCCTTTGCACTTAAAAGTATTCAGATTGCCAAAAACAGCGCTTCTGAATACTATAATTTTTTTAAAACCGGCGCCATTGCCCGCTGAGTAAACCAGAGGTGACTCCGCTTCCGGAAATTTCACAAAGGAGACCCGATCAGAGCCCATTGTGGCTTCCATCGGGACTCCTCGCAGCCGGTGGACGCGCCGGATGGATGCTCCAGTCTCCCGTCCCACTCCTGTCGAAAGGGATGCAGGCCCAGTAGATTTCCTCATTAGTGCTCTCCAGCTGCACACTTGACAGTTAGTTATGAAACCACTCCCATTAGACCCACTCAGTACAGAGTCACAGAGAAACACAGAGGGATTTCTTCAGAATAACAAAAGGTAGAAATCTGCAACAAACGTTGTTATAATCCTTGCAATGTACATAGGTCACCCAGAGGGGAATGTTTTTTCTCCACAAAAGTGGAGTTACGCTTTAAAAAAAAAATCAAAAATCCTACTAAGAATATACTGACCCTGACCTTTGACACTTGCATTGACTATAATACTAACCCTGGCACTGACCTAGATCTAACCCTGATCTATCTATTGTCTTTCTTCTATTTTTTAAACATATATATATTTTTTACTTTTTGTATCTGCCTTTCCACTCAGAAGAGGAAGTAAACACAGGGGCGGGCTCAGTGACTGATCACTGTGATAGCCAATCAGAGGCGATCAGGTGACATGGAACCAGGACTCCCAGTGAGAGCCTGGACTCTGTGCTGGGAGCGCACTGTGTGGCATGCTTCCAGCACAAAGAGATGTGTGCAGTATGTGGACCCATGTGGATGGAAAAAAGCCCAGTCCAGTGAGGCTGCAGCTATGCATACCGTTGGCAGTAAGGGGTTAAAAAAAACAAACAATTATACTCCGCTAGATGGCTGCAGCACCAATCCCAGCTTCAGCTGTCCCCCACCACCTCTAAGATAAAGAACTGAAGGATCGAAGACCGCTCATCGCTCAGCTCTCGGTATTCAGCTTGCAGTGAGCCAGTGACTGTCACTGGCTCTCTGCTCTGCCCCTCCAGCACTCACTGGAGTGCTGGGCTGTGGAGGGGGTGGTAGAGACTGGCTCAGCCTCCTAGTGGCTGAGAGGATGAGCCAGCTCCAGGTATCTGGGTGGATCCCGACTGTGAAGTTGGGATCTTTCCTGAGACAGAACTGGTTGAGTGACGTTGGCTGACAGCAAGTTTTAGCCCACCATGCTCTTTGGTGTTTTAAAGTAAAGCATGTACTACTGTTTCCATGTCCCAGTGGGATTTATCTTCCCAGTGGGAACCGGCCCTTATGCCCCATTCACACCAGTGTGACTTGTCATGTGATTTGACAGGACCAAATCGCATGACAACTCCCACCCTATTGTTGGCAATGGAGCTGTTCAAATCGGTGCGATGCTGACTTTGCGGCACAGCACCAATTTGAAAAAGAAGTTCCTGCACTATTTTTGCAGATTTCAGGTGCGACTTGCATAGACATCTCTGCATGAAGTCGTACATATGTCAGTCATATGTCAAGTTGCACTGATGCCCTCATTCATGTTGTTGCCCTTCTCTGAACTCTACAGTTCAAGGCCATTCAACCCGAAACTTTGTAACCAAAACTCAATGGCACACTCAAGATAAGGCCGAAGCAGGGTTTTATAATTCATTCCTGCACTAAGTTGTGTAACAATACATCCTATGCTACACACCAGGGGTGTAACTACAGGAGTTTTAGGTGATGCAATTGCCACCTGGTCCCATGCTCCAGGCGGCCCATGTGACTCCCCCTGTACACCTAGATAGGAGGGGCAGTGGGGACAGAAAAAGGAGATTGAGGACATCTCCATCTCTGCAGGCTCAGCGGAACAGAAAGAATGGACAGGAATAGCTACAGAGCTTCCCGTATACATGCTGAAGTACGTCTCT
>BLSH010277625.1:2061704-2075904 GCA_018402905.1 Glandirana rugosa
AGTACGGAAATACTCAATAATAACGTAACATACCTAAAACTGATCAAATATGAAATCAAAGTGCAAGTGTCCAAAGTGACTTAGTGTAACCTCAATGCAATAACAACTCATAAAGGCATGAGAAGAAATATAAGAAAAAAAATTATATAAATCTGAAAACAATATATAGTATAAAAAACGTGCAACACTGCAAACATAAGGTGCGAGGTGCATATATATATAGTCTCTTGAATGTGGTTTCACCCACAATGGGGTATCGGCTTCTAATTTATCCACAAATCCTTGTAGGACCAGGAAAGAAACTCCATCTGTAACTATTTCTTCTTTTTAGCAAGAGATCTATATATGTGTGACGTGTGAAAAATCCTCTACTGCCCCCCGGTGGCCGCTCACCTCCAAACCCCTTGAGGGTACGCTTTTCTGCATATATTATACAATACGGCAATGGATCATCATCTGATTGTGTCCAATTAATCGAAATCCTCCACTTAAAACAACGGTCTCCCACAGATAAAATATACTATCACACCCCTTAAACAGGGGAGGGGGTATGGATCCTTTATGGTATAATATATAGTGGTCATAAGAGCTCCATATCTCCATCCATGTAAATGTAAGAAAAGATATCTCTCATGGTGTAGTATATCCAAAAAACATTTATTAAAAAATATAGCAACTTACATTCAAACAAAGTGTCATCAACGTCCTGTCATGTATCTAGGAATACAGCATCCAAAACAGCGTGTGAGATCTTCCAGGATCGGCCGCACCCGGAAGTGACGTCACCACGTGTCTCCGACGCGTTGCGTCACGATCACGTGACTTTATCAAGTTTTCAGATTTATATAATTTTTTCTTATATTTCTTCTCATGCCTTTATGAGTTGTTATTGCATTGAGGTTACACTAAGTCACTTTGGACACTTGCACTTTGATTTCATATTTGATCAGTTTTAGGTATTGACAGACCCGCAGTTGAGTCTGTGGTGCTGCTAATACCAAGTACTGTGCTGAGTATGTGCACAGACTCTTTTGAGATTGCACCTTTTCATCAGTACACTTTGTTTGTTATATTGCATAGTTTGCAAAGTATTTACTGAAGCATATGAAAGGGTATCTATTAGCAGAAAAGTCTCATAGGTCTGTAGAAGGCTCTGTTGAGTGACCTGCCCAACTGCATTCTCTTACACTAATATAACCAACTAGACTACGAATTTCATAGATGGTTCAAAAGTGGCTAAACAACACTTCATAATGCACTGCTATGGCAGTAGATTCAACGCTGCCCTGCATTGTTTTCACTGGCTCACTTTAATTTTAGTAGATTCCCAGTGCTCCTCCATCTTTATCTCTCTTCTTTGCCTTTGGTTATATAATGGAATCACAGGACAGGTAAAGCAAACACATGCTTCTGGAAATATTGACTACCTAACTTTTATGCTGTTTCACTGGCTTCAGTACTTTTTGGATCAGGTACGCAGATCGGGAAAGTCAGTGTGAATTCCAAAATCCTGATGTGCATACTTTTCCCCAAGTCAGTCATTGAGTAAACATGGTGGACGACCAACTGGCATTTTAAGACTAATGTTGCACTGTCTAAAGAGTCCTATGGGTTTAATCACCAGGCCCTAACACAGTCATAAAATGAAAACCGTCATTAACCCTATATAAGCTCATACATAATGTTTACTTAGGTGATTGACTCCTGGGGGGAGTTTGTTTTGTTCCAACAGACAGTTTTCTCTGGGTTCAGATGAAGGTGAGGTTTCCATCTGGAGTCCTAATATGGCAGTCATCAGTAATCTCAGATGGCAGGAATTCCCCAAAGTGTCTCTCTCATGGTTTTTTTTTTTTTTTCAGTCTTTTACATATAATAGGTATTGCATACCTGGAGTCGATTAGAATGTTGTGGAGGCCTCACTTGCACCTCTTGCCCAACACTCCTGTGGTGGACACAGAGTGTGAGGGCATGGAGTGACACGAGTGCCGGGATAGCTGGCTGGTGAAGTCCGCTCTTAGGTGGATGAAGCTGGGGGTTGCAGTCTTCAGGACAGGATACTGAAGCAACTTGGCATCAGAGCAGGAGATGGTAGCAGAGCTGGTGTGCTGGCAGCCACTAGGGGCAGCTGGTCAACAAGGGACAGAGTCAACAGGCAGAGTAAGTCCAGAAAGCAGGCCAAGGTCAGCAACAGCCAGGCAGTGCAGTACAGAATCGGCAGACAAAGACGAGTCCAGTAAACAAAAAAACTAGATATTTGGGGGGGAACACCCTACCAAACGCATGGTGCTGCTTGTAACGACCAACAAACAAAAAACTAAATGTTGCAGCGCACACATGATACATACTCCTGTCAGGCTATTTAAAAGCATCAAAACGTATGTAGCAAAAAATGCTAAAATACGGGGGTTTGGTCACACTGAATGGCCATGAAGTGCTGAAGCCCAATTACTGCTGCAAAGTACCCCGTTCCCAGTGGGTACCTACACTGACCTTAGAGTGAATGCTCCTATCTCTTAAACCATGGAAGCCAACGCCTCTCTTTATGGGAGACCAGTGGATACATCCCATGGATCAGGTGGACATTGATTGGGGGTAATTAAGGAGGATGGGGTTCACCAACCAAAAAAGGTCTGGTCAGGACCACAGCATACAAAAAACTAGATATTTGGGGGGGAACACCCTACAAAACACATGGTGCTGCTCGTAACGACCAACAAACAAAAAACGAAGTGTTACAGCGCACACATGATACATACTCCCGTCAGGCTATTTAAAAGCATCAAAACGTATATAGCAAAAAATGCAAAAATACGGGGGTTTGGTCACACTGAATGGCCATGAAGTGCTTAAGCCCACTGATTGCTGCAAAGTACCCCGTTCCAGTTGCAGTCTTCAGGACAGGATACTGAAGCAGCTTGGCATCAGAGCAGGAGATGGTAGCAGAGCTGGTGTGCTGGCAGCCACTAGGGGCAGCTGGTCAACAAGGGACAGAGTCAACAGGCAGAGTAAGTCCAGAAAGCAGGCCAAGGTCAGCAACAGCCAGGCAGCGCAGTACAGAATCAACAGACAAAGATGAGTCCAGTAAACAGTCTGAGTGATGAGCAAGGTTAAGGCAGGAGCAAAGGTAAAGTCCAGGAGAAAGTTGGGTCATACACAGGTAAACCGGTTCAGTGGATCGGGTCTCAGAAATACAGGTACAAGCTGAAGACTATTCAGCAACTGCTCATGGTGACAGTCCAGTTTAAATAGACCACTAGGTGCTAAGTATGCACACTAATTGGTGCATCAGTACAAACCTAAAACACCAGGATAAGGATCCCTAAATTAAAAAATGTGCAGCTAAATCCAATCAGATTTGAAAGTCAGTCATGTGGCTTAAAATAAAAATTCTTATCCTTATTTAAAGCTTTGGAATTTCAGCTTCATCCATGTTAAGGGACTTCCAGAATCTATGCTCAAGGTGTGTCTGGTGCTTGGCCGAGTTCCCTATGAATGTGACACTCACAATTTGTATTCGCACACTTACTTTCCAACATCCACCCAAATGTATTCCTTTCTTCATCTCATATTGGCTCTCATTTAATGTTGCTATATAATTTCAAACTGTTTTATTCTTTCCGGTTTTGTAGTGAGAATCTTAGGTCCCCTTCACATGGACAGTGATTAGGATGCAGTTTTACCTTCCTCTCGACCGCCCACCTAAAGTCTACAATATAGCTGGAGGGAGCTGTTCAAATGCTGTGCCCATGATGCCCTGTGTCACACCTGCAGCAAATTTAATGAGGCATGTTGGTTTGACAGTTGGCACTGCCTGTCAAACTCGGCCATTTAAGACAACGGGGCCACAACGCAACAAAAAAAAACAAATGCTTGGCTCGCAGTTACAGTGCATTAGTCCCGTTGTAAATTAATCTTGATATTAAGTTACCATAGCAACTGCTTGAACCCTGTGCGAAGAAAATAGTTATCAGGATATCCTTGTTTACTTTATGCTTCAGCTCTCTCCCTTTTATAGATGACGAAGAAGAAATCTGATTTACCACAATTATGTAAAGCTGCATGGCATTATACTTACTGTTTTACAGCAGACCTGATACAAGATTGGGTTTTAGGAAACAAAATTAACTAAGGGTAGCTTGCAAAGCCAGTGTTCTGTGCTATCACATTTAGATCTATGGTCCTACCATTAATCTAATGTTTTCCTAATATGAATAATGTGATATGGCAAAAATATTTACAATTTACCATCTTTTTTGGTAGGAGAGGATGTCTGCATTGTTGGATTTGGGGCTCTGGGGGAACGCTGTGGTCCATCTGTAACATCAGGAGTCCTGTCATCTGTCATATCTGTCGGTGATGGCCCAGTCATGTTACAGACTTCATGTGCTGTTCATGGAGGTTCCAGCGGAGGACCTTTGTTTGCTGTTCAATCTGGAGAACTACTAGGTAAAAAGTGGAACAATGTTCTGGCTGTTCAAATGTACTTTTTATGTTCATTTAGCATTGAACCTTGCATGAGCCAAATAAAATGGTCACCTTTCCACTGGCTGCAGTAGTTAATCACAAACTGTTAAAGGCTCACACGTTCTGATATTTTAGTTCTTGGTGGGTGCTGGAGTATTAGCATCAAGGAAAAAAGGAAAGTAAAGATTTTTCAAGGATGGCCCACCAGTATCAAAATTACTCTAAATTCATAAAAAAAAAATATATATAATAAATAAATATATATATATATATATATATATATATATATATATATATATATATACATACATACACACATACACACACACACACACACACACACACACACACACACACACACACACGCACACACACACACACACACTGGGGCAAAGAAAGTATTTAGTCAGACACCAATTGTGCAAGTTCTCACACTTAAAAAGATGAGAGGGGCCTGTAATTTTCATCATAGGTACACTTCAAATACGAGAGTCAGAATGAGAGAAAAAATCCAGAAAATCACATTGTCTGATTTTTAAAGAATTTATTTGCAAATTCTGGTGGAAAATAAGTATTTGGTCACCTACAAAAAAAGGAAGATTTCTGGCTCTCACAGACCTGTAACTTCTTCTTCTTTAAGAGGCTCCTCTGTCCTCCACTCGTTACCTGTATGAATGGCACCTGTTTGAACTCGTTATCAGTATAAAAGACACGTGTCCACAAGCTCAGACAGTCAGACTCAACTCCACTATCGCCAAGACCAAAGAGCTATCAAAGGACACCAGAAACAAAATTGTAGACCTGCACCAGGCTGGGAAGACTGAATCTGCAATAGGTAAGCAGCTTGGTGTGAAGAAATCAACTGTGGGAGCAATTATTAGAAAATGGAAGACATACAAGACCACTGATAATCACCCTCGATCTGGGGCTCCACACAAGTTCTCCCCCGTGGGGTCAAAATGATCACAAAAACGGTGAGCAAAAATCCCAGAACCACACGGGGGGACCTAGTGAATGACCTGCAGAGAGCTGGGACCAAAGTAACAAAGGCTACCATCAGTAACACACTACACCGCCAGGGACTCAAATCCTGCAGTGCCAGACGTATCCCCCCTGCTTAAGCCAGTACATGTCCGGGCCCGTCTGAAGTTTGCTAGAGAGCATTTGGATGATCCAGAAGAGGATTGGGAGAATGTCATATGGTCAGATGAAACCAAAAACTTGTCGTGTTTGGAGGAGAACGAATGCTGAGTTGCATCCAAAGAACACCATACCTACTGTGAAGCATGGGGGTGGAAACATCATGCTTTGGGTCTGTTTTCTGCAAAGGGACCAGGACGACTAATCCGTGTAAAGGAAAGAATGAATGGGGCCAGGTATCCGTGAGATTTTGAGTAAAAACCTCCTTCCATCAGCAAGGGCATTGAAGATGAAATGTGGCTGGGTCTTTCAGCATGACTGATCCCAAACACACCGCCCGGGCAACGAAGGAGTGGCTTCGTAAGAAGCAGTTCAAGGTCCTGGAGTGGCCTAGCCAGTCTCCAGATCTCAACCCCATAGAAAATCTTTGGAGGGAGTTGAAAATCCGTGTTGCCCAGCGACAGTCCCAAAACATCACTGCTCTAGAGGAGATCTGCATGGAGGAAAGGGCCAAACTACCAGCAACTGTGTGTAAAAACCTTGTGGAGTCTTACAGAAAACGTTTGACCTCTGTCATTTCCAACAAAGGGTATATAACAAAGTTTTGAAATTAACTTTTTGTTATTGACCAAATACTTATTTTCAACCATAATTTGCAAATAAATTCTTTAAAAATCAGACAATGTGATTTTCTGAATTTTTTTTTCTCATTCTGTCTCTCATAGTTGAAGTGTACCTATGATGAAAATAACAGGCCTCTCTCATCTTTTTAAGTGGGAGAACTTGCACAATTGGTGGCTGACTAAATACTTTTATGCCCCACTGTGTGTGTGTGTGTGTGTGTGTGTGTGTATATATATATATATATATATATATATATGAAAAAGTAATTTCAAATATAAAAAGTCATATAAATCACAGATCCAAAATTATATCGCCATCTATAGATATTTTTTAGGTATAGCAGTAGAAAATGGCAATTGTAAATTCTGCAAAAAGTCAATGCGTTTCGTGGTTGTTGCCGCTTCTTAAGGACTTCACATTTTCAAATGACAGATGCCTTGCTCCATGCAAACATAAGTACAATGCAAAGTTTCGTGTCTAGAATTTACAACTATCCATCTGTAATCATACTTGAAAAACAAACATATAGATGATATCCAGTCTGGGAGGGGAAGAGAGACAAGAAAGAACACAAAAAAAAAACTACACACACACCACGCATGTACTTACACCTAACAACAATGTATAGCTGGGGAGATATTTTTGGAAGTTGATGAGATTTGGGTATAGCAGTGACTACTGATTGGCAACCTTGATTTGAGCAGCTAACGTGTTCTAAATGGACACTGTGAACATAGAAATATGGGAGCTTCCATAACTTCTTTTTAACCCCTTGGCACCGACCGCCTCCTGGCCCTTTAGGAATTCCAAAAGCCAGGAGGCGGAGGCAGGCATTCCGGTCATGTGACCGCTATGATTGGCTGTTACAGCGGTCAGTTGAGTGGAAAGCTCCCGATTGCAAGTATGCATCAGAAGATCACCAATCCCCGTCGGCATCCATGCTGGGAGCGCGCTTTCAGCGCAGTAAGTAGTTTACACAGGGCTGCATATATGTGGTTGCTCGCCATTAAGGCCCACACGCCAAGAGGCTGCATATATGCATACAGCCAGCAATAAGGAGGTAAAGAAGAAAGCTCCATTCAATTTGTATTAAGGTGTTCTGTTCCCCCAAAGAAAGTACATGTAGTACTTTGTCCCATCTACCTATGTGCTGTCTAAGGCTAGCTGTGAAGTCAAACAGGACGTCCCTTCTCTCTCCACAGCAGTGCAACAATGCAGCTAGCAAGGAAATTGGTGCTTTGACAGCTGGCACTTTTTTTCATCACCGAGCACTTGGCCAAGGCAAGAGTCTTACGGAGAATGTAGGGGGATGTTCCAGACATGTGGACAAGTGCTTGTAGATGTCCTAAAGTGTAATTTGTCAAAGCAGCCATCTCCTTGTTAGCTGTTGTTGGCTGGCTGTGGAGGGAAGAGAGGGTGCCCTGTCTCACCTCACAGCTAGCTCTAGACAGCACATAGGAAGATGGGACAAAGTACTACATACATCGGGTAAAATAAGTATTGAATGCGTCACCATTTTTCTAGGCAAATATATTTCTAAAGGTGCTATTGAGATTAAATTTTCACCACAAGTCAGTAACAATACATCCATACAAAAAAAAACTAAAATGAATGAAGTTCAGACCTTAAGTTATGTGTAATAAAAATGAAATGACACAGGGAAAAAGTATTGAACACATGAAGAAAGGGAGATGCGAAAAGGCATGCAAAGTCAAGACACCAGCTGAAATCTATCAGTAATTAGAAAGCAATCTTGCCCATTGTCAGTGCAAATTAATATCAGCTGGTTGAGTCTCAACTGATGGCCTATAAAAAAGGTCTCATTACCAAGGTGTCACCCAATAAACATCTCATGATGGGTAAAATCAAAGAGCTTTTGCAATACCTTTGCAGGCTTATTGTTGCAAAACATACTGATTGCCTTGGTTACAGAAGGATCTCTAAACTTCTGAATGTTCCTGTGAGCACTGTTGGTCCCATAATCCAAAAGTGGAAAGAACATCATTTCAACATAAACCGGGCATGACCAGGTGCTCCTCGCAAGATTTCTGACAGAGGAGTGAAAAAAATTATCAGAAGAGATTTCCAAGTGCCATGGACCACTTGTGGAGAGTTTCAGAAAGGCCTGGAATTAGCTGGTACAATTGTTCCAAAGAAAACAATAAGTAATGCACTCAACCGCCATGGTATAGTCTGGTGAGATGAGACCAAAATTGAACTCTTTGGATGCCATAATACACACCACATTTGAATGTCAAATGGCACTGCACATCACCCCAAAAACACCACCATACCAATAGTGACGTTTGGAGGTGGGAAAATCATGGTGTGGGGCTGTTTCTCAGCAAACGGTACTGGAAAACTTCATTTCATTGAAGGAAGGATGAATAGGAAAATGTACCAAGACATTATTGATAAAAATCTGCTGCCATCTACCAGGATGATGAAGATGAAACGAGGGTGGACATTTCAGCAAGACAATGACCCCAAACACAAAGCCAATGAAACTCTCAATTTGGTTTCAGAGAAAGAAAATAAAGCTGCTAGAATGGACCAGCCAATCACCTGACTTGAATCCAATAGAAAATCTATGGAAAGAGCTAAAGACCAAAGTTCATAGAAGAGGCTCACGGAACCTTCAAGATTTGAAGACTGTGTGGAAGAATGGGCCAAAACCACACCTGAGCAATGCATGTGATTATTTTCTCCATACAGGAGGCGTCTTGAAGCTGTCATTACTAACAAAAGACTTTGTACGAAGTATTAAATGCATTTCAGTTAGCGTGTTCAATACTTTTTCCTTGTGTCATTCCATTTTATTACACATAACTTAATTTCTGAACTTATTTGTTTTGGTTTCTTTGTATGTATGGGTTGCATGGGTTGTTACCGACATGTGGTGAACATTTTAATGTCAATAGCGCCTTTTTAGAAATATATTTACCTAGAAAAACGGTGACGCATTCAATACTTCTTTTACTTACTGTATACTTTGTCCCCTGGGGAACAGAATACTTTAATACAAAAAGTGAGACTTCCTGTTTTAAAGAAGAACTGTAGTCTGCTCACATAAATTGTAATAAAAACACCTTTGCCATTCTGAAGCTTCCCTCCAATCACTTTGCACATTATTTTATATATACTGTGATTCTGTACTTGCCAAATACGCTGCAGAAATCTCCCTCCATTATGTCTGGCTGCATCCATTTTTACTGTGGGCAGCTGAAGCTGCTGCTTGTTCACTTCCTGGATTTACACAGAAGCACACCTCCCAGCCCTGCAGCTTTCATTGGCCCTCTGACTCATCCCCCCTCCCTTCCTGGCAAACTCTCACAAGAATGAGAGAGCTGTGCATGATGTCAAACGCAGAGGCATTGCTTCAGCCAAGAAACAGGAAGTGGGGTGTATAAGGTATTTACTGGCAGAATAACAAAGGTTTTACTATCCAAAGTTGAAACAACAAGGGCAGAAGATTTAATAGATGGAAAGATGAAAAAATTACTGAAGTTCCGACTTAACTGCTCCAGGCAATGAACTCAAAAAGTATTAAAGCCAAGCCATTTTTTTTTGAGTAGCTGAATTTAGATTTATCCATAATATAAATGATGGTTTCACAAAGGGTTCCTCGATAGCTTGCAAGCCAGTTGTGAAATGTAGAGGCCTCTCTGCGGCACAATACAGAATCTGAAGCAGCTACAGGCTCTGCTTCCTTCTGATTTTACCAAATAACTGTTTGCGATCAATGTCTGACATTTGAAAGTGATTGCAAATGCAAATTTTTTTTTTTTTTTTTTAAATAACAGATTTATACTTACCTGCTCTGTGCAATGGAATTATTTTCTTGAGGCCCACCCCGGCGTTCATGGCTCCTTTTTTCCTGCGAGTGCCCCCATAGGAAGCTGCTTTCTATGGGGACACTCGTGGGCTCACTCCCGAGCCTCGCTGTCTGCATCTATAGAAACAGCCCTGCCCCCCCTCTCTCTTGTCACTGGCTTTGATTGACAGCAGCAGGAGCCAATGGTTCCCGCTGCCTCAGCAAAACTCATGAGTCCAGGGAGTGAGGGGAGAGATGAGTTGCAGACTGGCACAGTTTTGGATTGAACGAGGGCTCGAGTAAGTAAAGTGGGGGGGGGGGGTGAGGGGTGATACTGATGCCTAAACATTTTTTACCCTAATGCAAGGAATGCTTTAAGGTAAAAAATGTTTAGGTTTTATAGCCACTTGAAGCAGTATTCTTTATTTACTCCTCTTAGCCTGGATCAATTTATGTATTTTGTGTCAGTGTTTTTCTTGTTTTCTTTATTTTAGGGATTGTTGCTAGTAACACAAGGGATAACAATACAGGGGCAACATACCCTCATTTAAACTTCAGTGTCCCTGTTACCATTCTTCGAGCAGCACTAGACAGATATGTGCAATTTGGGGATTTGCGGAGCTTCGGAGAGCTTAATAAGGCTGGGCTTGCAGTGCGAGATGTGTGGCGACTACAGAGGTCTCCTGAAAATGTTTTCAAGAGCAAGTTATGAGTCTCTTGTAAGTACTTTTGGACTGCATACATGTAATTAATAACTTACTTTCACAAGATCTGGGCCACAAAGTGGTTGTGCAGAAAAAGGACATTGTATTCTGACCGTGGCAAATGCCGCTGCAGCCACTAATCGAGGCATATTTTCCAACATGTTCCATCAACAGAAGTCAATCAAATTATGAACTTCTACTGAGCACGGATGGCCACGCACTGATCAAAATTCAGCTGTCAGTACCTGCAGAAAAGTAATTGGCCTCCTTTTAGGTAAGTCCTTGTGAGAAGGCCTGATTATAAGCTAAGCATGTAAACCAAGCTCATGGCAAAAAATAAAAATACACATTTGAACAATCATTAAATGTCACGAGATTCTTTGTAGTTGTCCCCCCCCGGGCAATTAATTGTTTTTAAAAAAGAGGCTATACTTGATCATTTCCTATACTTAAAATTGCACAAGAAGTAACCTACATAGAAGGAGCTGCACAATCATGGTTGCGATTTAAAAAGAGGGAAAAATACTTCTAATACCTGTGATTGGACTGATTTGATTTAGTCATGCGATGAAACAGCAGTTTGTTGCAAATCAAGCTATGGAATCCAAGCTATTGTATTAACACTATTGCAAGATCTAAAATTACTTTTGTGACTCTAGCCTTAGGCCCATTTAAACCTGTGTGTTTTATGTGCATTTTAGAAGCTGTGCGTTAAAAAAAAGTCTCGTTTGCCGCATTTTTGATGCACTTTCATGAATACACACGTCATATAGGGTTCAGTGGTAGCATGCCCAAAACACGTGTAAAACATAATGCACAGATGTGAACCAGCCCTGGGAGGAAGTGCTGCTGTATATATTGAATCTGGCAGCCCCAGTATTAAAATCTTATTTTCCAAGTTGGGGAGCTGAGTTGTGTAAATCACTCCACAGCCTCCATTTTTAAAGCCTAACTCCATGTTTAATGTCCCTTTTTAATAGTTTGTTTGGACCAAGCTGGCCCAAACAAACTATTTATTGCACTGGCGTGCTTGCTAGTTACACTGTTTTAACTGTATGTAGCTTCAGCTACAGTGCTCAGCATAAATGAGTACATCTCTTTTGAAAAGTAAGATTTTAATCAATATCTCAATGAACACAAGAACAATTTCCAAAATTTTGACAAAACTGAGTTTTCTAGAACATTTATTTAGCTCATTACATGAAAGCAAGGTTAATAATATAACTTAGATTATTAGATTACAAAATCTTTAGTTTTACTCAAATTAATTGATGCAAAAGTGAATACAACCCACAGCAAAAACGACTACATCTAGTATTTTGGATGACCTCCATAGTTTGTAAGGACAGCACCAAGTCCTCTAGGCATGGAATGAACAAGTTGGCGACATATTGCAATATCTATCTTTTCCATTTTTCAAGAACCTATTTTACAGCCTGAATGCTGGATGGAGAGTGATGCTCAAATTGTCTCTTCAGAATTCCCCATAGGTGTTCGATTGGGTTCAGATCAGGAGACCTACTTGGCCACTGAATCACTTTCACAGGTTCTTCTTCAGAAATGCAACAGTAGCCTTAGATGTGTGCTTTGGATCATTGTCATGATGGAAAAGTGCATGATGACCAAGGGCACGGAATGATGGTAGCATCTTCTCTTTCAATATAGAGCATTACATCTGTGAATTAATGATACCAGCAATGAAATGCAGCTCCCTGACACCATGCAGCACTCATGCAGCCCCACAGAAGAACACTGCCACCATGTTTCACTGTAGGCACCATGCATTTTTCTTTGTACGCCTCACCTTTGTGACACGGTTTTGAAGCCATCAGTTCCAAAAACATTTTTCTTGGTCTCATCACTCCAGAGTACAGAGTTCCAGTAGTTTTCTTCTTTTTCAGCATGGGCCCTGGCAAATTCTAGGCAAGCTTTTTTGTTCATGGGTTTTAGGAGAGGCTTCCTTTGTGAACGACACCCATGCATGCCATTCCTCTGCAGTATACGCCGTATTGTGCCATGGGAAACAATCACCCCCAGTTTGGCTTTCTACTTCTTTAGCGAAATACAGTGAACTTGCATGGTGATTTTCTTCAACCCTACTCATCAAAAGACGCTGTTGTCGAGGTGTTAACTTCTGTCTCTGTGAGATGGTTGCAGTTCCATCTTTGTTAAATTTTTGCATCACTTTTGCTACAGTATTCTGACTGATAAGTAAAGCTTTGCTGATCTTCCTGTAGCATTCAGCTTTCTTGTCTAAATAAATTATTTTCTCTCTCAGGCCTTGTGACATTTCTCTTCCATGTGGTGCCATTGCCGACAGCATGAAATGGGAACTATGGGCAAAATGTTTATTTTCATTTTGGATAGAGCATGGAAGGGTTATAACCCCTGTCAGTTTTTTTTCTGTGTCCAATTGCGCAGATTTCCCTTCATTTCCTGTCCCACAGCCAAACAGGAAGTGAAATGAAATCCCTGAAAAGTAAGGGAATTTCTTGGGCACCCCCAGGTCACCAGAACTAGTGTCCCCATTGGAAGATTTCCCCAATATTCCTTTTCTTGGGACAACCCAAAATGTGGGATTTTTATTTTACTTTAATGATAATGGTAAACCAGACAGAGAGGGTGATTCTCCTTAATGGGGGCACCAACAGCAATAAAAACTGGCAAGTGTTCTAATCCATCCCCACTCTATCCAAAACTAAAAGAAAAAAGTTTTGTCCTTTAGTTATACTTTAACCACTTCCTGCCCGGCGTATAGCAAAATGATGTCCGGGCGGGTGTTCTGTTATCCTGACTGGGCGTCATATGACATCCTCGGGATAACCCGCGATCGCACACCTGCGGGGGTGCGCATTGCGGCGATCGGTGGGTTATAAAATCGAGTAGGGGTGAGCACTGCTCAGCCAGTCACAGAATCCCTGGTAATCTGTGAATGAATACAGTGCTTCCCCTGATCGGCTGAGGCGACCAATCACAAACTCTGCCTGAGCCAATCAGAGGAAGCTTTGTATTCATTAATGGAATACAAAGCTTTCTTTGGCTTAGTAACACTTAGTCCAACTCGATTTTGTTCTGGGAGCAGGACAGGAAGTTCTCATCCCACTGCCAGAACACAGTGCTGTATACTGTATGTAGCTGAAGCTACATACAGGTAATACATTGTGCCCAGCAAGTGTACCTGTTAGTGCAGTAAATAGTTTGTTTGGCCCAACTTGACTAAAACTAGTAAAAGTGGTTGTAAACCTCAGACGTGAAATATGAACAAAGCAGATCTATCTCTATAGTGTGTACTTGTCTCAAGAGCACTAAGTGTCATTTCTGTCTGCTGATTCATTCCTCTGCTATCAGCATGAAACACTTCTGACCCCAAGAGAAAAATGGTGACAAGGAAGGGATCTCCAGCTGATTGACAGCCTCAGCTCTGTTCCTGTGTGGAGTGGGGCGGGGGGGGGGG
>BLSH010277625.1:2084924-2096241 GCA_018402905.1 Glandirana rugosa
TAAACATAGTATCCAAATAAAGTTTACTATGTCTGTCTTATGGTTGGTTTTTATCAGTTATGCTAAGTGGATGACGTTCAATATAATAAATAATAATCATCGTTGTAAAAATATTGTAGTTAAATAAGTCCCGAAACGTATGACATTTAAGTCAGGGACGATATCCTCGAATGTTAGATCCCATCGCCAGACGTTTGACACCAGGAAACGAACGGAAAATGACCGGGAATGTTATGCTTTTAAACCAACAATAAAAGGCCGTGGCCAATTATTATCCAATTCTGTGTCCGGTGTATTAATTTTAGGTTATTTACTGCCTTACTGCCTGCTGTACCATTATGTCCCACTATTGGTGTCCATGGAAGAAATGGTGCCTCATTGTCGGTGTCAGTGCGATGAATAGTGCTTCATACTGGTGAGCGGAATAGTCCCACAAGGGCCAGTAAAAGGCAAGCAAAGGACCACAGTTTGCAGACCGCTACCCTAGATTGTAAGCTCCTATAGCAGGGACTGAATTTACAGTATGCAAAGCCCTGAATAAATTGATGTTATAAAAATGTTGCTACTAATAATAAATAATATAACTTGCAGTAGGTGAATCGTATTGACTATTTTTGGTTGGTATTCTGTCTGTATCATTTGAAATAAACCTATGATACAAATTATAGATCTTTCATTTCTTTGTAAGTGAGCAAACATAAAAAATCTGCAGGGGATCAAAAAATTATTTTAACCACTGTAGTTGTGTTGTTTTCCAATCGAATAGCAAAATACATAATGTATAGTAGTGCTGTTTTACCTGCCAAAGGATTTGTGATTCTGTACAAAATTTACACACCTTGACCCCTTAATAAAGTTCATGCAAAGGTAGATGAAACATGGTGTTTACTGACTGCCTGCACTTGATGCCGACATCCTGGCAGAGATTGGCTGTATGAGAGGAGAGGAATGCGAAGCTGACAGTGTCTATACTATACAGTTCTGGATGAGATCACTACAAAGGCTTGCTAAAGGAGTTGCTGGACTTGGGGGTATGGTGCTCAGAAGTGCTATGTATTTAGGGAAACCAGGAGTCCTATCAGCAAAACATTCCTCACTATCCAGCAGGGCAGCTTCATGCTGCAGGATTATCATAGCATTATTATAATGCCGATTGTAGCCCATGGCTGTTTCTATCAGCATGACTCAATATTTCAAGATTTCATATTCAGTTGCTATTTGGAACTATATATACTGTATGCGAAAGCTGAATACAGCAAGTTTGCTCCTTCTTTTATGTTCCATCTCCATATAACTGATTTTTGTCTGCCAATGGAGTGTATAGTGTGGTGTCACGCTTAGTCGTATGTGACATTGGCTGTTTATACATCACAAAAATTATAACATTCATACTTGCATGCTTTGACCTTTAAGTGGTATTAAACCAAAAAGCAAACATTTATTATATTGCAGCTTACCAATTCTTAGATGTGATGGATGCATTCGTTTTTTCTTTTTGGGGCACTATGTAAAATCTACATAAATGACAGAATGCAATGATTTGCAAATCCCATAAGCCCATACTTTATTCACCATAGATAATAGAAAACCCATCAAATGTTTAAAGAAAATGTACTATTTTAAGAAAAAACAAATGTGAAATGTATTTAACGTTATGAATAAAATATGGGTTTTTTAAGAATTGCAAATTATTGCATTCTGTTTTCATGTAGATTTTAAACAGCTTCCAATCTTTTTTGGGGTTGTATTTTCATCTGGCGATTTGACCAGTTAGTGTGTTATTTTTCAAAAGAACAAGCTCTCTTTCAGGTGTATCAGTTACAGGGATGCGACAAACCATTCAACACTGGCAGGGGTGCTTACACTGATCAGTTTTATTTATGTAAAACTTTTATCCCTGAGAGCTGGTTCACACAGGAGTGATCTGGCTTCAGGAGCGAATTTGCACGACCTCGCTCAGCCCGACTTCAACGTGGCTTGCAAACAACTTCTGTAATAGAAGTCAATGCAAGTCACTCTGAAGTCACCCCCAAAGTAGTGCAGGAACCTTTTTCTAAGTCAGAATGACTTGAGTCGCTCCTATTAGAACGGTTCCGTTGCAATGCATGGAACGCGACTTCGCCTGACCAGTCACCCCTGTGTGAACCAGCTCTAAGGCTCCATCCACATCTAGGGGTTTTTGGGCATTTTTCTGCTCTAAGCCTCAGCTCTTAAAATGCCCAACAAGACAAATCCCATTAATTTCAACTGCCTCTGTTTACATCTGAGCGTTCTGTCGCCTAAAGCAAAACGCCCGTCGCTCAAAAAAGTACAGCTTCTTTTTTGGCAGATTACAGACATTTTCATTCTCTTACATTGGTGACCTTTAGAACTTCAAAACGCCTGTAAAACAGCAACGCCTAGATGTGAACAGAGCCTAAGTTTGGGTTCACACTATCTTCGCATGCGGCTCCCGGCAGGAGTCCGATGCGCCCTGGTTCACCGTTTCAGGTCTGATTTCAGCCCGAATTTTTGGCTGAATTTGGACTTGGAACTGACCAAAAGACGCACTGGACCCCTGTGCAAATTTGCACCAGAGCCGTGGCGGAAACATGTGAACCGGCTCCATGGAGAGCAGGTCACAATCTCCTGCTCTTGCAAATTGGATACGGGGATTCTGCATCCAATTCGCAATAGTGTGAACCCAGCCTTAAGGAAAAAAACAGTTGCTGTAGTTGCGTATAAAGTCTAACCTTTAGTTTGGCTTTAATTTGTTAGTGTATTTAAATCAGCTAGCACATTAAACCTCCCCCCCCCCCCCAGGCTGACAATGCTGCTGTCCAAATATGCCCCCTGTGCTCCTTCATACAGAATGGAGGCACTCTAATACAGGAGGTGTGTTATTGGCCAGATCCCAAAGTGAAAACAGAGGGAAACAGTACAGCCACCACATTTTAATGATTGATTTGCTTCAATATATTACATTTTTGGTTTTGGGTTTAATACCGCTTTCACTATTTTGCTAGTGTCTCGCTTTTGTCTTTGATTGTCTTGACTATTTGGTGTGTGCCGCGGTTTGGGTGTTGGGTAGTCTGAGGGGTGACAACATTTTCGTGCATATTATTTTTTTTAGGATATTTTCTTTTTATTTTACAAAGGGTTTATTGACAATCCAACATATCAGGATAAAAGATTGGTTGGTTACATATTGTAATGTACATGCATGGGATAAAAGATGAGAACAAATAACAATGTGGAAGGTGACCTAGGCTATAACATCGCACAGCTTGCAGTCTGAATAACCAGAGTCGCAACAAAAGTACAAGAGATTCCAATGCAACCATTCCAAGTAACATACAATACATAACCTATCTGTTAGTATTAACATGTAACAATAGAGTCAAACACCATTAGACAAGAGCACGCATATTTTAGATTTTCCCTATTGGGAAGGGCATGCCAAAGAAATGGAGATCACATCACCAATATAGTAAGTATCATAACAACCATCTTAACCAGGACGGTGCCTGGCAGCCTGATAAACTTATAATTGAAGTTTTTAAAACCTTTAAAACATTTTGAACAGAAAAAAGTAGACTAACAAAACAAACAAGGAAAGAAACGTGATCAATAAGAAGAGAAAGAAAAGAATAAAAGAAGAAGAAAGGAAGAGTCTGTGGGGAATGCACTGGAGGGGACTTCCACGACTTGGCAATGGTTAACTTAGTTGCAGTAAAAAGATGTTGCGCCAGTTGCTGTTCCGGGAGTAGCAGTTCGACAATTTATTTACCCAGCAGGGCTTCATAAGGGTCTCGTTTAAGATTAATATGAAATAGATTAAGAAGGAGTGCATAGACTCTGACCCATAGCCTGCATGCCCTTGGGCATGACCACCAAATATGTGCCATAGACCCCTCCTGTGCACATCCCTGGTAGCAGAGGGGAGAGTAATTAGGATTAAAGCATACTAGTCTAACCGGTGTATAGTACCACCTATACAGTACCTTGTATGCATTCTCTAAAATAAGGACATTCCTGGAACACTTGGAAAGACCTATAGTCATAGTTTGCCAATCCTCCGGACCTAATTGTTTACCCAGTTCTTTTTCCCATTGAAGATGGTAAGGTCCCAACTGGGTTTTTTGCCAAGATTATAGCTGAATGCACCAAAGATATAATGCCCAGGGAATGAGGCCTGGTCCTGCATAAGCTCTCAATGAAGGTTAGGGTGTATGGAGTTGGGCGAGATTTGGTTAGATGTTGTAGTAAATACCTGAGTTGCAAATAACTAAAATGCTCCCGTAAGGGGATGTTATGGGAAGAGCGTAGGGTATCAAATTTCAAAATCCTGGTCAGGGAAAAGAGAGAATGAACATCCTTGAAGCCATTTGTGGTCCATCAGGAAAATTGGGTCAGATTCTCGCAACCAGGGGGGAATAACGGACAAGGAAGGCGCTTTAAAAGGGGAAGGTGAGGGGAGATCAGACCCGCAGAGTATTTAACTGAGTCCCATAGTTTCAAGGAATGGACTAAACGTGGGCTTAGTGTTGCCGGACGATGCACAGAAGGGAGCAAGGGTAGTGAGGAGATCGGAATGGGATCAGAGTCAACAACATCAACAGTAGCCCATAACGGTAATTGATACGATTTGTGACGATAAGAGAGCGTTGCAATATTCGCTGTGACATAATAGGCCTGCAAATTGGGGACCAAAAGGCCGCCATTGATCCTTCTAGCATACAAGATTTGTTTGTTGATTCAAGGACGAGTGGAACCCCATATAAAGTGTAAAAGCTTACTTTGGTGTATACAGAGAATATATGAGGGTACTAAAATGGGCAAAACTCAAAAAAAAAAGTCATTTTGGAAAGTAAGTCATACAGACTGCAGTTATCCTGCCGAACCAGGATAAAGGTAATGGACCAGGCTGATAACATATTGGAGAACCGTTTGAACAGAGGTGTAAAATTGGCCTGATACAGTCCTGCATAATGGAAGCAAGACAAATTCCCAAGTTGGGCAAAGAGGAGGGCCATTGGAATGGGAAAGCAGATTTCAAATGTGTCAACACTGAAGGAGTAAGATTAATTGGCAATGCCTTATACTTGGAGGGATTAACACATAGTCCAGAGAGGGAAACAAAGGTGTCTAAAAGGGATAACAGATTATGGTAGAGGGGTTCTAGGAGAGGTTAAAGTTAGTAAGATATCATCTGCGAAAATGAGAAGAGCCCGCTATATCGATGCCTCTTATGTCCGGATGGGAATGGACAGCCTCCGCCAAGGGCTCCAAAGCCAAGACAAAAGGGAGTAGCCAGAGTGGGCAACCTTGACGGATGCCCCTCCTGATATTGAATATGGATGATTCAAACCTGTAATACCTAATCTTGGCCCTAGGAGAGTCATATAATACTGTCATCCATCTCATGAAAGAGGTGCCGAAGCCATAATGACGTAACAACGACATAAGATAGGGCCAAGACAAGGTATTGAATACTTTGTTCACATCAAGAGACAGAAGCATTGATTCTAGGGAGGGGCTATGGGCTATATTTTGTAGCTGCAATATTCGTCTAATTGCATCCCCTGATTGTCTTTGTGGAACAAAGCCAACGTGATCTTTTTTGGCCAAACGGGGGAGAAAAGAATTTAAACGGTTGCCAAAATTTTTGTTAGGATCTTCATATCTATATTGATAAAGAGAGATGGGCCTGAAGTTAGCCCAGGAAGTATGGTCTCGAACAGGTTTAGGAAGCATCACGATATTAGCAGTTAAAAGATCAGATGAGAAGATCTTACCATCTTTAATGGAATTATACATGGCTGGTAGATGTGGGGCTATGACATCTGCTTACCTCCTATAGTAAAGTACCGTAAAGCCGCCCGGACCGGGCTGCTTGCCTAACTTCAGATACTTTATACATTGAAAGACCTTCCAAACTTGAATGTCCCGATCCATTAAGGACATGTGAGCGTTCGTCAATGTGAGAAGAGAAGCCTGGCTCAGAAAAGTATCAATAGCTACACTACTTGCCTGAGATGGGGCTGAATACAATGTGGTAAGGCGTGGAAGAATTTTTCTAGGACCTGCACTGGGTTACTAGTTAATGTTATGTCTAGTGCGGAGAGTGATAGGAGTGAATTTAAGATTGAAAGTGCGTAGCCTGTTAGCCAACATCCGGTTTGGTCTATTCGCCCTAGTATACCATTTCTGGCAAGACCAACGAAGAATACATGCAGCCCCGTCAGAGAGACAAATATCTAACTGAGCGGGCTTGGTTTAAAAGTTTACGATAGGGGTCTGCTTAAAAGCAGTGGAGAGTACCTCCAAACGGTCCTCCAGTTGTCGTCGTTTCAGGAGACGCTCTCACTTGCGCTTAGAAGCCAGTTGCATAATACAACCCCTAAGGACCACCTTAAATGCCTCCCAAAGAGTTACAGATGAGGGCACCGAGCCTACGCTGGTATGGAAGTACTCCACGGAGGCCTGCAGAATATCTGCCTGGAACTCCTTGAGAGATAATAACGAATCGTTCATGATCCAGGAGGAATGCCGAGGTTTGTCCAGAATGGAGTGGCAAACAACCAAAACCATATCATGATCAGACCATGGGACAGTAAGAATAGAGGACGATACCACTAAAGAAAGATGTCGCCGTAGCATAAACCTATGGTCTATTCTAGAATGAGAATTATGGGGGTGGGAATAATACTTGTAATCCTTACCCAAAGGGTGAAACTCGCTCCAAAGATCAACCAGATCATAAGCGAGCAAATAAACTTTCTCTCATCAGGAGATGCATACGTTCCAAAGGGTATTTGTCCAAAGTAGGGTTTAGAACTAAGTTTGAGTCTCCCGCAAGAAGGAGAATACCTCTATGGTGGGATGACAACAGGGAGTAGACATGGGTCAGAAAAGGTCCAGGTGTAGAATTAGGGGCGTAGTAGGTCATAATGGTAAACTCTGTATCCTGAATGGTGCCCTGAAGCAAAAGATACCTACCCTCTGGATCCGCTATCTGTTTAGTGCAACTAAAAAGGCCTGATTTGCGAAAAGCAATAAGTACTCCCCTCTGCTTAGTTGGGCCTGAGGCTGTAAAGACATGGGGATAATGAGCATCAAAGTATTTAGAACAGGAGGTAGTTGAATAATGAGTTTTCTGCAGGCAGGCTATATCTGTTGTCTACTGAGATAGCTAAAGATTTTCACCTGAGGAGAATTCATGCCCTGAACACCAATTTAGCATCATTTAGAATAATAGTGAAAATATGAAATGGTTCCACCAAACACACTCCCCATGGACTCGAGACAGAATGAAAAAGAAAAAAGAATCAGACAAAGAAAGAGACGGGAGAGACAGATTAGAGAGCAGAAAAAGGCAGAGGAGCATCCGAGGTAGAGAAAAGCTATGCAGCATAGCTATAACTAGCAGAGGGACAAAAGGCCCACTAGAAGGGCGGAGGTTGACCAGGGCCATGGTCCTTGCCAAGTTCCAGCACAACTGGGTGAGCAGTGGTCCGACTGAACCACCCAGCAATTTTTATAACCATAACATTTAACTAACAAAGATAGGCACACAATATGCATTAATTACATTAATTAACGTTTAGAGGCACAAAAGAAAAAGAGCTAGGAGCTGGCTTGACTGAAATAAAATATGTAAAAGTTAAGATTGGCCATCTAAGCCCAGGGCCACCCCTGCCCAATCAGGACGACCCAGGGTAGAGAGCCAAAATATCATCCACAAACCTAAATTGGTAACCGCAAAATGAAAATGTGACCACAGCAATGTCACTAACACTATGGGCTATAGGATATAGGACACAGCCCATAGATGACAAGAAGCCCCCCACAACCAGGTGGGGGACTGCCACAACAGGAATTAAATCACCCCTGCAGCCGATTAGACACTCTCACCACTCGCAAAAAAAAAAAAGAGGGCCCAGGAAGCACCATGAATATATAGAACTGTCATGAAAAATGAAGTCTCAGGTCACTGCAACCCAGTGCCACCATCTCGCAATTGGGGAGGCCCAGGGTAGGGGACTGATATGCAAGAACACGTTCATGAATGATAAAAGTTATCAGGTGCTAATTGGTGGCTTTTTGATTAATAAAAGGCACTAAGCCAAAATGAATAAAACAGCCAAGTCCAGGCTTAATGGGGTTGATGACAAAATGTGGGTCAATTTCTACTTTGAAAGGTGAGGGTATGCGGTCTGGTTGAAAATCAGATCCAGAGCAAAGAGAAGAGCAATTAAAGCTAATTATGTCAGCTCAGTCAGCCTGTAGGCACATCCTGGAAGCGTTGCGCTTGAAGGTAGCAAAGTGCCTGGGACCCCTGATGAGACAGCTGGGAGGGTTTACGGGGTACTGAGAAGATCTCGGATGCGCAGAAGAGGATGGTGTCCCTTGAGGAGAGGGGGGCAGGTCTAACTAACTCTTGGAAATGTCTCCGCAGATCAGATGGAGAGGAGGCATTAAACTGGCGGCCAAAATGGGAAAGCAAATTTTTTAGGATATTTTTAGGCTGTGGATTTACATTTAGACCACTTTCACACCAGGGTGTTTTTTCAGACACTTTTGTGCTAAAAATAGCACCTGTAAACGCGCCTTAAACCCCCCCCCCCCATACACTCCAGTATGAAAGCCAGAGTGCTTTCACACTGGGCGGTGCGTTTGCAGGATGTTACAAAAAGTCTTGCAAGCAGTGTCTTTGGGGCCGAGCGGTGTATACACCGCTCCTCCACCGCCCCTGCCATTGAAATCGATAGCCAGCGCTTCTGAATCGGCTGAATAATGCCTCGGAAGCTCAGAGCATTGCCGCTTTTAAATCCTTGTGGGGGGTTAAAAGTGCCCCGCTGGCTCCCAAATAGCGGCGCAAAAGCGCTGCTTTAACAGCGGTAAAGTGCCGCTAAAACTAGCGATGCTTTACCGCTATCGCCCCAGTGTGAAAGTTCTTTAGTATCTTGTCATTCAATAAAGTGTAAAGTGCTTTTATACTATTTCAAGGTCTTTGTTTTTCCTAAGCTGCATTTTTTGGGACAGTGTTATCCACACACGTGATGCAGTTCAGTTTTGGATACTAATTCTCTAAAAGGCTATCTGGGAACTAGAGAAAGTGCAGGGAAGGGCAACCAAACTGATAAGAGGCATGGAGGAGCTCAGCTATGAGGAAAAATGAGAGAAACTGAATGTATTCTCTCTTGAGAAGAGATTAAGGGGGGATAAGATCAACATGTACAAATACATAATTGATCCATATAGTGAACTTAGTGTTGGGTTATTCAATTTAAGGTCATCACAGAGGACAAGGGGGCACTCTACATCTGGAGGAAAAGAGATTTATTCTACAGCTACAGAATGGTCTCTTCACAGTAAGAGCTGTGAAAATGCGGAATACACTCTCTCAAGAGCAGGTGCTGGCTCCCCTGCTGTAGCAAATTGGATCATGCTTTGTTGTTTTTTTGCCTTCCTCTGGATCAACTGTGGGCAAAGGATTGTGTATATAGGATTGGATATATTTTTTTTCTCCTATTATTGGTTAAACTAGATGGACTTGTGTTTTTCTTCAACCGGACTAACTATGTAACTATGTGATACTTTATATCCAGCTTACAGGATTTTTATGTGAAAATGTGTTATGTATTTTGTTGACAGAGTTTTACACAGCCCTACCAAACAGCACAGCCATGTGGGTGACTTTTTTCTGAAGAAGGTTGGATACTTCTCTGCCCCCAGCCTGTGACAGGGCAGTAAAGAAGTGTCAGCAGCAGACTGATGAAGTAATCTTTCTGCTCTCTTTTTTTTTTCTTTCTGTTCTTGTCTGCTCATGTGCATGCAACAGAGCCTGATTGGCTTAAAGTACTGACCCTCCATTTTTAAGTCTGCTGTTTGAGTGGTGGTGACAATTGCTGAATGCAAAATAGATTACACTAGTTACAAAATGTGTTTCTGCAGATCAGTATTTATTTTTTAAGCTGAACTCTAAGCAGATGCATACTAATTCTGGTTTCAGTATCTCAGAAAGTATAGAAGCTGGAAAAACATTACAGATGGGCATCAGAAGTAGAGGTCAGCAATGATAGCTTCCATATGCTGTCAGTGGCGGTTTCTTTTTCAGTTGGCGTATGGCTATTCTATAAAGCAGGGGTATTGAATTAAAATCTATAGAAGTGCAGTCAGCAAAATAAGGTCCGAATAACATGTTTGATTACTAATAGCACCTCCGTGCATCGGCGAACACAGTGTGTTTTCTTGAGTGCCAAACCATGCGGCTTAGCGAGGCGCAATTTAAAATGGGGTCAGGGACTTTTGTTTCTGCATGTAAGGCAGCCGCTTGAAATGAATGGGCTGCCTACATGCACAATACACAAGGAGTAGGCGCACAACCTAGTTACCTCATATCCAAACCATGATGGCAGTGCAGTCAAAAGATAATGAATACATAATAGCAATATGGCAATGTGAATAAAAAAAAGGGCAATCAGACCGTGCAGTCCTTTAGCAGAGTACTTAGTAGTCTTAGCACAAGGGCAGCCTCATATCTGAACTGGAGCCATGTTCAACAGAGCTATAGAAAAAACAAGGAGAGAGGCGCCTCTGAGTGTAGACTGTAAATAAGTTTAATAAGGTAAAAACAAGTGGCAACTCACAAATCCAAAAGGAAAAGCAGGCATATCGATCAGTGCATGTATGTCAGTGGTGATAAATGTCCATCCCTGGCCGATCACTGGGTAGAGGCTGTGGCTGCCTGTGGTGTAGAGCTGCCGTGCTGTCTGTAGGAGCCAAACCGAGGCTTGGCAAGCAATCTTCAGCGGCAGGCGGGGATGATGTCACCGAATGCAACACGTTTAATGGGCATGCATGCTATGAGTGGTATGATAGCCGCGCCCCTTCTTCAGGCATGACAACATGACTCGGCAACAGCCAGAGCACCATTCATATAGAGGCAAAAGTGCCGGGGGAGGGGAACAATATAGGTGTCCGTTTATTAAGCAGTGTAAAAATTCCACTGCACAGTTCTCCGGCATTCACAGAGGAGATTGTTCTCCTCTGTGTGCCTGTTTATTAAGCGGTGTAAATCACTTCACAGTTTGTGAAGTGAAGAGATCTACAAACGTTTTAAACAGTGGAGAATGCCCCAATCTCGTGAGACATAACGAGATTACGGTACCGAAATTCACAGAAACACTGGGATGTCAGTTTATTAACCACTTGCCGACCGCCGATCGGAGATTGACGGCGGCAAAGTGGCTCTGTAACGCATACCGCCGTAATATGACGGCGGCTGCATTACAGACATACTGTGAGCGCGCGCGCGCCGCCGGAGGCGCGC
>BLSH010277625.1:2096797-2145088 GCA_018402905.1 Glandirana rugosa
GTGGTTAATAGAGACGTGTGTCTCTTGACAGTAAGTGACTGTGTCTTTGCCGGTCAAATATTTCGACGCTAGAGGCGTGAAGTGACCGCTAGAGACAGTCTTAAGTGGTCGAGTCTCCACCTCTTAACTCCCCCACTTCTCCCTTAGGGCCCCTTCCTCCTTCTAATATCTGAAGGAGGACGGAGCAAGTCTGGGGGGTTGTGTAATCGGTACAGGGGGACGGGATATATACACATATATACAAGTATGTATATATACTACACACATATATATGTGCACATATATATTACATACACAACACATATATATACACATGTACATTACACACACATACACAAATACATAAATTGTCAGTTAAAGCGACGCAGCGCCGAATCGCAAAAAGGGCTCCGGTCCTAAAGCTGGAAATCCTTCCGGGGCTGAAGTGGTTAAGCAGTGATAAATTATCACTGCTCACTAACGGACATTCTCTGAGGAGCCCGCCCAAATCATTAATAAAATTATTAGCCACCTACATTATATATGTATACATAAACACATACACACACATTACATGTACACATATATATACACAACACATACATTATATATACACGTGTATATATACACACATCATATATATGTATGAACATATATACACATATATAGGGCAGGGGGACATGGCTAATGTGTTGGGGGGTCTGAACGAGGCAGGAGGAAGTCTATAATCTTCCTCCTTCCCCGGGATTCCCTCTTCACCCCCTCAATTCTCCACCTCTGAGCTGGTGAATTCTGACAGAGATCGCCAGTGAAGTGCGGAGATCGCAGCTTTATAAACTGGCCGTTTCTGTGTCAGTGAATGACAGTTCTCTGTGTGCAGAGATAATTGGTGAAGAACAGCTTCTCTCCCGATTATCTCTGCTTTATAAACCGAAAATGAACTGTGATCAGCGGTGATCCTTGGGATCACCGCTGATCACAGTTTTATAAAAGGACACCATAATGTGGGGCAGTATTTAATCACATAGCTGATGTTAATTAAAAACCATATATAAAATTGATATGGGCACATTAACAAAGACAGAGGTATAAAATCCTTAATTAGTTAATTATAAATGGGTAAATAAAGCAACAATAAAAACAATAAAAAACACACACGAATATACTCATCAGGTGCCCTGAAGGTATAAATAAAGTACCATAGGGGATAAGGGGAAGAAATATATCGGAACTCAAGGTTATGATAAATAGGATAAAAATCCACTTAAATAATCGCGTGTGATAAACAACAATTGGATGAATATAGGTTGGGTAACTATGAAGTGTGAGTAAGATCATAATCATGTGGGGTAGAACTAATAAAAATAATAATAATAATTCATGTAAAAAAATCAATTATATATTGGATCATATATAAAGAGCATTAAATAGAATGATACTGGATGTATATAAATACAATTAATCAGATTAATCAGAATAAGTAAATAAAAATATGAAAATGATATATAAAAAATATATAGAATTATATATATACATATCTAATATATACAAAGTTATGTTAGATCAAGATGTGTATATATATATATATATATATATATATATATATATATATTCCACAAAGTCAGTATATAACGACAGATTATGTATCTGTCAGAAAACCAGGAGCTCCGTGGTTATAGAGCCAGAAGACATAATAATACAAACTAAATGGGAGTACATAGCAAATTATATTGTTGGCATAAAGTGAGACATGAAGGTGTCATGAATAACATGAACCACAGTGTCCATATAACATACAAAAACCGGCAATGTGGTAATATTAACTGGAGATGTGATGTATACAATAATACACCTCTGTTAAATGAAGAGACTACTAAAATGAACATGAGGTCACTCTTGTGGTAAGTATGCCAGTCTGAGTGGGAGAAACTATATATGTGTTAATAAAGAAAAAAGAAGAAAAAAATATGCTTCAGAATATGGGTAGCACGTAGCTTCTATATGGAACAGTATATGTGCATAGAGGTACTTACACATTGGAAGAAATCAACAGAGAGGCTGACCATAAACTACCCGCCACCCCCATCTACAGACCTTAACAGAAAGCAAATGTATAAAAGAGGAATGAGCAGAAATGGAAAAGGTGACGGTGAACATCTGTATCTATAGGACAGTGGCTACTTCTATCCCCTCATTCGGGCCTCCAGGTGAAAGTACGTCAAGACAGTAAATCCAAAAAGTCTCTCTAGCGCATAGTCTTTTATATTGTTGAGCATCGGCGAGGGCTTCTGGTATCTGTTTGATAATCCAAACTTTTAGGCCTGCAGTGGATTTATTGTGATATTCAAGAAAGTGTTGTGGGACTGTCTTTACCTTCCTCTATAGACCTTCTACTCGCCGACCCTCTGCCTGAGGGGGCGGATGGTGCGGCCCACATATAGAAGATTACAGGAGCATGTGAGTCTGTAAACAACAAAATCAAAGGAGCAGTTTTAAAACTCCCCCAAAATGTAAGTCTTACCCTTTGTGCAGAATGATTTATTTTTTCCAATACTTTATTTATTTATAGAAAGCACACAGAAGTACAGCATTGAAGATTAAACTTTTATGAGGGATGTAACAGAAACACGTCGGGTCTATATCATTTCAACATGTGTCGCAGGTAGTCATACAGCGTTCATATCATCACAAATGATCTGACTCTAAGATATCCATACTGCTCTCCATGTGTCATTTTTCAGGTGAACCCCGAATTTAATGAATAATAAAAAAAAAAAAAATAGAAGGGCAGCAACAAAAAATAAAATTTTACATAGCCCCTATATGAAAAACATAACAAAAAAAAGGGGGGGGTGGAGGAAGGGAGGAGAAAGAGAAATCAGTCGCACCTCCACTCCAGAGGGATGATGTTTATTCCACCGCTTCATCATGAGGCAAAATGTTCTTTTCTAATGCTTGTAAGAAGTATGAATTTAGGTGAGCAGTGTTTTGTATTCCTCTGAATAAACAAACTCATGCCAATAATACCATTTTTTAAAGAACTTTTCCTGATGTCCTTTTTCAGTGGCCACGAGGTCTTCCATTTCATTAATTTCAACCACTTTTTTCAACCATGTAGATAGTGACGGTGGCTGTGCCTGCTTCCAGAACAGTGGGTTACAGCTTCTAGCTGCTGTAATCAGGTTGGGCAGAATCGAGCGTCTGTAGGATTTACTCGGAAACTGATGGTGATGCAGAAGGAACAACATTGGGTCCCCAGGGAGTTCATGATCTGGGAACTTCTGGGTTATTCTCCAGACTTCAGCCCAAAAAGGCTGCAATAGCTTACAAGTCCAGAACACGCGGAGGAGAGAGCTTGATTCTTCCCCACATTTCCAGCATGTATCACAGCACTGAGGGAACATCCTGTGGATTTTTACAGGTGCATGATATCAGCGCGTAAGTACCTGAAAGCCTGCTTCCTGGTGGGCTGCACATATGGACATCTTATAGGAGAACAGGAGAAGACTTTCCACGTGTCGTTCTGTAAAGGTAATTCCCAAGTCTTGTTCCCATTTTTCCAAGTATGGTAGCTTGAAGCCCTGAGGAGGTGACACCAAAAGGCTATAGGTCTGAGATATTGAGTGGCGTATGGGGGACCGATCTTCACAGAGAAGTTCAAATGGGGTAAGCCGCCTGATATATCTGGCTGGAGAGGGGAATGATCTCAGATAGTGTGTCATCTGGATCTTTTGCCAAAAAAGAAAGTCAGTCAAATCTGGAATCCTCTAGGATCTGTTGTCTCATGATCCATGTACCGTTAGCAATAAAGTGCCGGACCTGGAACATACCGGCATCTCTTTAGGCTTTGAACTCAGGGTCGGTCAATCCATGCCCAAATTCTGGGTTTCCCACTATGGGTGTAAATGGGGATGGAATCAGGGCAATATTCTAAACCTGAAATATTTGGGAGCACTGTTGCCTTGTTTCTCCCACCGTGGGGCGAGATATTCCCCCCCTGTGATCGTCCCGGCTGCACCAAGGTAGGGTATTCAAGGGGATCTGTGTCAGAGCCTGCTCAATCTGTACCCATTGTTTAATATCTCCATGTTTGCACCAGTCCAATATCCTTGATAGGTGGCGCGCCATGAAATATAATTTGACTTCTGGAAAAGCTATCCCACCCATTAGCTTCGGAAAGCGCAGGAGTGACTGGGCTAGTCTGGGTGGTTTCTGGTTCCATAGGAAGTCTCCCAAAGCTTGTTTGATCTCCCTTAAGAAAGAACTCAGAGTGCGAGAGCTTGAAGAACATAGAGGATCCTTGGCATAACATTCATCTTTATTATGTTGCAGCGCCCAAACCAGGGGAACAGGCCTGTCTGCCATCTCGAGAGGTCTCTTTTTATTTCCGTTAGCAGAGTTGGAAAATTAAGAGAGAAACATTTGGCTACATTGTTCGGTAGCCGGATGCCTAAATATTTGATGTGGGAGGCGGCCCACTTGAAAGGAAAATCCTTTTTCAGAAGCGTAGTGAAATTCGTCAACAGGGATACGCCCATCACCTCCGACTTCTGATAATTCACCCGAAAGGTGGAAAAGCTGCCATATATTTTGAGTTCAGAAAGCAAATTAAGCAAAGAGATCAAGGGGTTAGGAAAAATAGCAAGTCATCTTCGTAAGCAGCGATCTTGGGATATAGCCCTGGTCCTATATTTAAGCCCGAGACATCTGGGTTATTTCTGACTCTGTGCAGGAAGGGTTCCAGAGTCAGAATGAAAATCAGGGGAAAGAGAGGACACCCCTGCCGGGTCCCATTCGAGATCTTGAAAGGGGACGAGAGCATTCCATTTACCTTTACTTGGGTTGTTGGGTGCGAATATATAGCCTTAATCCAGTTCATCATCCTCTGCTTCATCCCAATGTGTTGCAGAGTTTCCGTCAGGAAGGCCCAGTCGACCCTGTCGAAGGCCTTTCGGCATCTGTAGACAGGATCAACATTGGAGTCCCCCGAGTCTGTGAGGCATGGATTAAATTAATAGCCTCTATCGTGTTATCACGTGCCTCTCTGGTCGGCATGAATCCCACTTGGTCTAAGTGAATTAGCTGAGGAATCAGCTCTGCCATTTGTGTCGCCAGGATCTTCATGAAAAGTTTGAGGTCCACGTTCAGGAGAGAAATTGGCCAGGAATTCTGACAGTGAAGGGGATCCTTACCTCCTTTGGCTACAACTGCTATATGGGCTCTGAGTTTGTCTTCCGGAAACTGGGTTCCCATGCCCACTGAGTTGTAGGCTGCTAGGAAGTGGGGGGTCAGGATACTCTCAAAAGTTTTGTAGTAGAGCAGGGAGTACCCATCTGAGCCAGGGGCCTTCCATGTCTTCGTTTGGGCTATGGCCAGGGACAATTCCTCAGCCATAAGAGGGGCTTCCAAAGCGTCCAGTTCATCCTCCTACAGCTTAGAAAGGCCCAATTGTGCAATGTATTCCCTCAGTGCTGCCATTTTTTTCTGGAACATCTATTCCCGTTTTACGCAGATATATTATACAGAGTAGAATACAGGCGGTCCCCGGGTTACAAACAAGATAGGGACTGTAGGTTTGTTCTTAAGTTGAATTTGTTTGCAAGTCGGAACAGGTACATTTTTTAAGTGTAGCTTCAGCCAAAAAAACTATTTTTAAGCTTTTTGGATAGCATAGGGAAGGGTTAACACCCCTGTAATGTTTGTTTTGTTGTCTATGTTTCTGTTCAGAAGATTTCCCCTCACTACCTGTCCCAATGATAATTGGATTTTGAAAATTTTGGGTTGTTGTGGAAACAAACCTTGGTGGTAAAGCATCAGTGGAGACACCTTTTTCCCATAATAACTCTTACAGAAGTGAATTTCCCTTCCTAGGGGGAGATTTCCTCTCACTTCCTGTTGTCTACCTCCGTTTGTAAGTAGGAGTCGTTCGTAAGTTGGATGTTTGTAACTAGGGGACTGCCTGTAGTATGTTCGGAATACTTCAGTGATTTCTTCTGTTCTGTGAGTCTTTTGTTTTTTCTCGTTACAAACATGTTAGCCTACTGTTCCCTTAACGCGCTGGCCAAAAGCTTGCCACATTTATGGCTGTACTCATAAAAAGACCGTTTGCACCTCGCTATAATGGCTTTTGCTCTATCTAGAGCGAGGGGCCGCAGCTGCTGTCTCAGCGTTGTGACCTCCGCCAGATCTCTCTTCGCCAGACTTTCTTTATGAGCTGCCTCCAGAATTTTGAGCCTGCTCATCAGATCCTCCAGTTGTTTCTCCCTCTCTTTTTTGAGGCGTGTTCCAGCTTTGATCAACAGCCCTCTAATGTAGCCTTTATGGGCCTCCCAAACCATCTCTGGTTTGCTCTCTGAGCCAACGTTTGCAGAGAAGAAAATGTTCAGCTCTCTCAAAACCTCTGCCATGACCTCTGGAATTTGAATCAGGGAGTAATTTAATTTCCACGACCATGATCTCAGCATTGGAGATACTAGGTCTAAGTAACTGGGGCATGGTCAGAGACGGTGATCGAGCCAATGGAGGCCAACACCAGTTTAGAGAGTAGAGATTGTGGAAATAGTAAAAGGTTGATTCTTATGTATGAGCCGTGAGGATGCGAATAGAACCTATAATCTCTGGGTGAAGAACCCGCCAAACATCTACCAGGTGGAAGGCATGGAGGGTTTTCTTAACTGTTTTAAAGTGGCGTATGATATATGAGAGGCTTTTCTGGACGCATCTAGGATCGGATCCATCGTGAAATTCAGGTCGCCTCCGACTATTACTGCCCTCTCGGCGAACTCTCCGAGTTTGGTGAAAATTGGTTCAATAAATGTGATATGGTTTGAGTTGGGGAGATTGAGATTGACCAATGTAGCCTTATGCCCCCCAGCATTCCTTTCACAAAAAGTGCGCGACCCTCTGCATTAGACCAACGGTCGTCCAGCACCCATTGCATTTTGTAGTGTAATAGTATACTGATCCCACGTGGCTTGGAATCTGGCGAGCAGCCATGATATGCCGTAGGAAAAAAGTGGTTGTGGAACTTAGGTGTTTTATCCGCACAAAAATGTGTCTCCTGGAGGAAACATACGTTAGCCTTCATCCGTTTGAGGTCAGCGAGAACCATAGATTGCTTCTCCGGAGTGTTCAACCCCTTTGTGTTTAAGGAAGTGAAGCGCACTGGGTCCTTTTGAATTGGCCCCATATTTACATTTGTACAATCAGCAACTTAGACAGGAGATGCGAAAGAAAAGAGGAAAGAAGAAAAGAAGGGGGACAAAAAAAAAAAACCAAACAAAACAAAAACAAACCTTGATACTGATACGCCTTAGGCGTAGGTGAGACCTCTTCTCAGCACACCCCGACAGGTCAGGAAAAAGAAAAATGTCTATCCTAGAGGGTGTAGCCCTATATGTGGGAGAGGTAGGTCACAGAAGAGAGCTTTGGCCCCCTATCCCAACCGAAATCAAAGCAAAACAGCAAGTAGCTTCAGAAACATATATAACGTACATGCAAGCATTAATCATATAACCATAACACCCGGAGACACTCAAACCCCCCCTCTTATCAATCCATTGGACCCCTATGAGCATTGGATCTATGCCTGTATGTTCATGGTTAGATAGTGTACGGAGACAGACAATCCAACCGTCCCACAGATTCAGAAGGGAGAAGCAAGGATAGGGAGTGGGAGAGGGAGGGGGATCCAGTCCCAAGATGTGCTGGACCAGGGGGACGGTAAAGTCGGGTACCACCTCACATCTCCCAACGGGTGGAGAAGGAGGGATCCTCCATTTCAATAGGACGGGACAACAATTTGTACAGTCAATAGCCATCTGCTGCGGGAATTGTAAGAAGGGGGAGACAGCGTCATCCCCAAGCAGACACCTCCTCCTCGGTCTCGTCAGGCAGGTGGTGCCCTCTGCCCCCAACATGTTAAGTGTTATTTAGCTAAGTGTGATGGAGGGGGGGGGCATGAGCAGCAACACACACCAGGAAGCATTATACTGATGAGCAATAACTCAGGGAGCGATTTCAGGCATACACTTATGCATAGGAATAAGTCTGCGCTTATGCCATCCACACATTCCCACCTTTGATCTCACTGTTCAGCCCTTATCAGCAGCACAACGTTCTCCCCACTTAGCAGTCCATCTCTTACCCTCCTCCTATGATAAAGACTTCTGAGTGTCACAATTCCTCGTGCTATGCTCAGACAGAAGACCCCTCCTCTCAAACCTCTCTGCGATGTAAGTTGTATCCATACGGGTTATCCACAGCTCACAAGAGGTGAACAATAAGCGGCAGTCCAGGGTCCTTGTAGACTTCTTTAGAGGGGGGCAGGAGTGTCCCCGAGTGTGTAACATCCTAATACGGCATAGTAGGTCCTACACCTCCAGGGCGCTCTCCGCAGTGGAGACTTGATCTGCTCTCCTTCTCTGAGGAGTGCGGCGCGGCAATCCATAGTGTGGTATGCGGGAAGTTGGGCAAGGTGATCTGTTGGGTAAGACCCCCATCCAGTCCTGTAGGTGGATCGGTTCTATGCCCAAGAACAGAAAAAGGGCCGGTAGGTCGGCTTGATGCTTTAGCAGAAAGGGGGAGCTTCCCTTGCGGACGGTCAGTTGTAGGGGAAATCCCCAGCAATATGAGAGATCCATTTAACGCCATTTTCCAGTAGGGGCTTAAGCATTGCCCTCTGTAGTAGTGTAGTCCCTGGATATATCTAGAAAACTAGATATATGTGCCCTGTCAATCTCCACCGGGCTCTTGGACCACGCTGCATGGATGATCTGTTCTTTATGAGAGTATCAATGCAATCTGCAGATCACGTCACGTGGACGCTCCGGGTCCATAGATCTTAGGGCCCTGTGAATTCTGTTGAATTCCAAGTTGGCCGGGAGACCCTGGTCCGAGATTTTTCAAAAGATGGCTTTAACAGTCTCTGTTAAATTTTCCGCCTCGGTTGCCTCCGGTAACCCGTGGAGCCGCAAGTTGTTCCTGCGGCTCCCATTCTCTAGGTCCTCCATATGCAGCTGTGCCTCCGCTAGCTGTGCTTGGTGGGTGTCCTGGTTCTGCTCCAGGCGAGTGACGCTCTGTTCCAGGGTCTCCACAGTAGATTCCTCCTTGGAGAGGTGGCTATCCAAACTGCGTACCTCCAACCTGCTGCCAGTCTCTACGATGTTGCTCTTCCAGGCGCAGCACAAGGGCCTCCATGTTGGATCTCATAGAAAGCGCTCGTAGTAGGGCTCTGATGTCCGTGTCATCTGGGGAACTGTAAGGAGGTAGGCCCACTCCGGGGAAAGATTGATGAGAGGGGTCCGGAGGAACTGGGGTTCCCGCCAGCGAGTTGAGAGCTTGTGATTGTGAGGCATCCATTGCAGTATGGGAAAATGTCTCTATAGGCCTCTGAAGACCGTGTGGGGTCAGTTGATGGGCTACCGGAGATGTGCCAGGTGTTTTTCCGAGAAAAAGTGTCTAATTTTGGGCGCGTTTGCGGCTTTGGCAGACCCCTGAGTTGATCTCTTGGTTTTTCGCCCGTTTGTTATAGCTCATGGCAGGCAGTTTGCTAGCATGTATGAAGCTTTGCTCGGTTGAGAATCAGGAGCTTCAGCAGAAGACGACTTCACTCCGCCATGTCCAGGCCACGCCCCCGCAGAAGGATATTTGTCCGTGCTGCACAAACGCACAAATCTTACAAAAAGGTTTGCCTACATGCACAATGCAGGTTGTAATGATGTAAACGTAACACCAGATCCTTCATCCTTCACATCACAATCCCATTAATACATCAGTATTCTCAGTCCCCTCTGCACATCCTCCTCCTCCTTCACATTCCTGTCCTGGCTCCCCTTCATATCACCCCTGTATTCCTTTTACATTCCAGTCCTCAGCCCTCTTTCATACAGTATCGCCCCTTCACAATTCTGTCCTCATCCCCCCCTTCATATCATCCCTACTCCTTTACATTCCTGTTCTCTGACCCCCGTTTTTATATCGCCTACCTCCTCCTTCAAACTCCTGTCATCAGCTCCCCCCTTTATATCACCCCCGTTTTCCTCCTCATCCTGCAAAGCAGTGGCACAGCCCTCTCCCCTGTCTTACCTTACACAGGGCTGAGCACGGCAGACACAGCAGGTCTAGAGCTGACGTCAGGAGGCCGGACAGTTCTCAATGGAGCACAGGAGCTGCACAACTTTTCCTGTTAATCAGCTTGTGATTGGTTGCTAGGAACGCTTAGTTAACGTTAAAGTTAACTTGGCAGATCTAGCCTCGTCCAGAACTGTCTTTCCTCCCGATGGCGTTGGCAACCTGTGGGGTTGTCAGCGGTGGTGACAGCAGGCTTCCAAATGGCAGGACTGCAGCAGGCCGGGCAAAACAGTGGCTCAGTCCGGACATGACATGCGGTCCGCCATTTAGTAATGCCCGCTATAAAGATTGCATTCGTTAAAAGAGATTTTACTATATGCCTTATTCTGAAAACCATAATAGCAATAGCAACATGCCTGCAAACATTTATGAAAGACAGAGTATACATTTATTCTATGTCCTCTCTTCTTCCTCCTCTTTCCTTTATAAGATTGCCTTTCCTTACCTTATTGTAAAGCACACACAGAACAATAAATAATGTAAATGCATTTACAAAGAAGCCAATGGTTTAATATTAATGTATTTTTCCAAAACATCCTTTTGATTTCTGAACAGCCTATAACCATACAGATCTGAGCGCACAGGGCCCTAAATGCCAGTACCGCTCGATACATTATTTAACCCGTTCAGCTGCAGCCTGCCATAGATTTTGATAATTCTCCTGTTCCTCCCAGATGCACTAAAATGCCTGGAGGGATGCACAGAGGCTGGATGGCCCTGTATGCAAGGGGCCTGATAGGACAGTTCTGTTTCCTCCTAATTCTCTTGTCTTGTGCTCTTTTTTTTAAGTCATCCCTTACTTATTTTAAAAAAGAAATACAACTGTCACCAAATGAAGAGACTGCAAGGAGCTACACTGTTCTGTGTAATGATATCTCTGCCCATTTTGCAAACCTAGGAGAATAATGACATACTAGGACCTCTGAGTTGTGAAGTTAGAAGCCAAGAGATCACAGAGAATCCCATCTCATGCATCTGGCATAGCAGCTGGGAGACTATGGAAAAGCCACAAGACACAGATTTGCAAGTATGTATGTACTACTTTTACCTTGCAATTTCTGACTGTTGCAATAAAATAAATCTGCTATTTTAAGATATATGTAAAGCCAATGAATGTGTGTTTTTTTTTTTGTTGGATAGCGTAGGCACTGTTTTAAGCTTTTTGCAAAGAGCCCCACCATCCTTTATTTCATATTCCAGAGACACAAAAGGAATTGAGCAGAAATCTCTAAGAAAAACTGTCATTGGGTACATTCAGTACACCAAACAGAATAAAGGGGACTTTAAATATACCTTCAATAGTAACTAATACACACAGCTTTGGATAAAAAAAAAAATCACAAAGTGTTACTTTCAAAATGTACAATAAAAACTGTCCCAAAGTGGCATAAAAACACGTCTGGAATGTTTTTCATTAGACTTAGTGCATATGAAGGACCATACTAAACAATACAATGAAAATACAAAAGGAGAACCAAAGTCTACATGTTTCGTGGGAGATATCCTCTTCTTTAGGACTCAAAAGTATGTTGTAAACTTTAACTGCCTTCTGACGGTGCTATAGTCAACAGATGGCTACAACGCAGCTCTCCAGTTCTGGGCTCCCCCTAGGGTGCACATCAGGAGCTCTCTGTGACTGCTGTGTCCCTCGGATACAGCACATCACAGATGGGGACGTGGCCTCTCTGATTGGCCCTCTTGATCATGTTATGGCTGTGTCTAATCACAGCCATCACACAATGTAAACAGAGGTGCATGCTCCCTCTTCTCACACAGACCACTCAGTGAGGAGAGGGAGAGCGGAACACTGCAGCCTTTCAGGGATCTGTGTGTAGCTGCTGATTTTACTGTGCAGATACACACAGATCCCACACAGTGCAACCATCTCTAAACAGTGCACCAAGCACCATCTTTCTCAGTGTCCAAGTGCACATCAACATCTGTACCAGTGTCCCAGTGCACATCAACATCTGTCACAGTGTACCAGTGTCCCATCAACATCTATCACAGTGTACCATTGCACAAAAACATCTGTACCAGTGTCCCATCAACATCTGTCCCTGTAGCAGTGCAACAAAACATCTGTCAGTGCATCCGTGTCCCATCAACATCTATCTGTCGTGTATCCGTGTCCCGTCAACATCTGTCATAATATAACATAAGATGCACACTTGCTGCCTTTTATCACAGCGCACTGTGCCAAATCACATGGTAATGTACAGCAGTGCATCATGCTTCTGTACATTGCCATGAATGAAATGTATCTTGTGCACAATTAAAATAAAGTGTGTACAAAAAAAGGGATCCCCCTATTGTAGCTGGGAACAGACAGCTGCCGGGGGGATATGGGATCCAGCAGTTCTCTGTTCCCGTGTGTGCAGCCCAGTTCCTAACTGGGCGCGAACCGATACCAGTCTGTGGCCCGGGGTTGGGTATCCCTGTGCTAAACAATAACATGAAAAACACTAAAAAATAATTCAGTGATTCCTTCCTCTGTGTGCTCCGTATTCGACCACTGCGTGGGTCACATAGACAAGCGTGTGGCCGAGAGGTTTGGTACTGGAGGGGGTTCCCTGATGGGGAACTGGGAGACTAGTGCCCCATCAGGTCTGCCTTCCTTTTGATTGACAGAGCACAACAGCGGACAGACCCATAACCACGATTCAGTCCAATAGCAGCTTTTGAATCCACCCACTGCTGTCCACTGTCAGTCAAAAGCGCTGCAGCCATGGGATCTTCATCTCTGTGAGCTGAGGGCTTAAAGTAGAACTATATTTGTCCATCTTTGTCCTATTGGGGAGACTTCCCTTCACTTTCTGTCCCATCGCCAACAGGAAGTGAGAGAAAATACCTGCAAATTGAGGGAATTCCTTGGGACCCCTAGGTCACCAGAACTAGTGTCCCCATTGGAAAATTTCCCCTCTATTACTTTTCTGGGGACAACACAAACTTTCTATTTCAATGATAATGGTAAACAGGACAAATGAGAGGGAGGGTGAAAAGGGCGCATACAGCAATAAAAACTGACAAGCGTTCTAATCCCTCTCCACTCTGTCTAAAACGAAAAAAATGTTTTACCTTTAGTTATATTTTAATAGCGACAGGTTCTTAAAGTGGCGGTAGTAATAACTAACTGATTTTGTCACCTGTATTGGTAATGTCACCAAAGCTTGCACAAATATTTGCCTCAGTTAGCCACAGGTAGTTTTAAAGGGGACTGCCACAAGAAAACTGACGTAAATTAATTCTCCAGAATATGTTTTAAGCTTTTTTACAACCAGTTTCTGCATATATCAAATCTACCACCAGATGGCACACCTGCTTCTCTTTTCAAGTCTTACTGCACCGCTTACTGTTAGTACATTAGATAGTGGCACACCAGAAAAAAAAATGGAATACATTGTTTGTGCAAAATTATTTCATAGTAAATTAAAACAATGTACAGGAGACATACACACATATATACCGTGTATGTATATATATATATATTTTTTTATTTTATTATTTTTTTTCCAAGTGATGTAATTATTATGCTAAAAAGGGTAACAGAATCCATTTGGGGAAATCACCCTGACAATATGCTTTCTCTGTGTTTTGCTGTGTGCAATGGTTTTCAATTTTAATACGTCCCTATTATGAGGAAATCCGAGTAGGTAACAATGGCTGTCTCTCATCTAATCAAAGTGTGCATATATTATTGTTTTCGAGTGTGGAAGACAGAGAATATCTATTGAATTTCACTGCAAAGTGAAAATGTAATTCATGGAAATTGGTTAGGTGGTGCCTCATTGTCTTTCAAAGGGTTAAGATAATATCTAGTTTCTATGGCAACCCAAATGCAGAAGCTGTAGATACGGAATAAACTGTTGCTCAAGTGCAGTAAGGCTGCTGGTCTCCTGTCTGATTAGAAGCACAATAAATTGATTTGGTCGCAGTATTAATGCAGCTCTTGGTTTTTAAATGCTGCCAAAAATCATAAGAGTTTGTTAAAAATGATTCCTGTGCTCTACTCAAACAATATTCTGCATTTTAGTCATTGAAAACTGGCTTTACCTTTAATCGCTAAAAAAAATCCTTTTTCTTTATGTATAATCAAATAGCAATTCAGGTTTGTGCTTTAGTTGTATGTAGCAGATTTTTGTAGCAATACTAACCATACATTTCCTGTCCTGGTGCCTGAAAGTGGCAGCAGTAGCTCTTAACTGGGGATAACTAACTGCCTGGTAATGCAAGGTGGTGGTTAGCACTTCTGCCTTGCATTGCTAGGGTTTAAATGTGGTTTGAATTCCAATCAAGGCACAGCTTGCATGTTCTACATTCTAGGGCTTAATCTCAAAGATACAAGCTGAAGTAGCAGCTAGCAGAATTATACACTTCGAGGTCATATCCAGAAAGGAGCAAGATTCCACTGGAGAAATAGGAGGGTTCACCAGGATGTTAGAAGCAGAGATAAATCCCATTGTGCGAAACTGCTTTGCTGAAGACCCACTGAGGTTGGGGCACAAAATTTGCACAGAAGTTGAGTGTTGGCGGTGAAAAAACACTTTATTTCATATAAGAATAAAGCACAACTTGAGCACTGGCACTTTACTAAAGAGGATTTTTTGACATCACATTTGGACTTCCCTTGTTGACCCTTTTATTATATTGGAAATAGATGAATTAATTCACTGATAATTTGAAGCACTGGCACTTCATATAGGTCTTTTTCTGATTGTATATAAATTAATTTATTTACTTATTTGTTAATTGTATTTAATTGAAGGTATTTGGTTGCTAATAGGGGTGAGTGGGTGAACACGACTTTTATACTATTCACCATTGTTCATTATGTATACATTGAGAAAGCACAGCTGTCTGCAAGTCTATTATTTATTTAATTTAAGTTGCACAGGTAATATATTATCATCATCAAATATGAAAGAGCAGCCAAGACTTTCACATTCTGTGATAAGAGACATACTAATAATCTTATTATTAGGGCACTGGAGGGAACACAACACAGGTACCTGCAGAAAAAACAGTACGCTTATTGTGACAGGACACAAAGTGGTCCACTTGAGGCTAACCTTGAGACTAACCTTCCAGATGGGTGCTCCAACCCCAGCCACTGGCATTTGATGGTAAGCATACTCCAGCATATTGGACCTAATACATAAAAGTGACAAAGATTTTGGGGGTTCGTCCATTATCAAAGGCTCTTTGGCATAGCAGCAGATGCCAGTAAGATCACTTTACCATTGGAATGCAGGATAAGAGAGTGCCTAAAACCTTCCGAAAATGAGATGCAGAGAGGAGATTGTTGGAGAAGGCCAACTGAACCCTACTCTGAACATCTCTCTCCGCTCGGCCCAACAGGACCTTCCTAGGCCCCGCCCGGCGTGACATCATTCAGAGGCCGGGAGCCAGAATGGAAGTGGAGCAGTACAGCAGCTCCAACTTGCAGCAAATCCACTACCTACCGCGAGTGAGTGAGCACAGAGGCTGCACTGCTTTGTCATAAGGAATTAACTGTGTGATCTTACTGGTTAACTTTTGATTTTTTTTGGGGGGGGGATTAATTTACCTACATACAACGCTATTTGTACTGTTATGCAGCATGGAGGGGGTTAATATGTTGCCATCGGTCGCTCATGCATTAGTGACCAGTGGCAGACAATTAACCCCTTTGTGCTGCATTAGTGGCAGTGGCACCAGTGTTAGTGTTATTTAACCCCTTTATGCTGCAGCATGAAGGGGTTAATTAACACTGACACTGGCGCAACTAATGCAGCACAAAGGGGTTAATTAACTGCTACTGGTCACTAATGCATCAGTGACCAATGTCAATGTAGACTCTTTACCATGGCTCTTTAACGTGATCAGCTGTGTCCAATTACAGTTGATTACATGTAAACAAATGCTGGTTATCTGCATTTCCTTTCCTCAGCCCTGTCAGTGTCTGAGGAAAAGTAAGTTGATAAGTGGCTTTCCTGTGACAGGGGCACATTTACACTGAAAATCAGTGCCCTGATTATCAGTGCAGCCTCATCAGTTCCACCTATCAGCGCCCCCTATCAGTGCAGCCCCATCATTGCCCATTAGTGCCTCCTATCAGTGCAGCCTCTCCAGTGCAGCCTCACCAGTGCCCATCAGTGCAGCCTCATCAGTGCCCCCATCAGTGCAGCTTCATCAGTGCAGCCTCACCAGTGCCCATCCGTGCCGCCTATCAGTACAGCCCCATCAGTGCCTCCTATCAGTGCTACCTATCAATGCTGCCTATCAGTGCAGCCTCATCAGTGCCACCTATCAGTGCAGCTTCATCAGTGCCCCCTATCAGTGCAGCTTATCAGTGCCCATCAGTGCAGTCTCACCAGTGCCCATAAGTGCTGCCTATCAGTGCCCATCAGTGCCTCCTATCAGTGCAGCTTCATCAGTGCCACCTATCAGTGCAGCTTCATCAGTGCCCAGGGTGTTAAATTGTGATTATGTGCATATTTCTGAATGTGGTAATATGGGATTATATGTGTCTGTCAGTGTGTCCTTTTGGGATTCTGTGCACGTGTGTGCTTCTAAGTGTGTTCATTTTGGATTGTTTCTGTCTGCCAGTGTGTTAATTTGGGATTTTTTGGGTGTCATTGTGTTAATTTGGGATTGTATGTGTGTTTACCTATCAGTATATGCTCGTGCATCTGTCATTGCAGTAACAAAAACCATCACAAACTCGCACATAAATCATCACAAACACATACTGACATTCCACATGCACAGAATCCACGACACCCAAACAATAGAAATTACTTTCTCGAAACGGGGGTACTTAGGGGTACTTCACCTTAAAAGGTTGAGAAACACTGCTCTATGGGATTTAAACCTGGACTCATTGCTGGCCAGTTCAGTACTCTTCAGCGCTTTGTCTTAAACCATTTCTGGGTGCTTTCTGACGTGTGCTTTGAATAATTGTCCTACTGTAAAACTCATGACTTCTGACACAGACCTAACTTTGGGCCCTACATATCTGTATATGGAAAAGGAACGTGGCGCTCACTCATTAGTACACAAATAAATAATATAAATCAGGTGAAAACATAAATCTTAAATACTTGTGTTCAAAATAGAGTCCAAGCATACGTGTTGTGTATACAACAAATCTCAAAACAATTCTTGGGATAATTCCAAAAGGGAAAAAGATAGGTGAAAAATAATTTAAAGTCCATCCACCATGTGTAAAGAAAAAGTGATTCCAAATAGTTCCATAAATTCCTTCTTTACTCAAACCAGTGCTCCACCACCACTCGTGTTTAAGCAATGCGCACTCACCAAAAATATAAATCAATATCGCCTTTGGTAAATATAAATCCGCCTTGCAGGAACGAATGGTTATTTCTCCTTATATCCCAGAAAAATGTAAAACCGTTTAACAGCTCTGGCTCTCACTCTATTATCTCAGGTATGTTCCAGAACCGTACTCAAAGGAAAAGCAAATCAGAGATATCATTGCGCAACATGTTTTTTATAAAAAGTATTTAGCAAGTACAAATAGTACACTCACATTTGAATGTGCTGAATGGCAGCACCAGCATGAACAGCTCTGGAGGGACGCCGTCTCCAGGTAGCTTGGCGTGCGTTCCAACACTCAGAACCAGGCGGACAGGAAGTGATGTCAAACGTAAGTGGACGTGGCCTCAATGCATTTTGTGTACCCACACGTCATCAGGAAGCTCACCCGTCTCCATTTTGTTGGAGCCTTTTATGTCCCTTCCCCATTTCTAATTGGTCAGGTGGCTCGGGGAACTAAACCAATATTATTCGGCCCAAACCTCAATATCGGTATATATATATATATATATATATATATATATATATATAAGATTCGTGCTGTGCATCTTGGTTAACATTGGTCTTCTGGTCAAGCATCACTCATATATTGTATACATTCTAACCTGATTAAAAATACATAGTGACAGCCGTCACTTATATGCTGTAAACACTCTAAACTACTTAAAAATACATTATAATAGCACCATGTATAAAAATAATTCTTAATAAAAAACATAAAACATAAATAAAACTAATTAGGAATAGTAAAATTATTCCTTATATTCTTATTTGTTGGAAACATGTGCCCACAGACATTATTCAAAAGGTTTCAATCCTTTTAGCGCCATCTACTGGATTCAGATTAATTCCTTCATCTGAATAGCTTTTTTATTAAGGCGACCTATTCCACTAATATAGCTTTTGGCTAATTAGGTTGGTGGAAGGCTTCACCCATTAATTAAATTGGAGCAGTGGCCTTATAATAATCCTTTACATATTATTACCTATACACACTATTAGCTCATAACTTCTTGTTTATTCTTTTAATGGTACAGCCCCTGGGGTCCTATTGGAGGAGGCATGGAGTTATCGAATAATGCTCCAACAAAGAAGGGGGACACTATGAACCTCAATCCAGATTCCTGGGTTGTAATTAAAAATGATATATATAACAATTGAGGTCAATATCTAGGTTCAAACCTGATGGATACAAGGACCCCATCCTATGTATCCTATGACTCCATGTTGTTAGTTACTGGGACTGGAAATGGTAATGTCGAATAATTACTTCTGGCGCAATGGAGAATTTTTTAACCAAATAAAGAGTGTTGCTATGGGGGCTAGATATGCCCCCAGTATAGCAAATACCATTAAAAGAATAAGCGAGAAGTTATGAGCTAACAGTGTGTATAGGTAATAATATGTAAATATGTAATATGCAACAGAAAATTGCTGTTCACAGGCACTCTCCATCCAATCTGACAGAGCTTGAGCTATTTTGCAAAGGAAAATGGGCAAACTCTCTAGATGTGCAAAGCTGATGACATTCCCAAAACGACTTGCAGCTGTAATTGCAGTGAAAGGTGATTATACAAAGTATTGACTCATTAACACTAATTTTGAAAACTATTTATCATTTTCCTTCCACTTCACAATTATGTGCCACTTTGTGTAGGTCTATCGCATAAAATCTTAATAAAACACATTTACATTTTTGGATTTAACATGACAAAATGTGGAAAATTGCAAGGGGTAGGAATACTTTTTCAAGGCACTGTACATTCCAGCTATCTAACATTTTCTTGGCAATTACAAAAAGTACTTTTTCACTATGTTTTGTACTTAAAAAGTTTCAATAACAGTCTATTGAAAGTGAAAAGGATCTATTTGTTGACTTTCATTTTTAATGATTATAAATCATAAGCCTTATGAATGTAATATTATATTAATATTTCATATAGATTACATACTGTACATTGTATATACATGTGTAAATGTTTTTCTTATTGCATTGTTTTGGAACGGGTATCACCTGCATATAATATTTCTGGACATATTTTGCAGATTGCTGCAGAAGTATTACTCATGGATATTTATGTTTTTTGTGAATGTTAAAGTAAAAATTCTCTTTTAAGAACTTCTATAGAATGGAAGCTTTCTTCACTTTCATTTGAAATTGCCAAGCACAGTGGAGATTTGAACTACCAAAGAACATTTTGTTGGACAGTCCTTCCAAAGCTGATATTTCAGCTAAGAGGATGTTAAAATTTTAAATGTTCATATTATTTCTTACAAGTCAAACTTTAGTGTGCTTTAGGGGGAAAATTTCTGCATTTGAAATGCATCTGAGATGTGTTTAAAATTAAGATAAATGGAGTATTCACATTGCTTCATGCACGTTCCTCCTATATAAGGCTAAATAAACTCTCTGGAGATAGCCTTCACTAGTGTGGGCATCTGTTTATAAGTTTGAGTCTTGAGACTTAGTAGTTTTGTTCTCCTGCAACATCCTTTAACATACTATTCTTATTCACTTTGTTTGTGTTTAAATTACACAGTAGGATGATTTATGTGTCTCCTATTGTAGCTAGACAACTAAATGGAGAACAGTTCAGAAATGTTCGCTATATAAGGAAACCATGCTGCTTGAACTTTCTTAGAACAGTGGTTCCCAACTTTTTTCAAGTTGTAACAAACCAAGACAAAACTTCAGATGTTCATGACTCACAACATTGTAAAAAGAACAGGTAATGTATGTATTCTACAAGGATCAAAAACAAAGCAAACGTTAAAAAGGCTTGTACAGGTAAATTTACTTACTAACTGCCCCCCCCCCCCAACTTCCCTCCATACAGCATATCCTAGCCTTATATTTTAACTTGTTACTGTAGCAAGAAAACTTTTTACCAGGCAAGAAGTTTGAAGCTCACTAGATTTCTGGAAGGAGCATTTTTATTTTTTTTGTACCTGAAGCATTTTATTGAGCCAGAACTTGGTGAAATATTCATACATTGTAGTGCATTGTTGTTTTTTTGCCCAGGCATACACTTTAAAATTAAATGTTTGGCAGTGCTATGGGGGCACTACTAGGCTGACCTAATACTGTTTATTTTTTTTACATTTTTTGGGAGCTCATTGTCACAAACATCTGACCATTCTTTTATAGATAGTTATGTTTAATTATTACAGTTCCTAATTGCCAGTTTAATTAACAGTACTGAACAAACAGTAATTATTCCACCTTTGATGTAAAGGAAATTACTACAATTCTCTTTTAATGCAATACAATAGGGTTGTCCCGATACCACTCTTTTAAGATCGAGTACAAGTACCGATACTTTTTTTCAAGTACTCACCAATACCGATTACCAATACTTTTTTAATGTCATGGGACAGTGGCACTAATATGCAGCACTGATGGGCATTTATAGGTGGCACTGATGAGGCATGGACTGTGTCAGTAGTTTTTAATTTTTATTTTATTTCTTTTTCCAATTTATTTATTTAGTTTTTCCAATTTATTTATTTTTAATTACATTTTACAATTTATATATATATATATATATATATAGAGAGAGAGAGAGAGAGAGAGCGAGAGAGATAGAGAGAGAAAGGGGAGTGTCTGATTGCGGTTTCTTTTTTTTAAATCAACAATGTTGGGGGGCTTCGGTTAGATGTCAGGGGTCTAAACAGGCCCCCAACACCCCCCCCTTTGAGACAGGGAAAGGGACCAAGGACACAGATTCCCCAGTCCCTTTCTCAACAGCCTCAGCTGCACTGAAGATGAATGAAGAGGAGACAGTGGCTCCTTTCCATTCATAAACGGAGACATCGTAAACACAGGTTACGATGCTCCGTTATGAATGCACACAGTCACTGACCCTGCTCATTCAGAAAAGGAAGGAGCCAATAAATGACAGATTTACCGGCTCCTTCCTCCGCTCTCCATCCTGAATGATCCCAGGACAAGTGGAGAGTGGGAGGAGGACAGAGAGGACCGGAGGGAGGGGGAACTGGAGGAGGACAGAGGGGGGGGACCAGAGGAAGAGGGTGGTGGGACCAGAGGAGCACACAGAGGAGGACCAGAGGAGGAAGGGGGACTGGAGCAACACAGAGCAGAGGATACAGGGGACACTCAGGGACCTGTGTAGGGGTGGGGGCAGTTACAATCACCGATCTCCTTGTATGGCTTTCAATAAAGCAGCTGAAATCTGCCGTGGGGAGAGGAGAAGTGGCTGAGATTGGTGATGGTAACTGCCCCCACTGCTGCACGGATCGCTCCTGAATGTCCAGGTATCGGACCAGGTATGGGAGCATTTGCATGAGTACTCACGCAAATGTTCAGTATCGATACCAATACTAGTATCAGTATCGGGACAACCCTATAATACAGAATAAGAGGCTAATTCTCTATAGTTTACAGAGAATGGTCCGAAAATATCCAGTGAGTGGCAGTTGTGTGGACAAAAATGCCTTGTTGATGTCAGAGGTCAGAGGAGAATGGGTAGATTGGTTCGAGATGATAGAAAGGCAACGGTAACTCAAATAACCACTTGTTATAACCAAGGTTTGCTGATTACCATCTCTGAGCATACAACTCAATGAACCTTAAAGCAGGTGGGCTGCAGCAGCAGTAGACCACACTGGGTGACAGGTGTCACAGCTAAGAACAGGAAACAGGCTACAAAATTTGCACAGACTCTCCAAAATTGGACAAGAGAAGATTGGAGAAACGTTGCCTGGTCTGATGAGTCTCGATTATATCTAAGACATTAAGATGGTAGGGATAGAATTTGGCTTAAACAACATGAAAGAATGGATCCATCCCATCAACGGTTCAGGCTGGTGGTGTAATGGTGTGGGAGATATTTTCTTGGCACACTTTGGGGTCCTTAGTTCCAATTGAGCATTGTTTAAATGCCACAGCCTACCTGAGTATTTTTGCTGACCATGTCCATCTCTTTATGACTACAGTGTACCCATCTTTTGATGGCTACTTCCAGCAGGATAGTGCACCATCTCACACAACTCAAATCATCTCGCCACTGGTTTCTTGAATATGGCAATGAGTTCACTGTACTCCAATGGCCTCCACAATCACCAGATCTCAATAGAGCACCTTTGGGATGTGATGGAACGGGAGATTTGCATCATGGATGTGCAGCTGACAAATCTGCAGCAACTGCGTGATGCTATTATGTCACTATGGACCAAAATCTCTGAGGAATGTTTCCAACACTCTTGTTGAATCTATGCCATGAAGAATTAAGGCAGTTCTCAAGGCAAAAGGGGTTCAACTCGGAACTAACAAGGTGTACTTAATAAAGAGGCCAGTGAGTGTATATTGCAGCAGTTGTAAAGTCAATTTTATTTCTACTCCTCCTCTGTGTGTGCCCCACAGCAAGCTGGGTGCTATGGGGGCACATGTGCAGGGGTGCCCTGAGCCAGACTGTGTGTATTCATAGACATGCACAGCCCAGCTCGGCCCTGCCCCCTCCACTCTCTTCTTACAGGATTTGACTGATGGCAGCAGGAGCCAATGGCTCATTCTGTTTTCAGTGAAGCCTGTGAAAGCAGGAAGATGGGAGAGAAGAGCTGCAAGATGGGCACAGTACTGGATTGATGGAGGACTCAGGTGGGCGGGGGGGGGGGGGTAACAGCTAGAATGCATTAAGGTAAAAAAACCTTTTGATTTTAGAACCACGGAGGAAACCCACACTGGCACTGGGAAAACATGCAAACTCCAGACAGGTAGTGCCGAGGTTGGGATTCGCATCAACGACCCTAGTGCTGCCAGTGCTAATGACCTAGCCACTGTATCATTTTTGGATTAACTGAACTTTTTGAAATGTAATATATGAATTGTGCAGAACAGTGTCCCACCCCTAGGCAGCCTGCAGCAATGAACTCTGCCACTATATATGACAAGTAGCATGAACAGTGCCCTAAATTTATGCAGTGCTGTGACCAATGCCTTAGAAATTAATAAGGGCCTATTCACACTATGCATTGTGGCAGCATTTTCGTTTAACCCTGCGGGTTGAACAAAAAAAAGCTGTCAGCTCCGGTTGCAAGCTGATCGGAAGTCAGTCGGCTGCTGGTTTTCAAGCATGCTCTTCTGACAGAAGCTGGCCACATGGCTGGCTTCTGTTGGACAGACCGAAATACACACAGGCCGAATGTCAGACATTTTTACTTGGCTTTATACAATGCACAAATTCGAACCACACCTGCACAATAAAATATGCATTGTGTTGCAAGGGACAGCCCATTCAATGCGGTTGAGCTGCCTAACAACAATGTTTGTCAAGGTTCCAAACACTGCATGTTAAAGCCCCACCCAGACAACAGCCATAAATGAGCTTTGCAGTGGGGCCACACTGCAATACAAGGGTTAAATGCTTGTTTAGCCTAGGTGGAAGAATAAGGTGTTAAAATTACTCTAGGTCCCTTTCACATGTGGTGAACTCCGCCAACGATCCGCTTGCTCAGCAGGAGATTTGTCCCTTTACACCTCACCCAAGGATATAAACCCCCCCACATACAAATGTAACGCACGTGTTGGAGGCACTCAGAGCTCAGTGACTATTGGCGACACCTTCCTTCTACCTCTCCCCGGCACATCTCTCTCTGCTACAGCAAAATCTCAGGTAGAAGGAAGGTGCCGCCAATAGTCACCGAGCTCCAGCTGCCCCCAACATGTGCGTTTACATTTGTATGTGGGGGGGGGGTTTATATCCTAGGGTGAGACTTCTAAGATGAACCTTTAAGAGCTTCCATTGATTTGTCGAGTGGCGTATCAGGCTACTGATCAGGGGTTGAACCCATTTCCATAATTATCGTGGAAGGTTCCACACAAGCCTGATTGATTCACTGGTCGTACGACCACATGAATCTGACCAATCTGGTAAGGCTCCACCTATTTTTTGTGTGTGTGATTTAAGTGAGATTTTGCCATCGGAGTTGGAGAAACCTTATTTCATCTATCAAAGTTGGGGATTTTTTTCTGTCATCCATTATTTCACTTGAACCACGATTTTGGACTTATTTGGACTGCACATTTATTATTATGTATATTTATGATATGTTGAACACATGAGATGTTTTTCACATAATTTTTCTTTTATTAATTCCTGCTTCACGTTCACTCTTTCCAGCGCAACACTATACTTATTTTTGACTGATTTTGATTCACAGCAGCAGGAGCCAATGGTGCCAATGCTGTGTCTCAGCCAATCAGGAGGAGCGTCTGGGATAGCAAAGACACTCGTGGACATCACTGCAGAGAGAAGGGACTCAGGTAAGTAATTAGGGGGTGATGGGGAGGCTGCTACACACAGGTTTTTTTTTAATCTTAATGCATAGAATGCATTAAGATAAAAAATCGTCTGCCTTTACTACTCCTTTAATGGTATTTATTACCTCTCACAGAAATCACAATACACCCCCTTGATAATGCTGTTATCTTTATTATCTCCCCAAAAGACCAGCTGCATCTTTGATTAGACATCATTCTGGAAAACCATATACTCCCATGACAAACATTTTTTACAGTCACGTAAATCACGTAAACAGGGTCTGTGCAGCAATCTTTATGTTACTGGATATGTGTAAACTTCCTGAAGGATCTGCTATGAGGGATAAACCCAAAATTGCTAATAATAACACGAATGCTAACACTTAGACAATGCTAGGAAACATGGAACACCCCTATCTAGGATATTTTCTAAAAGACATGAAGTCATTTTTGGGCAGAGAGGATAATTTCTGTAACTTTCTAAATAAAGATGTACATTTTTATACGTTTTTAAGGAGATCTACTACTTCCACTTTGCAGGCTTTTAGTGTTGGCATCAGATTCAAACACATCATCTTGCAAACATCTTTGCTGAGTGCTAACATGGCCAGTGACACCTCTTTCAGTTATCCAAAACCACCCAGACAGTCTGTCTCACTGGCCCATTAAAGTGAGATCAAGTGTGAAGAGCCTCGATAACTGACAAATGAGCTGTTGTTAGCTCATATTCAACTGCAGTGATTTGAGAACATGTCCCAAGAATGCATCCCTTAAAGCTCACTGTCTGGAGAAAATAGAACACTGGCAATACTAGGATGAAAACTGTTGCTAGACAAATAATTTTGGAGCAACTGTGTGAAATTCTGTCATGGTGAGGGGCACTTACATACAGTGTATCCGAAAAGTATTCACAGCGCTTCACTTTTTCTATTTACAGCCTTATTCCAAAATGGATTAAGTTCATTATTTTTCTCAAAATGCTACAAACAATACCCCATAATGACAACATGAAAGAAGTTTGTTTGAAATCTTAGCACATTTATTAAAAATAAAAAAAATGTAAAAAATCCCATGTACATAAGTATTTACAGCCTTTGCTCAATACTTTGTTGAAGCACCTTTGGCACCAATTACAGCCTCAAGTCTTTTTGAGTATTATGCTACAAGCTTGGCACACCTATTTTGGGCAGTTTCTCCCATTCTTTGCAGGACCTCTCAAGCTCCATCAGGTTGGATGGGGAGTGTTGGTGCACAGCCATTTTCAGATCTCTCCAGAGATGTTCAATTGGGTTCAAGTCTGGGCTCTGGCTGGGCCACTCGAGGACATTCCAGAATATATAAAAAATATAGGTTAATGAAAAGTTCTGTGTTCACTGTATGGATAAGATCCCAGAATATATAAAATTAGGTGAATGAAAAGTTCTGTGTTCACTGTATGAATAAGATCCACCACCAGAGGGCATGCACACCTTGTGAGTTCCCAAGGATGGGTTCTCTTACCGTGATTGGAGATGCACTATCTCTAGTGTGTCAAATGCGCAGGCAGAGATCACCCTCTGCGGGTATAATTGAGGTTCTGAGATTCCTTCCTCCTTCCACTTAGGTAGTAGATATCTTAATCCAGCCCTGGGAGGCCTTCAATAACCCTCCGTTATTCGCGTCTCAAAGTCCCCAATCGGTTCCCATCGGGATAGAGAAAGGAAGGGGCCAATAGCGTAATAACGTTTGGACAATATATTTATTAAAAAGCAAGGTTATACTCACATACAAACATTTTAAAATCGTGTGTCAATAATGCCACTAGAGATAGTGCGTCTCCAATCACGGTAAGAGTACCCATCCTTGGGAACTCACAAGGTGTGCATGCCCTCTAGTGGTGGATCTTATTCATACAGTGAACACAGAACTTTTCATTCACCTAATTTTATATATTCTGGGATCTTATCCATACAGTGAACACAGAACTTTTCATTCACCTATATTTTTTATATATTCTGGGACTTTATTATTTGAATATATTTTTTGCCTTTTTGAGCACATATATATATTTTTCCACCTCACCTTTTCAAATATTGGAACTGTTGTGGAACCGCTTTAACTATTATTTGTCATTATGTTTACACAGTATGTTTTAGACAGTTGGTCAGATTAGCGCGACATGTATTTGAAAGTTTTTTGGATATCATGACACGTTATCACGTGATATGTTGCAGCTTGTTATAATCACTGATTGATTTGTATACACTCGAGGACATTTGCAGAGTTGTCCCATAGCCACACCTTTGTTATCTTGGCTGTGTGCTAAGGGTCTTTGCCCTGTTGGAAGATGAACCTTTGCCCCAGTCGAGGTCCAGAGAGCTCTGGAGCAGGTTTTCATCAAGAATGTTACTGTACATTGCTGCAGTCATTGTGAGGTATTGTTTGTAGAATTTTGAGGAAAATAATGAATTTAACCACCTGCCGACCAGCCGCCGCAGTTACACTGTGGCAGCTTGGCTTGGCTGTGTAAACTGCCGCCATTGAACATTGGTTGCACACGTGCGTAGGGTGGGGGGGGCGTGCGTGCTCCCGCCATCCCCGCGATGATCAGGTTTGCTACAGAACTGATCAATCTACAGGCCTAGACCAATGATTTCTGGTCTGGACCTGCTGATCGGTTCTGGCAAATGAAATGCCTCCTCTGCCTGTGTAATGTAAACACAGGCAGAGGAAGTGATGCAATCTCCCCTCCTGAAGTACTTTTCGTTTCCAGCATGGGGAGAGAGAGCATCTGACTGTGAGTTGCACAGCACTACACTGACACCAGTTACTTGATCGCCCCCCGCCCCCCCCCCAGTTAAATCCTTCACTCTAATCACTGTGTCACTTAGTGCAGTGATCAGATTTTAACTGATCACTGTACTTGTGGCACTAAATCACCTTAGGGTAGGTAGTAGTGCCCCCCTTAACTCCCCTAATAAAGGTTTTAATCCCTTGATCGCCCCCTGTCACCAGTGATCACTGTATTAGTGTCATGGGTGACGCTACTTAGTTAGTTTGTTTTTATATTTCGTCAGGGTACCCGCCGTATATACCTAATACAGGTTTTAACCCCCTGATCGCCTGGCGGGTGACATAAGTTAGGTTTTAGTGTCAGTTAGGGTCAGCGTCAATCTCAAGGCAGTGTCGGATTAGTCAGGTACTCTAACACGCACACACACACACTAGATAGGTCCGTTACTAGTATAGTATCTGAACGGATCAATATCTGTGATCTGATCAGATCTATATTAGCGTCCCCAGCACCTTAGTGTTCTAAAAAACGCAGCGTTAGCGGGATCAGCCCAGATACCTGCTAGCACCTGTGTTTAGCCCCTCCGCCCAGCCCAGCCAAGCCCAGCCCACCCAAGTGCAGTATCAAATAGATCACTGACACTTACAAAACACAACACACATAACTGCAGTGTTCACATCCCTGCGAACACTAACAGTTATTTTGGTAGTGATTGAAGCAGGCTCTGACAACCAGGTGCATTCTTTTGAGTCACACTAGTGTACCTAAAAATTTAGAGGCCAACATGTCCAATCAGACGTACACTAGTGAAGAGGCCTACACGTTGCTGAGCATGACAGATGAGAGTGATGGGGAAGCTCCACTGTCAGATTCAGGCTCAGTATATGAACCTGTAGACAGCAGTGGCACCCTGACAGATAGCTCTAACGACAGAGTTTTGGTCCCTGCAAAGGTCAGCTGTACCCAATCCCATTCTGCTGTTGCTGAGGTGCAAGAACTGCAGAGCTCTCGTATGGAGCAGAAAGCCAGTACTAGCGCCGCTCATCCTTCTGGTGAACTGGCAAGCACCAGCAGCCTAGTACACCCTGGTCATAGACAAACCAGCACTGCAGTAACACTTGGTGACGTGGCGAGTCCCATAAGTGCAGTTCAAGCTGGTGTGGCTAGCACAAGTAATGTCCCGCAGCCATGAACAAGACAAAAACAGGCCCGCAGAGCCCATAGTGCCCTTCCCGCTGCATATGCTAACCCTGATTGGCAACCCACCACTTCTGCAGCGCCCGTACTTCCCCCACTCACTGGCCAACCGGGCATTCAGGTGGAAACAGTTGATTTTATGGCCCTTGATTTTTATGCACTATTTTTCACGGAAGATCTCTATAGATCTATTGCGGACCAAAGCAATTTGTAGGATGGTCAATTCATCGCAACTAATCCCCAATTGTCACTTGCCAGAGACTGGAAACCTATTACGTTTTCAGAATTTAAGACCTTTCTAGGCCTTTCCCTCCTCATGGGCATAGTTAAAAAATCTGAGTTGCGGTCATATTGGTCCACTGACCCAATTAACCATATGCCTGTGTTCTCTGCTTCCATGACTAGGGCTAGATACGAGCAGATCCTGCGGTTTATCCACTTCAATGACAATGAACTCTGTCATCCACGGGGTGACCCTGAATACGATCGGCTCCACAAAATTCGGCCCCTCGTAAACCACTTCAACTAACAATTCACAGCCTTGTTTATTCCCTATCAAGTTTTCTGCATAGACGAATCCCTGATTACATTTTCTGGCTGTCTTACTTTCAAACAGTTTTCCCCAGCAAGCGTGCCAGATACGGGGTCAAGATGTATAAGCTCTGGGACAGGGCCACAGGCTATACATATAGTTTTATGGTTTACAAAGGAAAAGACAGTCACATGGAGCCCCCCACTGCCCAGACTACATAGGGAGCACTGGCAAGATTGTTTGGGACTTGGTGTCACCCTTATTCGGAAAGGGGTACCACTTGTACGTGGACAATTATTACATGAGTGTGCCATTTTTTTAGTCATCAAAGAATTGGCACACGGGGCACCGTGCAATCTAGTTGCCGGGGCTTCCCCCTAATGGCTTGTAGAGTCCCGTCTTTGGCAGGGGATAGAATCTGCTTGAGATGTAATAATTTGCTCGCGGTGAAGTGGAGGAACAATCAGAATGTTTTCGGTCTGTCCTCCCTTCTCGCAGATACGACAGTCCAAATTCCAACAGTGGCTGGTGTTTTGGAGAAGCCCCTCTGTGTCCACAAATACAACCGTAATATGGGAAGGGTGGACCTCAATGACCAGTTTTTGGTGCCGTACTTAATTGGCTGTAAGGCCAAGTGCTGGTACAAAAAAGTGTCTGTATATTTATTCCAATTGGCTCTGCTGAACGCTTATGTGCTATGCAAAGCATCAGGATCGGATCCTTCCTTAAATTCCAGGAAGAGATCATCACAGCCCTTATGTTTCCAGATGGTGCTGTTCCCCAACTTCCCAATGCAAATGCAGTGAGCCGGCTGTATGTGAGGCACTTCCCAGAAGTCCTCCGTGGTACCCCTATCCAACGAGCACCCCAAAGAAGACGTCAAGTATGCAGACTACGCAGATATAGGTGTGACACCCGCTTTTATTGTCCCTCCTGTCCTGACCAGCCTGGTCTTTGCATTGATGAATGTTTCACTCGCTACCACACACTAGTGGATTATTAGCGTAGGGTACAGCACTACACAGACATAGGGCACACTTTCATAGGGTTTCCAAAGATGCCACCGCATTTTGAGAGACCTGAACCTGGAACCATTACATTTAGTTACAGTTACAAAAAGAAGGCATAAAAAACTAAAAAAATAACATTTTTAAAACAACAAAAGCAACACCAGCGCTGTAGGAGGTGATTTCACCACCACAGTTAAAAAAAGAGCATATATGCCGAAGCATAGGGGCAGGGATGGACATAGGGGAGGATTGCCCCATGCTTGGGCATATATTTTTAGAACGGTGCTATGCCCATCATTAGAAGTGGGTGGATGCAGGGTGGTTTTCTAATGGTGGGCATACCCACTGATTGATTGATTCTCTTTTTTCATTCACAGGCTGCATAAAAAAAGAACATTACAATTTATGCCCAACAAGGACCAGTCACATACTGGTATGTTGCTGGACTTTGAGTGGTTATACCGGAATGATGCCTGCAGGTCTAGGTTTCATCTTGGTATCATTCTTTTCAGCCGGTGGTCGGCTTTCATGTAAAAACAATCCTAGTGGCTTATTAGCTGCTAGACTGCTTTTATAAGCAGTGGGAGGGAATGTCCCCCGCTATCTTCCTTGGTTTTCTCAGGCTCTCCTGTCCCACTGGGGTACCCGAGAATGCAGCTGGTGGTTCCGCCAGCTGACCATAGAGCTGATCAAAGACTAGAATGACTCCAGTCATCTCTATGGCCAAAGCAACCCGAGGCTACGAGCATTTCATGACTTAGGTTTCGCCGGATATAAACAGCACCATTGGGAAATTGAGAAAGCATCTTATCACACTGATTTGGTGTGGTCAGATGCTTTAAGGGCTGAGGAGAGATCTAGAGTCTAATAGACCACAAATTAAAAAAAAAAATACCTGCCACTACCTATTTTTTCATGAGGATATTTAAATTCCCTGTGATAACGATAAAAATGATTAAAAATAAAAAAAATGAAAGGGACAGTGTAAAAATAAAATAAAAAACAAAATGAATAATTTAAAAAAATGCACCCCCCTCCTCCTGTGCAGGCGCGCAAAGGTGAACGCAAGCGTCGGTCTCATGTCATATGTAAACAGCAATTGCACCATGCATGTGAGGTATCACTACAAACATCAGATTTAGGGCAGTAATTCTAGCAGTAGACCTCCTCTGTACATCTAAAGTGGTAACCTGTAAAGGCTTTTAAAAATAAATATAGTTTGTCGCCGCTGCATGGGTGTGTGTAATTTTGAAGCATGTCATGTTTGGTATCTATGTACTCGGCATTAAATCATCTTTTATATTTCACTAAACATTTGGGCAATATAGTGTGTTTTTGTGCATTAAAATAAAAAAAAATGTTTTTTTTCCCAAAAAAATTAAGTTTAAAAATCTCTGCGCAAATAATTTGTGAAAAAAAATGTGCAACACCCAACATTTTAGTCTGTAGGGCCTCTGCTTTAAAAATATATATAATGTTTGAGGGTTCAAAGTAATTTTATAGCAAAAAAAAATTTTTTTCATGTAAACAAAAAGTGTCAGAAAGGACTTGGTGGTTCTAGTGGTTAGAAGAGTGGGTGATGTGGGGCATAAAATGCCAGGACAGTTCAAACCCCCCCCCCCCCAAATGACCCATTTTTGTAAAGTAGACACCCCAAGCTATTTGCTGGGCATGTTGAGTCCATGGAATATTTTATATTTTGTCACAAGTTTTGGAAAAATTTCAACCTTTTTTTTTATTCACAAAGGTGAATCACTAAATTATATATTACACAAAGATACCATGGGTATATGTAGAAATACACCCCAAAATACATTCTGCTGCTTCTCCTGAGTACGGGGATACCACATATGTGGGACTTTTTGGGATCCTAGCCATGTACTGGACCCCGAAAACCAATCACCTTCTTCAGGCTTTCTTAGGGTGTAAAATGGTGATTTCACTTCCTCAATACCTATCACAGCTTCGGAGGCCCTGAAAAGTCAAGATAGTACAAAACCCCCCAAATTACCCCATTTTGGAAAGTAGACATCCTAAGATATTTCTTGAGAGGCATGTTGAGTCCATGGAATATTTTATATTTTGTCACAAGTTTCGGGAGCCCTGAAATGCCCAGATAGCACAAACCAACCCCAAATGACCCCATTTTGGAAAGTAGACACCCAAGGTATTTGTTAAGAGGAATGGTGAGTATTTTGCAGCTCTCATTTGTTTTGGAAAATGAAGAAAGAAAAGGAAAATTAATTTTTTTTCTTTTTTCAGTTTTTAAAACTTTGTGATAAAAAGCGAGATTTGCTAAATACTCAACGTGCCTCTCAGCAAATAGCTTGCAGTGTCTGCTTTCCAAAATGGGGCCATTTGGGAGGGTTTTGTGCTGTCTGGGCATTTCAAAGAGTGAAATCAAAAATTTACGCCCTCAGAAAGCCTGAAGGCAGTGCTTGGTTTTCTGGGTACTGTATTCGGCTACACTGCCAGAAAGTCTCACATATGTGGTATCCCCTGTACTCAGGAGAAGCAGAAGAATGTATTTTGGGGTGGAATTTCACATATACCTATGGCACGTTTGAGCAATATATCATTTAGTGACAACTTTGTGAAAAAAAAATTGTAATATTCCTGAAACTTGTGGCAAAATATAAAATATTCTATGAATTCAATATGCCTCTCAGCAAATAGCTTGCGGTGTCTACTTTCCAAAATGGGGTCATTTGAGAGGGTTTTGTGCTGTCTGGGCATTTTGTGGCCTCCGAAAATTTGATAGATAGTGAAAAGTGAAATCAATAATTTACGCCCTTAGAAAGCCTGAAGGCGGTGCTTGGTTTTCGAGGTCCTGTACGCAGCTAGACCACCAAAAGTCTCACATATGTGGTATCCCTGTACTCAGGAGAAGCAGCAAAATGTATTTTGGGGTGTAATTTCACATATACCCATGGAATGTTTGAGCAATATATCAAAAAAAGTTGTAATTTTTCCGAAACTTGTGGCAAAATATAAAATATTCCATGGACTCAACATGACTCTGAGCAAATAGCTTGGGTGTCTAATTTCCAAAATGAGGTCATTTGGGAGGGTTTTGTGCTATCTGTGCATTTCATGGCATCCAAAACTACAATAGGTAGTGAAAAGTGAAATCAAAAATGTACACCCTTGGAAAGCAAGAAGGCGGTGCTTGGTTTTCGGGGTCCTATACGCGGCTAGACTGCCAAAAAGTCTCACTTATGTGGTATCCCCGCACTCAGGAGAAACAGCAAAATATATTTTGGGGTGTAATTTCACATATACCCATGGAATGTTTGAGCAATATATAATTTAGTGACAACTTTGTGAAAAAAAAAAAGTTGTAATTTTCCTGAAACTTGTGGCAAAATATAAAATATTCCATGGACTCAACATGACTCTGAGCAAATAGCTTGGGGTGTCTACTTTCCAAAATGGGGTAATTTGGGGGGGGGGGATTGTACTGCCCTTCCATTATAGCACCTCAGGAATTAAGATAGGCAGTCATATAATAAAAGCTGCGTAAATTCCATAAAATGTACCCTACTTTGTAGAGACTATAACTTTTGCGCAAACCAGTAAATATACACTTATTGACTTTTATTTTTATCCGAGACGTGGCTGAATGCAATTTGGCAAAAATATATCACTAACATTGAGTTTATTGTATCTTTTTAATAACAAAAAGTTAAAAATATAATTTTTTTTCAAAAATGTTGGTCTTTTTTCATTGATATCGCAAAAAATAAAAAGCGCAGAGGTGATCAAATATCCCCAAAAGAAAGCTCTCCTTGTGGGAAAAAGGATGCAAATTTCATTTGGGTACAGCATTGCATGACCGCACAATTACCAGTTAAAACAGAGCAGTGCCAAATTGTAAAAAGTGCTTCGGTCATTAAAGAGCAAGTAAACCCTGATGGGTTTTACTTCCTCTTTGTTACCCTGCAAACTAAAAGCATAATAGGCTATTATGCATCGCGTTCTAGTCTATTATGTGCCACTTACCTGCATTGGAAGCCCATGCTGTCCCCGCTCCAGGCCACGTCCATCTTCCACCCCTCTTCCTTCCGGGGCCGCGGACTTCGGCTCTGTGACAGGCCTGAGCCACATGATGTCACTTCCGCGTATGAGTGCGGGAGCCGCCAATCGTGGCGCAATCTCAGTGAAGAAGCGGCACAGAATTTTTACTTCACATGATGAGATGATGGATGCCAGCAGGGCTTCGCCTCATTCATTACGCTCTGGGGAAAATTCCATTGCAAATAGCAACTTTTTGTTTTTTGTCTTTAGTAAATCAACACCCATATTTCACCATGTATCACTTAAAATAGGTCCAATGTGAGCATGCACTGACCTGCACTTAAAGTCTAATTCAAGCTATTTTTTATTTTGTATTTCTATTTTTTTTTTTGTCTGTGACTACATTGGGAGGTTTTTCATTACTTTCTGTACCTGTGACACCATACCAAGTAATGGGAACGGGGACAGCGATCATCACCAAGACAGGAACATACAGTCAGAATCAGACAAGTTCACTCAGCATCGAAGGTGGGGACTCCCTGTATATCTCTATCACAACTTTATTAATTTGGCAGCTAAGGGACCTTTCACACCAGCCGGTTTCATTCTGATCAGCATGGGACCTGTGAACAAATCTCCAGTTGATTTGGAGCCGGACGGTACAGATGTCACTTTGACGGTACAGATGTCTGGTCAGTTTTAGCCATCCTAGAGCTTAATGGACACATGTTAGGTCTATGGGGAGATTACCTCAGCTCTGTCATGTTTATGTCTGAAAAAATGTGTAGCACACCCTCTTAAAAGCTGCAGATGAACTTGGATCTCCCACTCCTGCACAGCCAGACACACTGAATTATCACAGGCATTCAAGAGTCAGAGAACAGTCAGTGACTTTGTTTTTGTTGTTTATTGAGGGTCAATAACTTGGATAGGGATGGGAGGTTATGGGATGCCCACTTGACTTCATCAAAACTTCATCAAAACTTCAGAGACATCTTCCTATATACAGTCTATATACAGTTTCCTCTACTCTCCTCCTGCACACAGTTGTTTGCTGGAACCAGCTGAATCACTGTTAATTGATCTGACGGGCTCTCAGTTAGATTTAGCAATGGCCTTTTACAGGCAGGAACTCGTAGCCCCTTGTGGTGTAGTAAGAATGCAGTGAACAGCTTGTACTTCTCTGCGGCTACTGATCCCAGCAACCACCTGGCTGCAGCTGCCCCTTTCACTAGACCTCCAGGCTAACTTCTCCACCACCAGTCCTCCAGAATGACTATCACCAGCCCACCTGGCTGACTCTCAGGATGATCTCTCAGGGAAGGATAAACACCTAAGCACACCGCTGTCTTCAGGGAAACTGGCTACATGTGGTAGGATCCTTCCAACACCTGAGCCCCGGCCAAAGGCAGGACACCCCTCCCCAGATTAGGGGGAACCCCTGAGGGCCACCGACAGCCTCCTCAGTACTGTATCTTCATCTTCCGCCCGACTGCCTCTGCTGCCATGGCTCATGTCTATTTATGGAGTGGTCTCAGCCCCCTTCCAGCCAGCCTCTGGGGATTGGTTGAGGCTCCATAAATATTCAAAACAGCTCCTCCTGACCTCCAGCCACTAATTCTAGAATATTCTCTAACCTTCAAGACCAGGGGGAGGCACCAGAGAGCTCCCAGGATGAGTCACCCAGCCCTGCACTTTAGTAAACCCTGACCCAGATTCCATAGCTCAGGCATAGCCCTGAGCTAAACTAAATGTACCTACTCTAAACTCTAACACTACTTCTAGCACACACTAGAGGGTGCTACAAATGAAAAAGGGCACCGCTTTCATTCATAAATTAATTCAGAGCCGGACCTGATCTACAGGTTTACCATCGATGTGGGGAGAGAGGTGTATATCAGTACACTAGCCATATCTGTCTAAAGTTCAGATCCAATAAGGATCCATTCCATCTCGACACTATCTGAAAAGGCGTTTAGAGATGGTAGTATCCACCTCTGATCTCTCTTTTCTCTAACTCTTTCAGGCACCTCAGTTACTATAGGCCTTCAACATCTGGCAACATACCCCCCACTGCAGGGATCTGCAGAGGTAATCCCCATGGGCGCCCTAGGCTCCACTGCCAAGAAACTGCTGATAATACGTTACAGTATATACATATTCTCTGTTAAGTCCTGCGGCCCCGAAGCGGGTCCAGCCGTGAAACGCATAGGCAACTTTACTGGACTCTGCTTCCAGGATATGCGATACTCTGGACAACTGAACTGTAACACTTGATTTTAACAAGTTTTGTCTTTTAAACATATTATTTTGTTTTGTGTAAAATAAAGATTTGTATAATTTTTAAACTTTGTTGTTTCGGGTACTCATTCGACCCCACAAGGTACATGCAAAGTCCCACCAAATACATTTAGAATATATTACTACTCTAAACCCTAACACTACTTCTAGCACACACTGTAGGGTGCTACAAATGAAAAAGGACACAGCTTTCATTCATTAATGAATGCAGAGCAGGACCTGATCTATCAAACACACAGCTCGGTCCTGCAGATTACACGGGAAGAACGTGGATCTTTCTGTGTTGCCATCAGAGCTCCATGACAGCTGGGCACCATGCTCTGTGTAAAGAGCAGGCAACTGTTACACTGACAGTAGAACAGAGTGCTGCTGGTTACACAGGGAGAAATGCAGTCTACCAGTGTAAGCTGCAGAAGTGAGCTATCAGTTTGACAGCTTACTCCTGCACAGTGCTAAACAGAGCTGGCCAATATGGAGATAAAGTAGGCTCCTGCCCCACCTGTGCCCCATGCAGTACTGTAACCAAGGCAGGGGCCTCTTTTGTCTCTGCCTGGCCTTGGATACTGTTAGAAATGAAAAAAAAAGCACTGCTAGAAATGTAATCATTCCTCACGTTCTTGTCTTTGTCTCCATTGGTCAGATTTCCCATCCTAGCAAATGAGGGGAAATCTTTCCAGTGAGGACAAATATAAAGCAATAAACACCTCAAAGGGGTTCTAATCTTAAAAATGGATTCTTAAATAAAAGATTTTGGCTGGAGTTGGGCTTTACTAGAAACCTGTCAAGAAAGAAACATGGAGGAATTGTTGCCTTGTTGCCATGCTCATGTCATTGCTTTCAAAACTCTGAAACAATTGACTAAAGAAAAAAAAAAAAAAGATTGAAATTTCTGACTTTTTTGGTGATTTTTCTGAGCTACATACTTCTTACAGGTCAGTATAGCAGCCTGCCAAGTAGCATTATCATAAGGGGATCAGCAATGGCAGTCCCTGTATTTCTCTCATTATCAGTTCGCTTTTAAACAAAGTGCTGAAACTTCTACTTTGTAATGACTGTTTTTGAACAAATGTTACTGTAAAAAGATATAAGATAAACCACATATCAAAGAGCCATTTACATTCCTATACTATAATCTGATCACTTTGTCCATTGGACTGAACTGATTTGAAAGCTATAAAACCCACTCATGTAATCTTGTAGTACTGATTTATTTATTATGTCTTAGAGATAACAACCAAGGAGAAATTTCAGCTGCTAAACTCTCACGTTGAAGGAAAATGAGTGCTGCAATCAATGTCTACCACAAATTTACCTGGAGCTCAATTCGTTCATCATTTCCAAAATGTGGCCCCCCCTAAGGCTGCCCTGTAGTGACTGAAATTTACACAGTACAGTTCAAAATTCTATTTCTAATCTGTAACAATCTCCTGCCTGACACATTTTCATCCTTGCCATCAAGACTCTTCTTTGAGTCCCCTCCATGTTATTTAGTGCTCAAGGATCTTTCAAATCCTAAAATCGATGGACAAATTCACATGGTTTGGGCGTACTGATATCAAAAATTAAAATGAATGTGACACCACAAATGTTTATTATTTATTACATTCCCTACTAATCAAGTTTTCTACGTGACCTGCACACTAGATTCCTGAAATTTATCTGGGCAGGTAAGCCAGCTAGAGTACATATGTCTACAGTATTCTGTTCTTGTTCAAAGCAAAAGGTGGGATTGGTTTTCCGGACCCCATAAAATTTTAGGAAGCTGTCCAGCCTGAGTGATCAATTGGTGCACTAGAGACAAAAAACCATAGGTGCATGTAGAGCAACTAACCACGGACCTCCTCTTGACAGATCTTCTATGGCTCCCAGATAGCACCAGACCATCAACAGTACAACAGCATCCACTTGTCAGGACCACAATCCGAATCACTAGATCTCTTTTCCTGACCTCCAACATTTCAACACATCCTAATCCTCTAACCCCTATTCTGGGGATGCCTAACTTTCCATCAGGCATAAGTGATACCCAACTTCTTGCACTCGCACAACAGGACACCTTCCGCTTATTACATTTTTCTCAAATTCACCGTATTATGGCGCATCATGAGCTAATTTCTCACACATTCTGGACTTCGTTTGATGTGCCCAGCTGAATGGATTCCTTTGATCTTTACTGAGTGAGTGTCATGAGGTGAGAGAAGCGTCTACATTTGAACAAACCTGCCTTTCAGGGGAACCAATGCAGCATTCGTTATCACAACTTTATGCCTCTCTAATAGTCTTGGGGGCCCAGAAGGAACTAATTTTCTTACAATAATGGGAGAGAACTTAATACTACATTTTTTGCAAGGACAGAAAGAAAGAACTCTACTCTTCGTTCATGGGGCCTCAATAACAAGTAGATATCAGGAGGGGGGCTATAAGCTCTTCATAAGATGGTTTAGGACACCAGTGGCACTATACCGCATGTTTCCTCAAGTAGGAAGCAGTGAACAAGGCTTAACTGCCAAAACACGTCTGCTGTATTTCTGTATGTGCATGGTCTACATTCAATAAAGTAATTGGAAGAATTTCCGGAGTGCCGACTCAATCGCTTTTGCATTGCTGTTACTGCTAAATACGAGAGTTGGAAGGCTCTCATGAGTCAGAGTACCTGGACAAGGAGTATTCAGTCTATTTGAATTTACCAGCAGCTGTGCTGTCTGAGCGGTGTTTTTCTTGCTGGACTGATGTTTCCTCAAGTACCAAATACTTGATGGCGCTGTCGGGAATCTGAGATTCTTTTTGGATGGCCAGGTGGGGAGGGGGTTCCCCCTTCCCACTCTTCTTTTTGTTTCATCTCCCTGTTGGAATACATTGTTCATGTGTTTTGTGCAACAACTACGTCAGCCAGTAGATGGCAGTGTTTATAAGTTTGTAGCTACTCTATGGAAAAATCTGTCTTTTCTCTGTATAATAAAGTTCCCGTTTCCTGTCTGCAGTTAAACAGCAAAGCCCATGTGGACTGTGCACTGTCTGTTCTGTAGGGCTATAAACAGAATTTCTATATAATAATAAGTGCAATATCCCATATAGCAAGGATAACTTGCCACAAATTTGTGCAGTGTGGAATTGTAAATCTGTTAACTTTCTGCACATTTTCACAGGCAAGTTGTACACTTGCAGAGAAATTGAAGCACAAGTTCTAATTTACACTTTTCCAAATCGTAGCAAATTTGCATGGCAAGTCTCTAGCAAGACCAAAGTTGCAGTGGTGAGTCCACAGCAAAAAATCTGCACGTCTACAGCATGAAAATTCTCCCACAGTGACCCCTGTGCTGGGATGACTATTGCACAACATAGCTGAACCAGGACTTGCAGCAGACTTGCAGAATGTTTGCAAAGAAATTTGATCTAGAGTCATACAATGCAGACTTGCTGCAATTATGCAGCATCCTTATGAAGCATGGCAGGTCTAGCAATAGCTTAGCAAGTCATTGCTTGCTATCTGGGATGCAACAACAGAAAGAAGACTGCAAAAGAATAAAATAAAATGGCCAGTAACACAGCTGCAACAAAGCTTGCATTTGCAAACCTGATAAACCAGAATTACCAGTCTTGGAAATTAAAGATTAAAATGCTGCTAGTAAGAGAAGGTGTATAGAAATGTATAAATTAAGTCAGGCCAGAATACCCTTCAGATGAGTGGATAAAGATAAAACTCAGAGCACAATCTCTCTTACCATAGATGTGCAAATCATAAATATATGTAAGTGTGAAACTGCTAAAGAAATGTGGGAAGGGTTACAAAAGGTGCATGAAAGAGCTAATCCCAGCAATAAACTGTATTTGATTGGAAAGCTATACCAAACAAAACTGATGAAAGGCCAGAATATGCAGGATTGCATAAGGCACACCTTGTAATTGATTGAACGCCTGAGAGGTGTAGGAGAAGAAATAAAAGATTTTCATGTTGCAGCACTATTAATACGTGGTTTATCAGAAAGTTATGAAACACTTGTCACAGTACGTGATGCATGTCCAGATGATGAACTGACATTGGAATATGTTAAGGGAAAGCTTGTGGATGAATATAAGTGTAAAACAGAAAGCAATATTATAATTATAATATAATATAATAATTATAATAATAGTGGCAATGCTTTTGCCCCATTAAAGTCGGCTTTAATAGCGAAAAATAAAGTGAATGTTTTGTGTGCAAGAAACATGGTAATTTAAAGCAGATTGCAGAATCTGGAAAGCTAGAATACAAAAACAAACTAAACTACAAAACACCAAAAGTGTGAAGGAAGAAACTGATTTTGCTTCAGATAACAAATATGTTTTTCAATCCAAAGGTTGCAGCTCATCTTTCCAGGCATGGTGTGTTCATTCGGGAGCTATGAGTTACATGACAAATGACAGAAATTTCTTTATTCACCTTGACCAGAATAAAACTGAAAAAAAAAAATACCACAGTTAATGGGCAAATATTGGAATCAGAAGGAATAGGAGACAGTTTGTTTACTGTCCTAGTTCCCAGAGTGTCACCGGACAGATATCTGTGAAAATTGTCCTCTATGCCCCTGCTCTTGAAACTAATATTTTGTCAGTGAAGCTCAAAAAAACAAGGCAATGTAGTGACCTTCCAAGATGACAGTTGTGCCATCAAAGGGGAGATCTTACTTGCAAAGGCTAAAATTACAGATGAACGGTATCAGCTGAACTGCAATGAGGTTGTTAATACTGCCAAGGAGGAAAAGCATTTAAACTGCATTCACACATGGCACAGACGACTTAGGCACAGATGTCTTGACATAATAAATACATTAACTGAGAATTACTATGCAAGTGGAATAGAAATGAGTCCATGTGATCAAACAATGAAATGCACCAGCTGTATAAAAGGAAAAATGACAAGAAAAGCCTTTTCAAAGCAGAATAACAGCAGAGCTAAGAAACCACTGGGCTTAATTAATTCAGATCTTTGCAGTCCAAATGGAAAATTTGACTCCAGGAAAGAAGAGGTATTTTCTCTCTTTTATAGATTATTTCTCCAGGTATACTATCTGTTACTGTCAGGGCTGGGCTTAGCACTCCCTTCTCAGAGCTCATGCTGCTCAGCTGTCAGTTAATTGCCAGTGCTCATCATTCCACGGTGATCATATCCCGCTCGTCAGCCAGATCTGCTGGCTATTTAAACTGCCTGTATCAGATCTCCTATGCCTTAACCTTGGTCAACATATCCGGATACTCTCTGCTGTGTTTTCCTGTTTCCTGGTCCCGTTTGTTGCTTCTGACTACACTGATCTCTGGATTCCTGTTTTACTGGCTTGTTCTGACTACCTGCTCTGGTTACCAAACCTTGGCTATGTTTTGACCATGTTTATTCTGTCTGTACTATTTAACCATTTTATCAAAAAGTGTGATTTTTACTGCACTTCTGTGTCAGTCTGATTCATGGTTCCTGACAGTTACACAACTAAAGTGAAGTACCAGAGAAACTTGAACAGCATTTGGCTCAAGTAAGCAACAAATTTGGCAAAATGCAGAGTGTATTGGAACTAAATATACAGGTGATAACACAGGCGATTATGACATAATATTTCAAACTACTGTATCATACAACTCAGAACAGAATGGGGTTGAAAAAAGAATGAACCGTACTCTGAGAGTGGAAGAATCATTCTGTGTGATGTAGCTATGCCAACCACATACTGGGGGGAGGCAATTATGACCACATGCTATCCCCAAAATCGACTACCAGGATAATCAACTGAGAAAACTCCATATGAACTGTGGGATAGAAGGGCCCTGAATTTGAACCATCTAAAATTTTTTGAAAGTAAAGCCTATGTGCACATCCCAAAAGAAAAACATACAAAATGGGATGCTTGCGCAAATTAAGGTGTACTTGTGGGGTACAGTGAATATCAAAAGGGATACAGAATTCTACAGCAAGACACAAACAAGGTAACCATCAGTAGAAGTGTAATTGTTGATCAAACTTCATTGTGTTCAAAATTTCATGAACTAACACAAACACTTCAAACTGAGGGAAATTCCACAGCAGTGTCACATGAAGATAAGCAACAAAGTGACACAGAAATAGAAATTAATGCAGGCAATCCAAACACTGTAAAAGGAGTAACCATGCCGTAAGAGGCTTCAAACAGGAAATCTGCCAGAAGCAATAAAGGCATCCCAGCCACATGTCTGTCCTATGTTGCTTGCTTAGCATTAAAACCAGAGCCAGATTCATGGGATGAGAACAAAGACCTCCAGCCCAAGAGAAACAAAAGTTGATCAGATGCTTTGACAAATCCACTTACAAGAAACTGATTTATAGAACTGAGATCCGAAATGGGACTAAAATAAGGAGTAGTTGTTGAGTGGGGGTGTTGGAATACATTGTTCATGTATTTTGTGCAGCAACTATTAGCCAGTTGATGGCAGTGTTTATAAGTTTGTAGCTGCTCTATGGTAAACTGTAAACTCTATGTCTTTTCTCTGTATAATAAAGCTCCTGTTTCCTGTTTGCAATTAAGTAGAAAAGCCCATGTAGACTGTGCACTGTCTGTTCTGTATGGCTATATGCAGAATGTCTAACAACCCCAACTGTGGTGCTTTGTTTTTGTTTTTGTTTTTTTCATCTCTCCACTCTTCATTTCTTTTCCCTGTTTTCTACTTCTCAATTCTCCTAGTCTATCTGATTCTTATTCTATTTGATGCAAATTGAGGGTCTTGATGTTACAATATAACGATGTGACCATTGCCTGTTAATGTCGTCTTAAATCTGTCTGGAGAAGTTGTGAGATTCAAGACATTCGTTGTTACACATGGACTAGTCAGAAAAAAAGAATTAATCTCAAGGATGGAGGGACGAATACCTTGACCAAGAAAAAGTGATGATTATGCAGGAATGGGGCTGAAAGATCTTTTGAGTTGACAGAATGTATTAATCTGTAACCTTCTAAAGAAACACTACATTTTAGGCATTGGCTGATTTATTGAGATCTAGTTTTCTTCAGCAACACTTTACAGGAATGCATCCTCAGCAAATCAAAGATATAGTACTGCTTGTAGAGGGTTTATTGCATTGCAGAACATTGCAAAGCTTAGATGTCCATAGATCCACTATACAAATGAAAAAGGAGTTAGGCTTGGTGTGCTTTTGCATGTATTAAAGTAGAACTGTGGCCTACCATTAAAGGGTAAGTTTACCTTTTCAAAACAATTAAAAGGTGAATTAACTTCAAATATCCTGGTCACGTGGCTGTGCTGACCATTGATGCTTCTTCTTCTGGTAAGGTGTCCCAGAAGAAAGAAGTGCTTTTCATTGATCAGCATGATCATGTGGTCTTGGTGACCAGTGAGTGCTTGTCATTGCAAGCATTCTTAATCTAAAAACATTGTGAAATCATTTTACTAGATACCATGGGCGGCCCGTCCATTAAGGACGCACGGGTGTGGCCCCCTCTATCCTCACCACCCCCTATGCTAAATGGATAGATTCATGCATAGCATGATTCTATCCACGGCTGCAGCGGTCACCCCCTATTTATGTGGCGGCCCCTTTCAGGATGTCGACTGCATTAATTACAGTGGCTGGGGGGTTTCTTTGAAGCACCTGATTAGAGCCATAGGCTCTAACAGGCTTCAGAATAGAGTGGACTCGGAGCGCAGAGCATTGTGCTCGCAGCCCACTCACTTGTGTTAGAAAAGCAAATGAACATTTTCTTTTCTAACACTGAATCGCCTCTCCGCTAATCAGGAAGCACAGGCATGTTACCCATTTCCCGAGTGGCTGAGAAGACAGGCGATCCTATTGTTTAAAGAATTCCCAACGCACACGTTCCTTCTTTTTTCATATGGCTTAATTGTAATGCGGGTGCTGAAGTAACCAACGGCTGGAACCGCATGTCATCAGAGCAGATAGTGTCACCAGCACACCAGGATCTTCAAATGAGTCCAAATCTTTATTAGGATGATCACATTGTTACAGCTTTTCGGAGCCGCACAGGACCCCTTCATTAGGCATGTGCCTGATGAAGGGGTCCTGTGCGGCTCCGAAACGTCGCTCTTTGCTGTAACGATGTGATCATCCTAATAAAGATTTGGACTCATTTGAAGATCCTGGTGTACTGGTGACACTATCTGCTCAGACGATCCTATTGAACACCTTTCTTGGAGCAGGAGGGAGATGCTCTGCCGAAGCCAAGCATGCTCCCGCTCGCCGAACACTGCTGCCCACCCGCTTTCTAGATAGGGTAAATGTGGGACTTTGATGTCCTGACTGCCCTCCGGGGGGGTGCTGTATACCTCTATCTGGTGACGCTGTATACCCTATCTGGTGATGCTGTATACCCCTATCTGGTGATGCTGTATATATCCCTATCTGGTAATGCTGTATACCCCTATCTGGTGATGCTGTAAATACCTCTATCTGGTGATGCTGTATATCCCTATCTGGTTATGATGTATACCCCTATCTGGTGATGCTGTATACCCCTATCTAGTGATGCTGTATACCCCATCAGGTGATGCTGTATATACCCCTATCTGGTGATGCTGTATACCCTATCTGGTGATGCTTTATGCCCCTATCTGCTGATGCTGTATACCCTATCTGGTGCTGCTGGGCTGTATACTCCTGACACAATCAGTGGAATATATAAGGGGTGGGGCTTATGAGAAGTGGGAGGGGTCAAAAATTAACCACTTACCAACCGGGCCACTTTTTTACATTTGGTGGTCACAAGCTAAAAACATTTTTTTTTGCTAGAGAATTACTTAGAACCCCCAAACATTATATTTTTTTTTTTCAAACACCCTAGAGAATAAAATGGCGATTGTTTCAATACTTTTTGTCAGACGGTATTTGCGCAGCGGTCTTTCAAGCCCGATTTTTTTGGAGCAATTTTACTTTTTTGAGTTAAAAAATAAGACAACAGTAAAGTTAGCCCAATTTTTTTCCATATTGTGAAAGAGGATGTTACGCCGAGTAAATAGATACCATACATGACACGGTTGAAAATTGCGCACACTCGCGGAATGGCGACAAAGTCCGGTATTTAAAAAGTTCCATAGGCGACGCTTTAAAAATTTTTAACGGTTACCAGGTTAGAGTTACAGAGGAGGTCTTTTGCTAGAATTATTGCTCACACTCTGGCGATCGCGGCGATACCTCATATGTGTAGTTTGAACACCGTTTTCACATGCGGGCGTGACTTACGTATGCGTTTTCTTTGCTGCGCGAGCTCGCGGGGACGGTGGCGAGTTAAATCTTTTTTTTTTATTTTTTTATTTATTTATTTATTTATTTTTACCACTGTTCCTTTAAAAAAAAAAAATCTGATCACTTTTATTGCTATCACAAGGAATGTAAACATCCCTTGTGATAGTAATAGGTGGTGACAGGTACTCTTTTTGGAGGGTCGGGGGGTCTAAAAGACCCCCCATCCCTCCTTTGCACTTCACAGCATTCAGATCGCCAAAAACGGCGATTCTGAATACTGTCATTTTTTAAAATTTGGCGCCGTTAGCCGCCGAGTAAACCGGAAGTGACGTTGTGACGTCGCTTCCGGAATTTGCCGAAGGAGACCCGATCAGAGGCGATTACGGCTTTGATCAGGTCTCCTTCCAGCCGGCGGACGCGCCGGATCGTCGCTCCGGTCTCCCGGTGGAACGGGAGGCCGGAGAAGAGCGGCGGAAGGCGGCGGGAGGGGGGGCATCCCCTCCCGCCTCCTGGGGTAATGACCGAGCGGCTCCCGAGCCGGATCGGTCTTTACCCCTGGATAGCCAACCGCTTGCTCTAAAAAATGATACCGGGATATAGCCTGCAGGTGCAGGCTATGTCCCGGGAGAGCTGCTCAACCCCGACCGCCGCCTATTTACGGCGCTGGGGCTGAACCGGTTAATGGCGCCTCCCCATCCTAAAATGTCACCAGCCGCCACTCCTAGATATGCCAATCATTACTGGTAACACTTTTCAGTGACGTCGCTATGGGGGTGCAGGAGGTGCAGACAACACCCGGGTGACACCCGCCAGAGGGTTGACTCTATCATGTAGCAATGTGGCAGGCTAGGGGGAGAGAGCCGCTCCAATGCACTAACTTGCTCAGTGCCCTACTGCCTGTCCTGCTGTCACTCTGCAGTGGCAGGACAGAGCAGAGCACTGTGGCAGGCAAGAGGGGGGGGACAGAGCACTGTGGCAGGCTAGCGGTAGGGAGGTGGGAGTTACAGAGTACTGTGACAGGCTAGCAGGGGGGGTCTGGTGACTGGTGACAATATGTTTTACGCACCGGGTGTACAACCCTTGTGACACTGACACTATTGTTTTAAACAATATTAGATAACCTTAGCAATTTACAAGGTATTTGCAACTCATATACTACATACAGTCAGGTCCATAAATATTGGGACATTGACACAATTCTAAAGTTTTTGGCTCTATATATCACCTCAGTGTATCTCACGTTTCCCAACTATCATCCATAATGCTCACAAAACATTTTATTATATCTCCAAACATCCTATCTGTATTTCGTATACTAGTTCATCTTCTTTTTGCTGTAATAACTTTATACAGTCAGGTCCATAAATATCGGGACATCGACACAATTCTAATCTTTTTGGCTCTATACACCACCACAATGGATTTGAAATGAAACGAACAAGATGTGCTTTAACTGCAGACTTTCAGCTTTAATTTGAGGGTATTTACATCCAAATCAGATTAACAGTGTAGGAATTGCAACAGTTTGTATATGTGCCCTTCACATTTTAAGGGACCAAAAGTAATAGGACAATTGGCTGCTCTGCTGTTCCATGGCCAGGTGTGTGTTATTCCCTCATTATCCCATTTACAAGGAGCAGATAAAAGGTCCAGAATTAATTTTAAGTGTGCTATTTGCATTTGGAATCTGTTGCTGTCAACTCTCAATATGAGATCCAAAGAGCTGTCACTATCAGTGAAGCAAGCCATCATTAGGCTGAAAAAACAAAACAAACCCATCAGAGAGACAGCAAAAACATTAGGTGTGGCCAAATCAACTGTTTGGAACATCCTTAAAAAGAAAGAACGCACCGGTGAGCTCAGCAACACAAAAAAGACCCGGAAGACCACGGAAAACAACTGTGATGGATGACTGAAGAATTATTTCCCTGGTGAAGAAAACACCCTTCACAACAGTTGGCCAGATCAAGAACACTCTCCAGGAGGTAGGTGTATGTGTGTCAAAGTCAACAATCAAGAGAAGACTTCACCAGAGTGAATAAAGAGTTTTCACCACAAGATGTAAACCATTGGTGAGTCTAAAAACAGGAAGGCCAGATTAGAGTTTGCCAAACAACATCTAAAAAAGCCTTCACAGTTCTGGAACAACATCCTATGGACAGATGAGACCAAGATCAACCTGTACCAGAGTGATGGGAAAAGAAGAGTATGGAGAAGGAAAGGAACTGCTCATGATCCAAAGCATACCACCTCATCAGTGAAGCATGGTGGTGGTAGTGTCATGACGTGGGCATGTATGGCTGCCAATGGAACTGGTTCTCTTGTATTTATTGATGATGTGACAGCTGACAAAAGCAGCAGGATGAATTCTGAAGTGTTTCGGGTAATATTATCTGCTCATATTCAGCCAAATGCTTCAGAACTCATTGGACGGCGCTTCACCAACGAAAACGTCATACGAAGCCCAGTAACAGGTAGACGTGACACTTCGCGGCAGGTTACTCAAGACTTCGTAAACCGACTTATACTCGTCTATTA
>BLSH010277625.1:2145098-2171732 GCA_018402905.1 Glandirana rugosa
ATGTGGATGGAGGACCTCTCACAAGAACTAGACCGGTTGAAGAAAACACCCTTCACAACAGTTGGCCAGATCAAGAACACTCTCCAGGAGGTAGGTGTATGTGTGTCAAAGTCAACAATCAAGAGAAGACTTCACCAGAGTGAATAAAGAGTTTTCACCACAAGATGTAAACCATTGGTGAGTCTAAAAACAGGAAGGCCAGATTAGAGTTTGCCAAACAACATCTAAAAAAGCCTTCACAGTTCTGGAACAACATCCTATGGACAGATGAGACCAAGATCAACCTGTACCAGAGTGATGGGAAAAGAAGAGTATGGAGAAGGAAAGGAACTGCTCATGATCCAAAGCATACCACCTCATCAGTGAAGCATGGTGGTGGTAGTGTCATGACGTGGGCATGTATGGCTGCCAATGGAACTGGTTCTCTTGTATTTATTGATGATGTGACAGCTGACAAAAGCAGCAGGATGAATTCTGAAGTGTTTCGGGTAATATTATCTGCTCATATTCAGCCAAATGCTTCAGAACTCATTGGACGGCGCTTCACAGTGCAGATGGACAATGACCCGAAGCATACTGCAAAAGCAACCAAAGAGTTTTTTAAGGGAAAGAAGTGGAATGTTCTGCAATGGCCAAGTCAATCACCTGACCTGAATCCGATTGAGCAGGCATTTGACTTGCTGAAGACAAAACTGAAGGGAAAATGCCCCAAGAACAAGCAGGAACTGAAGACAGTTGCAGTAGAGGCCTGGCAGAGTATCACCAGGGATGAAAGCCAACGTCTGGTGATGTCTATGCATTCCAGACTTCAGGTTGAAATTGACTGCAAAGGATTTGCAACCAAGTATTAAAAAGTGAAAGGTTGATTTATGATTGTTAATCTGTCCCATTACTTTTGGTCCCTTAAAAAGTGGGAGGCACATATACAAACTGTTGTGATTCCTACACCGGTAATCTGATTTGGATGTAAATACCCTCAAATTAAAGCTGAAAGCCTGCAGTTAAATCACATCTTGTTCTTTTCATTTCACATCCATTGTGGTGGTGTACAGAGCCAAAAACATTAGAATTGTGTTGATGTCCCAATATTTATGGACCTGACTGTATTTGGTTGTTTATACTAAATGTGGCAAAAAATACAGTACTGGCGTTATACAATCAATTAATGTCACAGTACGGCATTTGCCAACAGGAGATAATTGTAATGATACATTTAGAGTGTAAAAACTAGCCACAGTACTTTTTAATGGATAATACAAGATTTTGTGGAGCACTGAGGCTCCTTTGTCAACTATATTTACATGACGACTAAAATAACTGAATACGTTACAGGTATTTGAAATGAACACACACACACTTTGAGCAAAAATTGAAAAACAAACAAAATATTATAGTTACTGATGGATTCGCATTTAAGGTAGTATTTGTCAGTAGTATGCTGTGAAAAATTCCCGGTGTCAGAATTGGTACCACTAAACATGAGATTATGGAATCCAGTACTGCTGGTTTTGGGAGAACCAGTTTTCATATTTCTGGTGAAATCTTTGTGGGAATCTTGTAATTAGGAGAATCATTTCACCCTTCTGCTGCTGTTACTGTCTATGGTGCTGAAATGATACAAGCTGTTCACTCACTACTTTACATTGTAGCACAGTGTCACTTTTTCAGTGTTGTCACATGAAAAGATATAATAAAATATTTACAAAAATGTGAGGGGTGTACTCAATTTTGTGAGATACTGTATATGCAGTTAGCACCATGGATAACAAACAATTGCTAGATTATGGCCACGGGGTGGCCGCGGTATGTTTTAAAAAAAAGTCCTGTGCGTTTTTCAATCCAGTCCAGGTGCGATTTCAGGTAAAAATTCACACTTGAATTACACCTGAACTGGTGTACAGAACTGCACAGGACTCCCGCTTTGAAACCGAGGCCACATATATGTGAACCCACATAGAAAAAAATAAATCTACATTCTCAAAGCAAGTAACACTTAAATATATACATTTAACCACTCCAAACCAGGGAATACCATATTTATCGTGGTATAACGCACACTTTTCACCCTGAAAATAGAGTGAAAATGATGTGTGCGTGTTATACGCTGATATTGGGCTGCCTGGGAGGGGAAGGGGAGAGCGAGCGCTGTCGGATTACACAGAGCGGGGATCTCCCATTTACTCGGTGGCCTCTGTAATACGAAGTCCCACCTCCTGGACCAGCTCCTATGATAGATGTCACATGTCCCAGCATTGGACCAGTGTTCTGTCTATCATAGGAGCCGATCCAGGAGGTGGGACTACGTATTATAGAGGCTGCTAAGTAAACGGGATATCCCCGCTCTATGTGATCAAATCTCTGGGCAATGGTGAGGCTGCAAATGGGCACTGATCAGACCGTATTGGTGGGCAATGGTGAGGCTGCAGATCGGCACTGATCAGGCTGCAATGGTGAGTCTGCAGATGGGCACTGATCAAGCTGCATTCATGGGCAATGGTGAGGCTGCAGATGGGCATTGATAAGGCTGCAATAGTGAGGCTACAGATGGCCACTGATCAGGCTGCATTGATGGGCAATGGTGAGGCTGCAGATGGTACTGATCAGGCTGCATGGATGGGCAATGGTGAGGCTGCAGATGGGCACTGATCAGGCTGCATTGATGGACACTGATCAGGCTGCATTAATCGGCAATGGTGAGGCTGCATTGATGGGCATTGACCCCTATTTTGCTTCAAAGTCCTTTATTTAAAATTCACATTTTTTTCCTGAAGCTTCCCTCTTAAAATTAAGGTGCGTGTTATACACTGATAAATACGGTAGTTTAAATGTTGTGCAAGGTTAAAACTGGTCATTCAGAATGAATCTACATTAATTGAGTGATAAAGAGGATCAACGGCACAGTAAAACACTTTTGTTTAAAGAACAAATGTGATTGAACATGGATGAATATTGCTTTCAATGGACAAATCCCCTTTGAAAATGTGTGACACCACTATTATACAGTGAATGTTTTGTTTTTATATCCTGGGTGAAAATTGTGTTTCTTGGTTAAAAAACCTTTACAAGTGGACTACGCTTGAATATACAGTATAATTGATAAATAGAGTAAAAAAATCCATACCATTTCTGATGTTCCAAGCTTCAAAGGGTTCAGAGAAGCATTAGAGTATAGATTAACTGATCCCCCTCCCCTTCTGCAGAGATCATGAGACCAAATGTCTGGGATTTTGGCTCTACAAGCAGAACTTCTTTATCCACTCTTGCAGGATAGATGGTCCACCTGATTAGAGTTTCATTTCTAAATTACTTGTTAATGTAAAGTGCTTCAAGGCACCCACTATATGTAATCCCATTTTTGTCACATGTTGATCTAAAATTATTCCTGAAGTATTTCAATGTGTAGAGGGATATTCAGAACCATGTCCACTTCACATACAACCCAACTGCCATTCTGTCACTGTACCAGCACTCAGTTATGACTGCCTTATTATCATTAGCTATTTTCAGTAACAAGCATACAACAAAATGAAATTGACCAGCTGCCAAGAAATTATTTTTCTACTTTTCTAAAAATAAATTTAGTAAATAGCAGCTTGTACAGAGGTGGGTGTGTATAAATTAGACTTTAATAAATGCTATAGGCTTTAATGGATCATACAGTAAAATGGACTTGAATTAGGGAACATCTAAAAATGTTAGTTGTGCCTAACAGTACCCTGTAAAATCAACCTAAATTTATGTTGAAAATATCAATGTACCTCCTGTGTTTTGAGCTTTATAGCTGTATATCTGTAGTGTGAAATCATCTAGGGCACTGCTGCCTCTAAATGCCTCTAAAGGTCACTTATGTGCTCTTCCCTGTTCTTGCTGAAAAAGAAGTTGTACCTGTAGACCTGCAGTGCAAGTATCTCCCCGCTTCTGATTCATCCATTCTGGAGATTCGTGCTTTCTGCAGGTTTTCTGCTCCTTCTTGCTTATGACTCCACTCGTCATTGGGGGACAGCTCTGACATGAGCCATGCCTTTAACAAGATGGTGTTTCCGTATAGGGACAAAGCATGGAAAATAGAAGGATAAATCAGTAATGAGGAAAAAAAAAAAACAGATGCACAGAGCATACAGGTAATTAGTCCTTTCTATCTGCTTGTCAGTGTGTATAATTACTTGTCTGTAGTTACCCTGTTAGGCCCCATGCACAGTGAGCATTTAGCCCCGTGCATGGGGCTCTGTGGTTTAGCTTGCAGAGGAGGGCTCAGCCCCGCTCTTAGAATTCATAGAGAATCCAGGCTGCCGGCAGCAGAACTAAATTGACTATTTTTGGTGATTTTAATTAGTGAATAGCTAGATTTTAGGACCATGTGTTGTTTTAGAAGCTAGGCCTGCCCTATTGATATGCAAATGAACCCACTGGACTAGTTTATGAGCTCAGCAGTAGAAGTCAGGCTACAGGATATGATGTACAGGAAGTTAGAGAAGGGGAGGACTTTGAACAGGTCATGTGATCAGAAAAAGTTGTTCTGGAGACTTCGGAGGAAACTGATTTTGTGCTGGACTCTAAGTAAGGAGCCATGAGATAATTTCCATCAATGGAAGGCCCAAGTTAAGTAGCTGTTTAGTATATTTATTGCATACACATTGTACATGCTTATTTGCTAGTAAGGATAATTGGCTTGTGCATGTTGTAGACATATTTTGTAATACTTTGCATGCTATTGAGTTGTGTTTCCTGCAGTTGTATGTGCAGCGCTTCTGTTTTAGTAAGGCTGGGTTCACATATATGCAGCTGCAGTTTTCAGTCCGGAGTCCAGCCTTCTCTGTTCACCGGTTCCGGTGCAAATTTTTGCCTGAATTCACACCTGAACCGGACCCAAAAGCGCACAGGACCCCTTTTTGAAACCGCACATGCACATGTGTGAGCCAGCTCGATTGAAAGCCAGTCACATGCACATGTTATGTGAATTGAATGGGGTTAAAAAGGCATCCAATTCACATATATGTGAACCCAGCTTAAAGCAAATTAATACTACAGAGTTTTAACAGCTTCCTTAGCTTATAACACAAAGAAAGACACAAGAAAAACAATGGGACACCTGTGTCCACAGCCCCGCAGCTAAACAACAGAGCCCCGTGCACCTGGGCCAAATGCCCAGTGTGCATGGGGCCTAACAGTGTAGCTACAGACAAGTAATTGTACACACTGTAAATGTACTAAGTCATAAAGAGCATTCTACCTTCAGTCTAGGTTCACATTTGTATGTCTGCGTTTTCGTGTTTTTTTTTTAGGTGTGAATAGGGACTAAATCTAAGTTTTATATTGATTTCAGCAGCCTTTTAGATTCTGTATAGGACTCATCACATGTTTGCTGTGAAGCCTCCATCTCCTGCTCAATTGCATTTGGGTAAAGGCTACCATAAACTTTGCAGATTGGGTGGTATTCAGAACCAGGCAAATTTGCCCTACATTTATGCAGACTTAGATACAGTGATATTCACAAGAAAATACTAGCTAGATTAAGATCAGAGCCATTTAGTGTGTGGGCCATGTAGCCCAAATTTGACACTGCAATATTTTTATATTTGGCTTACATGACTAACGCTCTGTAGGATAGCGGTCATTCATATATTTCCACCTCTTTTATAAAGAACAGGTATAGTTCACAAGAATGGGTTTATTGGGCAAGCCTGCCCAATTACCTTCTCCTCTTCCCACAACCCCTCACAATACCCCCCTTTTTTTTGGACATAGGGGTGCTATGTCAAGCTTTGATATAGAGGGTTGAAGTCCAGGAAAGTAATAACCATTGGGAGACCCAGGTGGAACCACCCACACAGCTTGCTGCGGTGGGCGGTGACAAGGCCGATTATTTACACTACTGTACATGTGCTACCGATGCCGTGTTACCATTGTTTTCATAATTGCCTGTATATAAGTATTTTTTTCTCTATGATTCTATGTTTGTACTTTTTGTACACCTACTTTTAGAGTGGTTTGTAATGTATTTTGTAATTCTGATTTTAGTAGTTTTCTACACCTTGTAAAAACCAGAAAAAAACAAAAACTTTTTAGCTTGGGAAATATAGAATGCATAAAAAAGAAAGGGTTTCGTATTTAAAAAAAAATGAGCATTATAAAACTCTCATGATCCAATGGTATGCCTTTGTGGTTCCTGTCCCCCTGGCTAGTTAAGCTGTGTCAGGCAATGGTAGTGGAGAATGGAGAGGCTATATGCTGTTCACCGATGATACTATGGTAAGTTACCGGGGGGCTTGGTTTGCTACCCGGGTGGACTCTGGCTGCCTTCACGGGCCCTGTTTTTACCTCCCCTCAGCAGTCACAAACCTACCACTTTCCCTCTTTTTTTTCTTTTTCTCTATCTTTTACCTCACTACCTTCCCTCCCACTTGCAACCTGATGGTGCCTTTTGTGACTTTGAAAATTTGTATGACAATCCTTTAGATGGAATGGTGTTCGGCCCTTGACTATCGGTTGCCTGATCAAGTTTTGTTTTCTGGGTATCACTGTTTAGTCTTTTCATGGCAAGCACCAGGAAAACAGCAGTGAACATTTGTGCTCATATCATGTATGCAAAGAGTTTCAAATCTGACAAGCTATCAGTGCTTCAGGGAGGCAGAAGCTGTGACCAGCTGAGTTTTCCTGCTAAATTCTTCCCACATTTCGATGAGCAAATTTACAGCTCAGAGCATGCAGTTGAAGCTTGGCAGTGCTTACTGAGTTGTACTGGAAGTGCAAGACATTTTTTTTAATCAAATAATTTTTATTAGGAAAAAAATGTTTCTTTTGGTTATAACATACAAAACAAGTACAACAGCCGTACTGTGACCTTGGTACAGAAAACCAAAAATAGTATACAAAAAAGAGAAAGCAAAAAACATGCGCTGTCTCCAGAGTCCAGAGGATATAGCTGACATATTTTCGTACGGTATGTGGGAATTGTTAAAATAATATGAGTATCATAAAACTGTCACATTACAATAGAGCTCTTGATAACATACTGTGGTGTGTTTAGAACATAAGTATATACTGTATATATATTTATATACTCTAACCCTACATTGTGTCTGAAGCAGGATGTTGGTCCCTTCAGCATATTTACCAATGTAACGAAACATGATCGATAGTTGTAATAAAGGATTGTCATAACAACAACCTCACATCTGTGTGATTATTTACAATTAAGTGTGGAAGTGTCAAGCAAAAGGGAAGGCACACTAAACCAGAGGAATTTCCTCTGCTCAAAAGCCTGTCCCTGACAAGTTGGAAAGGAGCTAAGGCAGGGTTGCTAAGCCAGTTATCCCAGATTTTAGTGAATCTGGCAGGGCAACCATTACATTAATACACAAAACGTTCACATATTAAAACTTAATTGAATGCTTTCACCCACGAGGCAAGAGTCGACAGGGTTGGGGATATCCATCTCTGTACAATAAGTTTCCACGCAACAAACAGCAAACTGATAATTGCAGTATGTGTATGCAGGGTACAAAGCTAATCATCCAACCAACCCAATAAACATGTCTTAGGGTCTAGAGGGAGATTAACTCCATACACTCCCTTGATGGTGTCCAAGACCTTAGTCCAATACTTAAAGCGGAGTTCCACCCTAAAGTGGAACTTCCGCTGGTTGAATTCCTCCCCCCCTCAGGTGTCACATTTGGCACCTTTCGGGGGGGAGGGGGAAGAGGACACCTGTCTTTAGACAGGTGTCCTTTTCCACACTTCCGGGAGTTCTGGCCGGCGGACGCGGCCGCTGACGTCAGAAGCCGGCTCCCTCCTCCCTGCTCGCTCTGCTACTGGCCGCCTGGCCAGTAGCAGAGCGTGGCAGAGCTCGCGCATGCGCGGTAAGGTGCCCGGCGTGAAGCTGTACTGCTTACACGTCCGGGTTCCCTTACCCGCGATGGAGGCGGCTGCACCCGTCCCCCGATCCGAAGATCGGCGGCGGGTGCCGACATCGCTGGAGTCCAGGACAGGTAAGTGTCCTAATATTAAAAGTCAGCAGCTACTGTATGTGTAGCTGCTGACTTTTAATTTTTTTTTTTAGCCCGGACCTCCGCTTTAACAAGTTTTGGACAGTTCTACAGCATTTGTATTAAAGTACCATTGTCAATTTCACATCTTGGACATAGTGGGGTGTCTCTCCTATGCTTTGTGTATACTGTCTGAGGGGTGTGGTAAGATCAATGGACAATAAAAATTGATCAGGATAAATTAAGGATAGTGGACAAATCCTCATCGGAAATGAGGCATACTTCAGTTTGCCAATGTGTCCTACATTTTAGTGACATGGACTTGGAGGATTACTATAATAGGAAAACTACTGTATATAAGACTGAGATGTGTCCCCTTTTAGAGGTGAACAACAAGGTCCGATTAAGTATAGTAGTCTTAGTATACACCTATGAGCACAGCTTGGCCTGTGCCTGAATAGCATGGCAGAGTTGTAGGTATTAAAAAAAGGAGGTATTAGGCAGGCCAAACTCCTCCCTTAAGGTTTAAACATCTTTGAAGAGCTGGCTGTGATACAACTGTGGTATATAAGTGAGGCCTAGTAAAGACCATCCGGATAATGGTGGGGTATTGTCCTTGTGTTCTAAATTCACCCCCCTCTAGACATTTCACCAGATACTTGCCTGAGCATAATTCAGAAAGGATTAATTTAGTGGGATCAACAACTTCTGTATCACTCCAAGCCATCAAGTGCTAGAATCGGGCAGCTATATAGTATATAAATAGGTTCGGAACTGTGAGACCTCCAGCATCCTTAGACTCCTGCAGTGTATTTAACTTAATATGGGGATTGCATTTACTACAAATTAGCATGCCGCACAGAGCATCAAGCTTCTTAAAGGTGTGTAGAGTAATCCAGGTTGGGGCATTGTGTAAAGCATAAAGAAGTTGGGGGTGCCGAAATCATTTTAATTAAATTGATCCTACCCACAACAGTAAAGAGCAACTTACACCAGCTGGTAGACTTAAGCTTAAATTTAGTAGGTAAAGGGGTAAGATTCAAAGTGACATATTTGGATAAATCAGGGTGAATATGAATCCCTAGGTATCGGAATGAGCCCCGTATGACCGCCGCCCAGGGCTCTATAGCTAGGATGAATAGGAGTGGGGAAAGTGGACAGCCCTGCCTTGTGTCTCTGCCAAAGGCAAATGGTTCAGATTGGGCATTATTGACTCTAAGGCTTGCAGTCGGGGCAAGGTATAGAAGTTTGATCCATGAGATGAATTCACCCCCCAGTTTAAATGTATTAAGGACATGCCAGAGATATGACAATTCAATGCTATCAAAAGCCTTGGCAGCAACTAGAGAGAGGATAGCTCTATTACCCATATTGGAGGTTGGTAGCTGTAAGTTTAAATATGACCTACAGAGATTGATAGCGGTAGATCTGTTGGTAATGAATCCCGATTGGTCTGGGATGAGTTTTGCTATGACCTTGAAAAGGCGGGTATCCAAAACTTTAGTCAAGATCTTTAAACCAGTTGTTAGTGAAGAGATAGGGTGATATGACTCTGCTTGGGTTGGTTCCTTCCCTGGCTTCAGTAATACCACTATAATTGCTTCATACATTGACTGTGGAAGAGAATCCTGCTCCTTAGCCACCACCACCTTGTTAAGTAATTATGGAAGAAGTACATCCCTGAAGGTTTTGTAAACCCATCACTGCCAGGGGCTTAAGAATTGGCAAATGATGAAACTGGCAGTTGTAGAACCTCCAGTATAATAAAGTGCAAGACATTTAATTTGACAAAGATACCAAACACAATTTGTTTTTTTTTTTTCAGCAGCTCTTTCAAGTCATCTTTTTCTGAAGCTTGTGGTCATTAGTTTCTTTGTGATCTTAAGTAGTAATTTATCATATACTGAATTTGTTTTTTATTATGCACTTGTCATGGCAATACAACGCCAAAAGTGGAGCAAATTACATGGTCTACAAGCTGGAAAGCCTAATCTAAACCTCACAAGGGCTGGAGCATGAGCAAAGAAGTAAATCATTTACAACATATGTTCTTTCCCATAACATCCTGCTATTACATGGACCAATCAGCTCTGATTGCATCTTAAATTGCATAGTAACAGAACTTACATTACACCTCTTACATAGTTACATAGGTTGAAAAAAAGATACACGGATGGAAGGAATAAAAACCTTTGAAAAACATGGTCAAATTTGCTTCAAGCAAAAATAAATTACTTCTTGATCCGCTAAGTTAATCAGAAGGTAACTAGATCGATAGTAATATTATTATTATTATTTTTTTTAAATAATATCCAGTTATATTTTGTGCATGTAGAAAAACATTTAGGCTTTAGAGTAAGCATTAGGGGGGGCTGAGGGGTCTGCTGCACACAGACGTTTTTTTCAAATATTTTATTTGTAATAACAGGAACACGCAAATCCAAGATCATACATCAATATTGCATATGCGTACAATATAGCAGATAAGGCAAGCAGCCAAACTATATAGAGAATCAGTGATTAAGGACTATACATTACAATTAGATTATCACAAATTGGTTTCGTTACATATATACTTGGCTCCGTGCAATTATTATCAATGAATATACAGGCATAAAGTAAAAGTAAAACTTCCTTTGAGAAGAGACTCAGAGTCACCCATTTCCCATGGTTTTTTAGAGAGATAAAGTTGAAAGAGTGAGTGAGTAGTTGAGAAAGGGAGAAGGCGAGAGAAGAAAAAAGGGGGAGGAGAGAGAGAAGAAAAAAGGGGGAGGAGAGAGAGAAACAAAATGGGGGAGTCTGGGAGGTTGGGGGAGGAGGGGAGAATCTGGAGAAATGGTATGACTTAATATTGGTATAGTACCTAGGTGTCAGTGTCTCTTGGGTCAGTTATGGTCCCAGAAGGGCCTCGTCACAAAAGAGGAACATGTTCCACAGTCTCCAACGCTCTGAGTACTTTTTGTGTTTAAGTTGTGCCGACAAGATTAAGTCTTCCATCTTGTTGATTTCATCCACTCTTGTTAGCCACCCACTAATCAGAAGGTTTTTTTACCTTCATGCATAGAATGCATGAAGGTAAAAAAAACCTTGTGCCTTTAACAACCACGTTAAGAACTTCATGCAAATTGCTTGCAGGTGATCACAGGTTTGATAAAGAAAATTGTACAGAAATATCAAGAGCCCAGAGCACTTACCACACTCTGCTGAGTAGATGAGCTTAGCAATGACTAAATTCCATTCAGCTGTTGTCCAAGGTTTTCACCTTACTTTGCATGATAGCAGGAATATCTTTTGATCAATCTTCTGCTCCTGGAAGAAGCCAGTTTCCTGTGGCTTAATGCTGACAGACAGTGTGAGCGCTTTACTCACACATAGTTCATCCAATTCATCTTATTCTTCACTGAGGTGTTCCTGTGGTTTTACTCAAGTTCTAAAACCTCCACCCAGCTTGGCTAATGCACCTGAATCAAACTTGATTTACGAGCCCCCTGCAGCGTCAGTGTCAGGACTGCTGTGTGTTGTGAATTGTATCAGCAGAAATCCTATCAGATAAATCCACTTTCACTTGTATGGCCAAAGCTTAATGAGAGATGCCTCTTAATAGGGTATATATTTTCTTCCATTTCACCGCATTTTCTGAGTTGTCAATACTTGCAAGTAGTGTCAAAAGATGATTACTGCAAAAGATAGCGATTGTTCTTTGTGCTTTATATAATGACATAATGTTGTGTCAGCTCATGCTTGCAGTATAACAGTTACCTTGTGCTGCACATTTTACTTTTACATTTATCACAAAATCTCTTAAAGGAGAAGTTTGTGGTTACCAAAAACCAAAAACATACTCACCTCTTTGCTGCAGCATCGGTATGACGCTGCAGCTGTCCCACGTTGGCTCGAAGCCTGAGAACTAAGCAACCACATGACTGCTGATCACTCAGTTTTTGGTTCTTGAGTGTCAGTCACTGCTCTCCACTCTGTCCCTCCAGCGGTCACTGGATTGCCGGGCTGTGGAGGGAGCAGGCGCAGCTGGCCTTGACTCTCAGCTGCGCACTGAGAGCTGGAGCCAGCTGTCAATTAGGCAGACAGGTGAATCCCCACAATATGGATCCTTCCAGAGCCTGGAGTAGCTTTGCCATGTCAATTGATAGCAGACAATAGCCTGCTATAAGCTGACTCTGGGTCACAGGAGAGCAAAAGTAAGTCCACTCCTGTGACCCATATTAGAGGTATGGCCAAAAAAGCTTTGGCCATATTTCTCTTTTAAACGTTTGTCTATCGGCTGCGGACTGAGATGGCTGCCTGATCTCTCTGCTCTGCTCAGCCTTGGGACAAACAGCAACATCAAAGCCACATCAAGCAAAATTATCCCCCTCTGTAACAATCCAGAGGGTTCCTGACACCAGCAGTTCCTGTTCAAGGGATCCAGAGGCAGACAGAGCGCCTTATGTGAGGAGACATATAACGAGGAATACAACAGATATCTAGAAAGAGACCTCAGGCAGACTGTGAGGTAATCAGTCTCCATCCTCTCAGCCAAGCACACAGTGAGCACTAAACTATCCCTGAACAGAATCTCCAGACCTTTTACTTACCCCTTGGGCAAAACTTTACTGGATCTGATACCTGTCCGTAGTGGGATTCATCCCGACATAGCTCCTACCCTCCCGCGGTCGTCAACATCTTTTAGGCCTCGGCCCTATCGGCAAACAGCAATCCTCCACCATCCTCAGTGCTGGAGTGAAAAACAAACATCCCCTCACTCCGACCTAGATCGCTTACCTCCCAGCCACAATTGCAGTGCACTATTAGCTGCATCTGTCTAAGGATACCAATATAAAATATCCTAACCTCGCAACGGCTACCACACGAGGCCTTTGCCTACAATCCAGAGCAATCCTCTCATCTGCCAGCTGGATTAACACTCTCAAACCCTCAGTTCTCCCCTCCAGACACCCGGCATCACCCTAATCTATATATTGGCAAGAACTGACCCATAGTAGCGGTGATACATAAGGCGATTCAACAAGTCCTCACTACACCGAAGCCGCCGCCATCTTGCGGCCTAATCCTCCAGGTTATAGCCGAAGCACAGGCACCATCCACTCGCCGTCCAGACCACCATCGCCCTAAACAGACACCTACCTGCATCTGGTCCTGACCCCAACAATTTTGCAGGCCAACAACCAGCCGGCCTCCTCAAATTGAGGCCCAGGTCATGGCCAACTGAGGCCTAGCAAGGTTGGACCCCCACCCTCCCACAGCGGACTACCCGGGACCACCAGCATAGCCTGGACCTCATACTGCCATCCTGCTCAGACCCCTAACACCTCCCCAGGAGCTAAACAAAAGTAAGATCACTATTTTTGATAATCAGCAGACCATTACAGCACTCATTGGGGCCTACAGTTGACAGCCAGCTTGGCCGTCTCAAGTTCAAGCCTTCACATAACATATGGGCTTATATAGTTTGCTGAAGACCTCCAGGATAAGTGATTTACCAGTTAGAATTACGATAACCGAGAGAGTAACCAACCGCAGACTAAGATAGCTACCTGAACGCTCAGCTACAGTCAGCTTAGAGACTCAAAACATCTGTAAAGCCACTTTCAACAACACTTTTCCCCTTGGTATCACACCAGAGGGATCCTTACACCAGCACCTCCCTGAAGGTATATCCAGCAGCAGACAGAGTGCCACATATAAGACACACCGCTTCACAGATTTCTTCCTCAAAAAAGACATGCAGAACACTAAAGATGGCACTGGAGCGGCTCCCCGTGCCGACGCCAGAGGCACATTAGATACGGAAGAGAGTCTAGCAGACATGGACACCATATCTTCGGGCACAGAAAACAACCATTCATCGCCAACAGATCGCGGTAAGAGAACTGCACAATCCCCAGTCCTCTCCCCTAACAAGGCACCCATGTTCAAGAAACAACACTGTGCACACAGACCTAGAAAAATCACAATCTGATACCCTAGCAGCATTACCTGTATCAGACCAACTTGCCTCTGAAAACACACTGAAAATTACGCTGCTTTCCCTTCAGAAAGATATGCATAACGAATTACGCTCCTCTATCACAATGCTTCACTCCAGAATTGATCAACTGGATAATCGCACTGATGAAATTGAAAAACCCTGTCTGATCAAGATACAGCCTACAACAAAATAGTGGACACACAAGACCACCATGCTGAAGAACTGTACCTCCTGCGAGCTAAAGTCACTGACTTGGAAGATCATTCAAGGAGGAACAATATAAAGTTTATAGGAATACCTGAGGCTGTCAAACCTCCGGTGCTAGTATCATACATTCAGCAACTATTCCTTCTCTTGCTCAACTAGACCCAGCCGACTTGATTATTGACAAGGCACATCGCATAGCGAAACCAAATCACCTCCCAGCATCGGGGCCTCGCGATGTGCTGGCCCACATTCATTTCTTTCAGACAAAGGAAAGAATTATGGTCGCAGTAAGATCTACCCCTAACCTTTCAGACCCCTACTCGTCAGTGTCATTATTCACAGATATCTCCGCAGCGACAGCTCAGAGACAAAGAAAATTCTCTCACGTGACGACAATACTCAGAGAGCACCATATCCCCTACAAATGGGGCTTTCCTGCGAAACTAGTGGTCACATACCAAAATCAAACTACCAATAACTTCACACTGAAAGATGGCATCAAACGCCTCCTAAACTGGAGCCTGATCTCTTCACCGCCACCGGAACCACTGCCTAGGCGCTCACCAACTCGTCCTCCTGACTCCAGGTGCAACGCACCAGCCACCACTCATTGGTAAGAACACTAAGCTCTTGAGGGCACATAACACCTAAATGCCCTCTGCCACCTCTGGAACAATGGGACAGCATATACATCCTGCAACATCAGTCTCAAATGAGCATATCTATGTTTATCCTTTTCAGTCTCCTTTTTCTCACCCCAGAGGTAAAAAAAAGTGCTAAGCACTCTATATACTGTTTAGTTCATATTCTCTTTTCATTTCAGTCTTTAACTTCTATTTGTTTCTGCATACCTAGCTGGTTGTAAGAAAACAGGTACTGTTACCAGACTTGGTTAAGAGTCATTGACTTTATTGTCACTGATGTTTTGTTCATGCACTACTCTTGTGGGCAATCGTAGAAAGTGTAATCTCAGTACTTTTCCAATCCCCACACCTATCAACTAACTTAACAGCAACCATGTCCACAACCATTACATCCCTCAATGCAAAGGGACTTAACTCACCTTATAAAAGGAGTTTTCTGTGGAAAACAGCAACTTTCCTATCCTCGGATATTGTATGTAAGCAGGAGGTGCACTTCACATCCCGTAATCCCCCTACCTGCTCCCACAAACAATTTACCCACTACTACTTTGCCAATTCCCCCCAAGAAAAAAGCAGGGGTTATGATTGCCATACACTCCTCAATCTCCTTTCAACCCTCTCACATTGAAACTGATCCTGAATGTAGATTCATCATCCTAAACGCCTCTATCAATAACCGTACAAGTACTATTGCAAATATCTACGCCCCCAATACCAACTAAATATCCTTCTATAAAAAAAATCTTGAAAAAACTTGAGCCTTTCAGACAACACCCCCTGATCATATGCTGGGACTTCAATGACATTGCCAACCCATCTCTAGACACTTCCAACGCAACCCGTAAAAGACCTACCTTCTCTCAGAAAACCTCTATGACCCATGGAGGTGCTCCCACGGAACAGAAATAGATTACACCTTCTACTCCCACGCACAAAAGGTATACTCATGGATAGATCTTTTCTTGGTGGACAAGCACACCCTACATTTGGTCACACACACAAACATCGGGCTTATCACTTGGCCTGACCATGCCCCGATCTCTCTAAAACTCTTCCCAGCACAGATTCCTCCAAAACATTCCTTATGGAGGCTCAACACCTCCCTAATTGCTCAAAAAAAAAAAACCTCAAAATACCGAGAACAGATCTAATCCAAAATAGAACAATTTTTTGCAAATAATCTTGGATCCATTGATAACCCCACTGTGATGTGAAATGCCCACAAGGCCTGCATCAGAGGCCTACTCATTAAGCTGGGAGCCCACAAGAAAAAAACACATAACGTCACTACCAACAAACTCCTAGATAACATCTGAGTCCTTGAAAAAGCTAATAAACCAAATCCCTCTTTGTTACTCAATGCCAAATTAAATAAAGCTAGAAAAATTCTTAGCGACCACCTACACGCAAACTTTGATATTAACCTTGAACGACTTTGCCTGCAACAATATTCGCAACATAACCAACCAGGTGCATATCTAACCAAGCAACAAGATCCTAAAGGTGCCTGACTTATAAATCCTAAAGACATCGCAGATTGTATTAGTTAATTTTACTCCAACTTGTATAACTTATCTGACTCCAACTCGACCCCATCCCCCACTCCCCATGATATTGATGATTTTCTCCAAAACATTCAAGTACCGTCACTAACACATGATCAACTGCAATCTCTCTCAGCCCCATTTTCCACAGCAGAAACTGAATCAGCTATATCTAAGTTACCGTTACATAAGGCCCCAGGCCCTGACGAGTTCAGCGTCGAATATTACAAAACGTTCACCAAACTCCTTACCCCACGCCTATGCCACTCATTTAATTTCATTGCTTCCACAGGTTCCATCCCCTCAGAAGCCTTACAAGCTACTATAGTAACCATACCAAAACCTGGCAAACCAACTGAAGACCCCAGTAATTATAGGCCCATCTCATTGCTAAACATAGACACTAAATTATACGCCAAACTAATCGCAATGAGATTAACTCCTATTCTACCTAGAGTAATCCACCATGACCAGGTAGCAGGTAGACAAGCCTTGGATGGCACATGCAGATTCATAGACCTGTTGCAATGGGCTGAACATCACCAAACGTCTTCTCTGCTCATCTCTCTTGATGCAGAGAAGGCGTTTGACAAAATAGATTGGAACTATCTAAAGGCAGTGTTACAAAAATTCGGCTTCTCCGGGATCATCCTACAAGCTATAATGTCTCTATATTTCTCTACCAGTGCCAGAGTCCTCATCTCAGGCCTACTTTCCAACCCTTTTCATATTTCAAATGGAACACGTCAAGGATGCCCGCTATCACCACTAATATTCAACCTTATCATGGAACCCCTAGCCCAATCCATATGTGACAACCTAAGAATCCAAGGTATCACTATAGGAGATACCACACACAAGATAGGACTTTATGCTGACAATGTCATCATAGCCCTATCAGACCCAATGTCATCACTCCCGGAACTACATCACACACTCGATAGATTTAGTAAGGCCTCCCTATACAAGATAAATAAATCTAAATCCAATATGCTAGGCTTAGGACTTACATAACATATCAAACCAGACATCACTACTCATGCATCCTTCTCGTGGGCTCCCAACTCCACATTAACCTATCTGGGTATACAATTAACCAATCCTAGGTCCAAGTTACTAATCACCAATTTTAACATGTTGATCACTAAATTACTAAAAATAGTCCAAGATTTAAGGCATAACCAGGCCTCGTGGGCAGGAAAAATCACACTAACAAAAATGTATTTACTTCCGCACTTTCTATATGCTTTTTGAACTTTACCCATACCCTTTTTACAAACCAAGCTTCCGAAGCTTCAGTCGATCATCAATAACTTTATCTGGGGAGGCAAACACCCCCGCCTAAAAAGCAACACCCTTTGCTCACCCACATCTTCAGGAGGCATGGGCGCTCCAAATATTAGAGCATACTATAAAGCTACCATCTTAGATCAAGCCAGAACTTGGTGGAATCTAACCCAACCTAGTACCAAATTGAAAAAACGGTTATGGACTCTAACCCTGAATTTATTGCACTTCTCCTTCAACATCTGGACACCCGTTCCTATCTAAGCTCTATCAATGCCACCCTAAAAACATGGAAAGCCTTTATCTAGTCTAACAAAGGTATTCCACACTGTCCTTTCATATATACCACTAGAGGCTCTTCAAATCGCTACTCCGGACATCTCCCGTTCTGAGTGGAAGCAGGTATTACCAATATTGGACTCATATACGAAGGACCAACACTTCTATCTTTCCAACAAATACAATCCAAAGGGCCTATTTCATCGAATAACTTTTTCAAATACCTCAGAATACGATTCTTACTATCTAAAGTTCAATGGTCAAGCTTATCCCCAATGGATTGGATAAACTACTAAAATCCTACGATCAACCCTGAAAACAGAAATACGGAATATCACACGTCTACAAACTCCTCTCAAACACCGACTACCTTACAAAAACACCTACAATGATCTACTGGGAACATTCACTCCACCGCAACTATACCCCCCAACAATGGTACCACTCCCTACACAAGCCTCTAAAAATATCCAGATGTATAACTCATTGGGAAACCATCCAAAAAATATTCCATAACTGGTATCTGACTCCTGAAAAACTTGCCCGCATATATTCCATGACATCCAATCTTTGCTGGAGGAACTGTGGGTGCCAAGGATCCGCCCTACATATCTGGTGGCCCCACCCAAACCTAACTCCATTCTGGTCGAACCTTTCCAAACTCCTTTTCTCCATTGTACCATTTCCAACCCCCCTCACCCCACAGACAGTCCTAATAGGTCTGGACATGGATGTATGGCCAAAAGCAGCACATACTGTCATCGCGCATCTATTCATTGCCGCCCGCCTAACCATAGCAAGAAATTGGAAATCCAATCTCCCCCCATCCTGTACTCAACTCATAGCCATCTTGAACATTCACTTTCTCATGGAACATATGTTTGCAAAAGCTCATCTACGAATCCCCGCTTTCCAGGAAAAGTGGGACATATGGATCAAACATCCTAAAGCTTCACCCCTCACTTGAGCCCAACCCCTGGGGTTGAGCCCTCATCTTCCTGGAACATGTCCCATCTCACGTTTCCCAACTATCATCCATAATGCTCACAAAACATTTTATTATATCTCTGAACATCTTACCTGTATTTCGTATACTAGTTAATCTTTTTGGTGTAATAACGTTATACAGTCAGGTCCATAAATATTGGGACATCAACACAATTTTAATCTTTTTGGCTCTATACACCACCACAATGGATTTGAAATGAAATGAACAAGACGTGCTTTAACTGCAGACTTTCAGCTTTAATTTGAGGGTATTTACATCCAAATCAGGTGAACGGTGTAGGAATTACAACAGTTTGTATATGTGCCTCCCACTTTTTAAGGGACCAAAAGTAATGGGACAATTGGCTGCTCAGCTGTTCCATGGCCAGGTGTGTGTTATTCCCTCATTATCCCATTTACAAGGAGCAGATAAAAGGTCCAGAGTTCATTTCAAGTGTGCTATTTGCATTTGGAATCTGTTGCTGTCAACACTCAATATGAGATCCAAAGAGCTGTCACTATCAGTGAAGCAAGCCATCATTAGGCTGAAAAAAACAAAACCCATCAGAGAGATAGCAAAAACATTAGGTGTGGCCAAATCAACTGTTTGAAACAGCCTTAAAAAGAAAGAACGCACCGGTGAGCTCAGCAACACCAAAAGACCCGGAAGACCACGGAAAACAACTGCGGTGGATGATCGAAGAATTCTTTCCCTGGTGAAGAAAACACCCTTCACAACAGATCAAGAACACTCTCCAGGAGGTAGGTGTATGTGTGTCAAAGTCAACAATCAAGAGAAGACTTCACCAGAGTGAATACAGAGGGTTCACCACAAGATGTAAACCATTGGTGAGCCTCAAAAACAGGAAGGCCAGATTAGAGTTTGCCAAACAACATCTAAAAAAGCCTTCACAGTTCTGGAACAACATCCTATGGACAGATGAGACCAAGATCAACTTGTAACCAGAGTGATGGGAAGAGAAGAGTATGGAGAAGGAAAGGAACTGCTCATGATCCAAAGCATACCACCTGATCAGTGAAGCATGGTGTTGGTAGTGTCATGGCGTGGGCATGTATGGCTGCCAATGGAACTGTTTCTCTTGTATTTATTGATCATGATACTGCTGACAAAAGCAGCAGGATGAATTCTGAAGTGTTTCAGGCAATATTATCTGCTCTTATTCAGCCAAATGCTTCAGAACTCATTGGACGGCGCTTCACAGTGCAGATGGACAATGACCCAAAGCATACTGCGAAAGCAACCAAAGAGTTTTTTAAGGTAAAGAAGTGGAATGTTATGCAATGGCCAAGTCAATCACCTGACCTGAATCCGATTGAGCATGCATTTCACTTGCTGAAGACAAAACTGAAGGGAAAATGCCCCAAGAACAAGCAGGAACTGAAGACAGTTGCAGTAGAGGCCTGGCAGAGCATCACCAGGGATGAAACCCAGCGTCTGGTGATGTCTATGCATTCCAGACATCAGGCTGTAATTGACTGCAAAGGATTTGCAACCAAGTATTAAAAAGTGAAAGTTTGATTTATAATTGTTAATCCCTTTTTAAGGGACTTTTGGTCCCTTAAAAAGTGGGAGGCACATATACAAACTGTTGTAATTCCTACACCGTTCACCTGATTTGGATGTAAATACCCTCAAATCAAAGCTGAAAGTCTGCAGTTAAAGCACATCTTGTTCATTTCATTTCAAATCCATTGTGGTGGTGTATAGAGCCAAAAAGATTAGAATTGTGTCAATGTCCCAATATTTATGGACCTGACTGTATATACAATCGCATACTTATAATATGTCTTGTACCGTTCTGATGTTTTGTCAAATGATGCACTATACGATGCAATACCTTGTTATCTGACAAAATTCTAATAAAATCTTAAAGTAAAAAAAAAATTTTATGCATTAAAGACTGGAAAAACGTGAACTCCCTTCCTATATTTCTTATATTGTTAAATTTCTTGTGAAGCAAGGTGTTACTCACCTAGGTCTGCCTTCTGGGTCCCTTGCTGGCACTGGTTATAGGGGTGGGGGACCAGTAATCAATAGAAGCAGAAGTGCCTTGTCCGCCATTCCCTTGCATTGCCCATTTTTTAAAATCAACATTACTACTCCTTCTATTACTAGACTCCTATGTTGGATCTTGAGAGGACCCCATCGCTGGACGGCCAAGTTGACCATGGGGCATCCGAAGAATGACCCCCCCTTCTCTCTTTCTGAAGCAACAGTACATGATGGGGAGAAGGATTGTGGGGCAGGTGGCAGGCTGGAGTAAGTAGATGTGAAACCAAACTGAATAGCATTTAGCTTTTTAAAGCACTGTGTATCATAAACAACTGAGACAACCAGGTAAGTTTGAAGAGAGACAGCGCACACAACGGGGAACTCCCCGTCCAATTTGCAAGATCCTCTTTCAGGTGCTCAGCCTCAGTGTGTCCTTACACACTACAGCACAAACAGAGCAAAATGAGTGAGTCGGTAACTCTGTAGTCCATATAGCGATTTTAATGGTTGGTTACAAAAAGTGACAAGCAAAACTTCTGACGCGCTTCGACAACAGCCTTGGTCGTAGCATGTTAAACATAAAAATGGGAATACATTTACACCCTGTTCCAAATTATTATGCAAATATTTTTCTCATTTACCTAAATAATTGATGTAAACAACAGTCAGCATAATTCTCATGTTATCAACTATTAAGAGTATAATTCAAATTGTATTTGAACAAACCTCCTAATGATAACAGTATTTTTTTCAAAATAAAAAAATTGCAATGCACTCTTCCAAATTATTACGCACAGTAAGTTTCAAAACACTTTATAGGTCGTAAAGAACTGAAAATTGTCATGTGTTGTGTTTGCAGCATATTTACTCAAATCAAAATCAAAATAATAATCATAATCATAATCAAAAGCTATTTCAATCAAACTTTGAACAACATTTTAACTTTTTAACATAGGACCCCTTATTTGATAGCAGCTTCACAAGTCTTGCATCCATTGAACTTGTGAGTTTTTGGACAGTTTCTGCTTGAATTTCTTTGCAAGATGTCAGAATTGCCTCCCAGAGCTGCTGTTTGGATGTCAACTGCCTCCCACCCTCATAGATCTTTTGCTTGAGGATGCTCCAAAGGTTCTCAATAGGATTGAGATCAGGGGAGGATGGAGGCCACGCCATGACTTTCTCTCCTTTTATCCCCATAGCAGCCATTGATGCAGAGGTATTCTTTGCAGCATGAGATGGTGCATTGTCTTGCATGAAGATGATTTTATTATGGAATGCATAGTTCTTCCTTCTGTACCAGGGAAGGAAGTGGTCAGTCAGGAAATCCACATACTTTGCAGAGGTCATCTTTACACCTTAGGGGACCCTAAAAGGGCCGACCAGCTCTCTTCCCATGATTCCGGCCCAAAACATGACTCTACCACTGCCTTGCTGACATCACAGCCTTGTTGAAACAGGGTGGCCATCCACCAACCATCCACTACTCCATCCATCTGGACCATCCAGGGTTGCACGGCACTCATCAGTGAACAGGACTGTTTGAAAATTAGTCTTCAGGTATTTTTCTGCCCAGTACAGCCGTTTCTGCTTGTGAGCATTGTTTAGTGGTGGCCGAATGGAAGGTTTATGCACAGTTGCAAGACTCTAGAGGACTCTATACCTTGATGTCCATGGGACTCCAAAGGCACCAGCAGCTTCAAATATCTGTTTGCTGCTATGTAATGGTGTTTTAGCAGCTGCTCTATTGATCCGATGCATGGATCTGGCAGAAATCTTCCTCAATGTGCCTTTATCTGCATGAACCCGTCTGTGCTCTGACTCAGCCACAGATCTCTTAATAGTGCGATGATCATGCTTAAGTTTTCATGAAATATCTAATGTTTTCATACCTTGTCCAAGGCATTGAACTATTTCACTCTTTTCAGCAGCAGAGAAATCCCTTTTCTTCCCCATATTGCTTGAAAATGGTGCTCTGCTTAATAATGTGGAACACCCTCCTTTAGTAGTTTTTCCTTTAATTGGGCTAATCTGGCAATCTAATTATCACAGGTGTCCGAGATTGTTTTCAGGGATCAAAAGAGCCCTGAGACCCAATACCACCCATGAGTTAAACTGAAAAACAAAATATTTAATCTTTGTGACACTGAAATAGAATTTGCATAATAATTTGGAACAGGGTGTATACTCATATAAGCTCCACCCCAAAATCAGTTTGCACGGTAAATTGAAACAATTAACTGAGCAATTAAGAGGCTAAAATATGCCAACATGCAGGAAAAGGACTGAGACAAAATATATACATCACCTGACATGTTTCAAAAGATATTAAAGTTATAAAAAAACACAGTGGAATACTATACACCCTACACACACATGGGTCCCAAAAAATGTTTTTTTTTTTTTTCAGTATGCTGGTGAATGTAGCCCATGTGTAAGGATCCATTTGGCATCATAGTAAACAACGGTGTATAAGACAGGAGAAGCAAAGAAGAACATCATACAACATGTTTCAACAAAAAGTCAAAAATAATAATAGGTAGTTAGTGAAGACTAGAAATGTGGGAACTGAGACAGGGAAGCATAATGTCTAAAATTAATGAGGGAATTGGATTGCATTATTTAAGGCATAATCCACATTCCATCTGTAATTCATTCCAGTGGGGATCCGTGTCCCCAGGGAAAGGATCCATCTCACTTCCTGTTCTAGAATGTGTGTATCCCCTCCACGTGCTGCTTGTTTAATTTTCTGCACTGCGCCAAAGAAAATGAAGTCATATTGCCATCATACATTAGACATCTTTTTATATTGCTTGAGGCAGCACCATTATAATGCTCACTTATCCTAGTAAGCACAGACCTTGTAGTGCATCCTACATACTGTAGCCTGAGGCTGCGGTCAATTACATATATCACATATTTTCAACTGCAATTAATAAAATCCTTAATAGGTAATGTTTTGCCATTGTGATTAGAGTTGAGTGAACCCAAACTGTAAAGTTCAGGTTCGTACCGGACTTTAGGGTGTCCGTGTCCCGAACCCGGACATTTGAGAAAAAGTCCGGGTTCGGGTATTTTTTCGCGCCTTTTGAATAGCTGCAGGGCAGCCAGTCAACAAGTGTTTCACTTGTTTACCCTTAGAAGCCATCACAGTCATGCCTACTAATGGCATGGCTGTGATTGGCCAGTGCATGATGTTACCCAGCCTTGATATGAGCTGGAGTCACGTAGCGCTGCATGTCACATGCTCTCAGGCTAGTGTAGGGAGAGGATGCTGCCGCTGGTGTGAGGGATAGATTAGCGTTATAAAATCATCTCATACTGGTATAGGGAGAGGTTCCTGCTGCTGGTGTGAAGGATAGGATTAGCGTTATAAAATCATCTCATACTAGTATAGGGAGAGGTTCCTGCCGCTGATGTGAGGGATAGATTAGCGTTATAAAATCATCTCATGCTAGTATAGGGAAAGGTTCCTGCCACTGGTGTGAGGGATAGATTAGCGTTATAAAATCATCTCATACTAGTATAGGGAGAGGTTCCTGCCGCTGGTGTGAGGGATAGATTAGCATTATAGAAACATCTCATACTGATATAGGGAGAGGTTCCTGCCGCTGGTGTGAGGGACAGATTACTGTTATAAAATCATCTCATACTAGTATAGGGAGAAGTTCCTGCCGCTGGTGTGAGGGACAGATTACCGTTATAAAAGCATCTCATACTGGTATAGGGAGAGGTTCCTGCTGCTGGTGTGAGGGACAGATTAGCGTTATAAAATCATCTCATACTGGTATAGGGAGAGGTTCCTGCTGCTGGTGTGAGGGACAGATTACCGTTATAAAATCATCTCATACTAGTATAGGGAGAGGTTCCTGCTGCTGGTGTGAGGGACAGATTAGCGTTATAAAAATCATCTCATACTGGTATATGAAGAGGTTCCTGCTGCTGGTGTGAGGGACAGATTCCCTTTATAAAATCATCTCATACTGGTGTAGGGAGAGGTTCCTGCTGCTGGTGTGAGGGACAGATTACCATTATAAAATCATCTCATACTGGTGTAGGGAGAGGTTCCTGCTGCTGGTGTGAGGGACAGATTAGTGTTATAAAAAATAATATAAATTTGTGCTAAATAGTACATTTGCGTCCAGTATGAGGAGAGAGTCAAATAAGGGACGTGGTCGTGGTGCTGCTGGTGTTGATGGTGTTGGTGAAGCTCCTGTTGCAAGGAGAGGACGTGGTCAATCTGTGCCAGCTACACGCACAAGTGAAACACCTTCCTCAGGTGCGAGTAGCCGACAGAACCTTCAACGTTATATGGTAGGCCCGAATGCCGCTCAGCAAATGGCGAGGCCAGAACAAGTACAGGCGATAGTAGATCGGGTGGCAGACAATGCCTCCAGTTCCTTAACATTGTCTCCCACCCGGTCCCTTGCTGAAAGCTCAGAGTTGGCACCTGAACCCCATGGCCATCTGTCTTTCACCTCAGCCCCTTGTAAATCAGCCAAGCAGTCTGAGCCCCAAGTCATGCAGCAGTCTCTTATGCTTTTTGATGACTCTGCTGGTGTGCATTCCGTGGGCCATCCACATAGCCCTACCCCAGAAGTGGAAGACATTGAGTGCACCGATGCCCAACCACTTCTGTTTCAGGAGGAGGACATGGAAACACCACCGCAGCACGTCTCCGATGATGATGAAACTGCTGCGGCTTTCTACAGTGTGCAGACTGTGTGCAGACTGACAAGGAGGGCAGTGGTGAAGAGTGGGTGGAAGATGATGTGGAGGATGATGAGGTCCTAGACCCCACATGGAATGAAGGTCATGCGAGTGACGTGTGCAGTTTGGAGGAAGAGGTGGTGGTCGCACAGAAGCACCAGCACAGCAAAAGAGGAAGCAGGTTGCAAAAGCGGAGCGACCGTCCCCTAGACAGTATGCCTGCTACTACCCACCGCACCCAGAGACCTAGCACACCAAAGGCAGCTCAAAGGAGTTCCCTGGTGTGGCAGTTCTTCAGACAATGTGGTGACGACTAGAGTTGAGCGAACCTCTGGAAGTTCGGGTTCTGCTGGTCCGGCCGAACTTCGGGACAAAGTCCGGGTCCGGATCCGGACGGAACCCGAACGATCGCACGGACAACGAACCCCATAGAAATCAATGGGGACCCGAACTTTTAGGCACAAAAATGGCTGTAACAAAGTCCTGGAAAGCCCTAGAGGGCTGCAAAAGGAAGTAAAATGGGGGTAAGGGTAGGGCAAGTGCCCTGCAAAAAAATGGGGACAGGGAAATAACTTTAAATATTTTAAAAAAAGCAAAAATGGAGGTGAATGTGGATCATCTTCAAACTGTGTCTGAAAAGTATTAATTAACGGTAGAAGCCATATAACTGTTCTAAAATCATCTTCAAACTAGGGCAAGTGCCCTACAAATAAATGGGGATAGGGAAAATAAATTAAAATCAAATAAAAAAATGGGAAGGGGGGTGGATGTGAAGTAGGAGCCTAGAGGTTGATTAGGCCGTGACCGTGGCAGTGTAGGTGGAAGTGGCGGTGGTAGAGGAGTAGGAGGAGGTAGCCAACATGGTTTTTTTTTTGTATTGAGGCCTATTCAAAAAAAGAAGTATATGAATGGCTGTGTGAGTCCGGTCTAAATGTTTATTCTGCACAAGGTACAGACAAGTCTTGTGGGATCCATGCCTGATTCATTTTAATAA
>BLSH010277625.1:2184424-2195451 GCA_018402905.1 Glandirana rugosa
AATTATGATAGAATAAGACCGTAAGTTTATTTATTTGGTCTTTTATTTCATGATTAGAATGATCAATGACGAAAAATCATTCTTTTTCATCCTTCAAACCCGAAGAAAATCTCTGGTTACAACATAGGATTGGTTGACTAAAGTACGTTTATGTCAGTCCAGGTATTTAAAACCTTGTAGTTGTGTTAAGATTACAAAAACCGAGATATGTGGTGGTGTTACCTAAACTTTACTTTGCTTGTTCTACACAATTAAACTCCCATAAATGTAGGTTTAGTCCACTTGCCACATCCTTAATGTGTTAATCTGTCCCATTACTTTTGGTCCCTTAAAAAGTGGAAGGCACATATACAAACTGTTGTAATTCCTACACCGTTCACCTGATTTGGATGTAAATACCCTCAAATTAACACATCTTGTTCGTTTCATTTCAAATCCATTGTGGTGGTGTATAGAGCCAAAAACATTAGAATTGTGTTGATGTTCCAAAATTTATGGACCTGACTGTATTTGCATGAAATCAGTTGGTTAGGATACAACATTGGTCTCTAAAAGAAGCCCAAACTTCCTACTTTTTCTTACTAAAAAGCAGTAACTAGTAAGATTAGTACTTTATTTTCTGGTTTATTTATTTGAATGCCAGAATAAGATAGTATTAAACTTTCCCATTAATTACAGATGAGGAACTTGGAGGATAATTAGAATGGACATTCTGTGAAATATAACCCAGCTTCATCAAAGCTTCAGTAATAACTCTAAGGCCCTGTTCACACATACTGCAGTGACCTGCATTTTACTGCACTGGAAGAATGCGGGTCACCGTAAGGAGGCATAGAAAACAATTGTATTCTATGTGTCCTGTTCACTCCACAACGCTGGTGTCATGTGTGGTGTGTTGCATTGCGTTAAAATGTTACATGTATTCATTTTATCACAACAAAATGCACATCAACTCAATGCACATCTATTGAAAAGAAAAACAAAGCCTTCTAGTATTTTGTCCCTTACAAGGACACATAGTGCAAAAAAATGCATGTCAACACGCGTTAAAATGCAAGTCAATGCACGTAAAAGTAAATGCCAAAGGAAGGCAATGCACATGCAATTTTTAAGCATTTGCATGCATTTTAATGCAGGTTTATGTGTGTACAGGCCCTATTTTGTCAGATCTACTAAAGTTTGACCCATCTTTGCTGTTAGAGCTCAGGAAATATGTATACTCTCTGCAATCTTTAGTGTAAACTACAAGTGTGATTTATTTTTTAGTAGTTCAAAATTTCCATCAATGCTGAAAACCAGTTATGATTTACTGCAAGATAGTAGTGAATGATCGATAGATTGAATAATGACTTGCTATGGTGTAAGCTGCACAATAGCATGTAATGCTGATTAATCACACTTGACTACATGGCATGCGCCAATGTATTTTACACCTCAGAGAGCCATTTGTCCTTTGGTTATCTGATTGCTGCTTTGTTTCAGTTCATTTTAGCCTGATTAGAGCAAAGTAGCTACTAAAACCTGTGGTGTAGCTTAGCCCTTCTTTACCTTTCTGGTTGTGAAAACAGGACATGACTGTACTTTCTCCCCTCTACTCCTTTTTCAGCCATTGTTTTTGTGGTTTTCTTCAAGTAGGATATTGTCTTTCAGCATTGTTCTCTAATCTCAACATGGATATGGTATAACATTACACTGGGATAACAGAGTCAGGACATCCACTCAAACTGGACACTGGAGGAATCCTCTGTATATATCTCTTTACATTTAAATTAAGTCCCGGTCTGCCCCATGGCTGCACAGGGGTTGTCGGACACTACCCACTGATGACCCACGCTCTTGCGGTCTGGGACAGGATCAACCCAACTATGGGTCTGTGTCCCTGCTAGCCTGACTGGGAGGGTTCCTGTGGTTCCCTCCTGGAGAACAACTGATCTTTTTTGGATCCTGGGTAGATGATGGCGGTGCTAGTTGTGGTAAGCTCCTGGGGAACAGTAAACTGTTTTCTTTTGAAACTCTGAGAGCCAGACATGAAGTTTCCCTATGGACTTCTGGAAGTATAGGCAGCTCCACCACTTTTTGAGATTCATGGCCACTCTATAAGAGATATTTCTTCTCTTATACAAACATAAATATGCAGCGCTATCACCATACATAATAATCATCATAAGTCCTTGATAGTTCATAAATAAAGTAGATGAACCGTTCTTAATAAATCATATAGGGTAAATAAATATTAGAAGCAAAGTTGGAGGGGCAAAATGCCAGAGTGACCTTCCAGTGTGCAGTAAGTGCAAATAAAGCACACAATGTGTACAGGCAGTGCAGACAGTCCCTGTCACCAAGAGTGTTCCTAGCCTCTGACCTCCCTGATCTGACCCTGTATGGATCAAACAGCTCCTTACACCCTACACTTGTCAAAATAAGGATGGCATCTCATAAAGACAGGCATCAATCCATTATGATCTCCGGCCACATCAAAGGCTCCAAAACCTAAAAATGTAAAAGAGAAGTACAGGATCTGGTGCTCACTGTATAAAAGTGATTTATTTTAAATGTTAAAATCACACTTACATTTAAAAGCACTTAATGCTAAGTGCAAGCTTCCGGCGTGTTCATAAATGTATCAACCACATCAAGCAGGAGCTGCCTATACCACGTCCGCACGGACTTCTCACTGATAGCTGCTAATGACGTTGTGCATGACTCCTCCCCCTAGTACGCGTTACTTCCTGCCTCTAGGGGCGTGGACTTCTTCAGCAATTCTTCTTACGCCTTTTTATAGAGGACGAGCCAATACCACATATGGTGTCAGAACTGCTCGGTTCCGCCACTTCCGAAGTAAAGCCAGCAAATGTTCAGGTCTGGGAAAGAGACTTAGGGCTTGAGTTCACCACAGCCCAGCTGGCCCACCTATACCAGTTCACCCATTCAAGCTCTATTGACTCTAGAAAGCAGGAAACAAACTACAAAATGTTATCATGCTGGTACTGCCTTGCTGACCTCGCACAAATCTATCCTTCAACCCCTGAGCAATGTTGGAGAGGTTGTGGCCATCGTGGTACGTTACTATATTTGTGGTGGGAGTGCCCTTTAATAAGGCCTTTTTGGGCTGATATTCAGTCTCAGATAAAGGAGATATTGGGTTTAGATGTCCCCCTTTACCCGCTTCACTACCTTTTGCACTTCATGCAGCAAAGCACTGGATTCCGATCTACTGGAAGAGAACCCAGATTCCTGACAGAGGGCAGTGGATCCATAAGGTGAATGAAATACGGGAAGCAGAGGACTGGATAGCGACTTTCAGAGGTACCCCAGACCGCTTCACCAGCATTTGGTCATCCTGGCTTGACTATACTCATGACCCAGGGCAAATGTCATCTAGTTTAGACCTGGCGCTGCTGGAACTGGCGGAACCATTCCTTAGACACCAAATTCAGCCTAGACAGTAGCGGGATGAGCCGTCCTGTAGGTGTTGGTGGGGAATATTTCTTTCCCAGACATCTCTTTTTGACAGTAGAAGGATGGGTCTGGTGCGGGCGAGGATACTCAGTGCGGGACTCAAGGTATGTTCTTATTTCTCCTTTTCTTTATCTCCTTTATTTCCTCTTCTTTCCTTGTTTTTCTCTTTTCTATTCTTGGAACAATATCTTAGTTTTTCTGGTTACTTTATCAATAGACCAGCCTGACTTGCAGTTCTAGTGTTTTTGCCACCGCAGGGGAGGCCACCTCTTCGGAGGCTGGCACTGTTATTCCCCACTGGTGACAATATTTTGCCTCAGGGTGGCCTGGGTGTAGGTGATATGCTGGGGGAGGTTGTTGGAGGCTCTTTATGCCCCCCACCTCCCACTGGGCTACTCTGTAGTTAATTTAGCATCTTCAGTAGTAATGACTTGCTTAGTTCTAGCTATTGGGCTTCTTTGTTATGATTTTTTCTTGTTTCTTCACGGGGAAGTCCCTATGGTCGCTCAAAGTTACAACTATTGTTCCTCACTGTATTGCTACGTCTGTCATTGTGTTTTATCCATTATACCTGTCTTTTTACATTTATAGTTCCTGCTACACTGGAATGTTTTATATGACATGTTATTTCTTCTAAATAAATAAAAGTTTATACAAAAAAAAAAATTGAGTCCCTTTTCTCAATGGTTGATAAATACTTCTATATATTTTATAACGTGTTCTAGTGGAGAATGTTTTAGAGCAGTGTTTTCAAACCAGGGTGCCACAAACACAGGACTCTGTTTGACCTGGATCAGCATCATGGGTTGCCATAATATGGGCAGACTGGCCATCGGCACCATAAGAACCAGTGATGCTCCAGAGGCAGGATGCACAATGTTATTTGTTGCTATGGTGTAGCAGCTCACCTGCACCATGGCAACACATGACACTGATCCAGGGCAGACAGCATGCAGGGCCACCCCTAGCATTTGGGAGAGGATGAAAGTCCACTTCCTCCAGACCTTCTCCACTTCCCGCCCTCTTCTGTGCTGCTGGAACCAAAAGGTGGGGCTCTGGTGTGAAGAGGAGACTGTGTGATTGGGGGACTTTGTGATGGGGTGACCCTGATGTGATGGAAGCTTCCTGTATAGAGGGGTGATGGAAGCTTCTTGTATAGAGGAGGCCTCTGATGTAAATGGGGCTTCTGATATGAAGTTGATTTCAAGACAGTTGTGTGCATTGCCCCAGGTTTAGATTTCCCATTGATAAGTAGTATTTCGTTTTTTTTACATTTTAGATTGGGGTGGATTGAAATTGTTCTTACTTTTAAAGAGTGTCATGACTGAAAAAGGTTGGGAACACTGTTTTAGATGCATACACATGCACCCATATACAGTATCTCACAAAAGTGAGTACAACCCTCACATAATATTTTATTATATCTTTTCATGTGACAACACTGACAAATTTACACTTTTCTACAATGTAAAGAGCTTGTATAACAGTGTAAATTTGCTGTCCCCTCAAAATAACTCAACACACAGCCATTAATGTCTAAACCGCTGGCAGCAAAAGTGAGTACACCCCTAAGTGAAAATGTCCAAATTGGCCCCAATTAGCCATTTTCCCTCCCCGGTGTCATGTGACTCGTTAGTGTTACAAGGTCTCAGGTGTGAATGGGGAGCAGGTGTGTTAAATGTTGTGTTATCACTCTCACTCTCTCATACTGGTCACTGGAAGTTCAACATGGCTCCTCATGGCAAAGAACTCTCTAAGGATCTGAAAAAAGAATTGTTGCTCTACATAAAGATGGCCTAGGCTATAAGAGGATTGCCAAGACCCTGAAACTGAGCTGCAGCATGGTGGTCATAACCATACAGCAGTTTAACAGGACATGTTCCACTCAGAACAGGCCTCACCATGGTCGGCAAAAGAAGTTGAGTGCACATGCTCAGCGTCATATCCAGAGGTTGTCTTTGGGAAATAGACTGTGCTGCCAGCATTGCTGCAGAGGTTGAAGGGGTGGGGGGTCAGCCTGTCAGTGCTCAGACCATACGCCACACACTGCATCAAATTGGTCTCTATTACTGTCGTCCCAGAAGGAAGTCTCTTCTAAAGATGATGCACAAGAAAGCCCGCAAACAGTTTGCTGAAGACAAGCAGACTAAGGACAGGGATTACTGGAACCATATCCTGTGGTCTGATGAGACCAAGATAAACTTATTTGGTTCAGATGGTGTCAAGCGTGTGTGGTAGCAACCAGGTGAGGCGTACAAAGACAAGTGTGTCTTGCCTCCAGTCAGGCATGGCATTGGGAGTGTCATGGTCTGGGGTTGCATGAGTGTTGCTGGCATTGAGGGAACTATGGATGCTAACATGTTGTCAGGACACCTGTGGTCAGGAGACAGATGCGCACCACAGGGATGCGAATTGCACTGCAGAAGTGCGAAGTGCATGCTAAGGTTGTGAAGCGCACCGCTAAGGTTGTGGACCTATAGCTGACTGCTGCTAATGAGCTCCGGCTGGTACGGGAAGACGGGCCCCTGGAGCACTGACACTGAAACACAGGGAGGTAGTGCATCAGTTTCTCCAGGGTGCGGACTCTAAGAGCCAGTAGGTATTCGCCAGAGCCTCTGGTGGTGAGGATAGATTTGGCTGCAACTGTATCCAGCTCACGGCCCCTGGGGTCCCCTAGCTCATGATCGGCTGGCTACAGGTGGAAGCGAGGAAGCAGCAGTGCAGGAACAACAAGGATAGAAAGCGGCTTAGCCAAAGGTCAGGGCCAAAAGCAGACAGGGACAGACAGAAGAGCACGCCAAGGTCGGGGTATCAAGCAGACAGGAGAAACAGAAAACAAGCCGAAGGTCGGGTATCAAGCAGGCAGGGATAGTCAGAACAAGCCAAAAGTCGGTAAACGGAAATGGTTTCAGAGCAAACGACAGGAACAACCACACAAAAAGCCAAACAAAGATAACACTGATCGGCAAGGAGGCTTTGCAGCACATGGTCTTAAATAGTGTTTGCTTAATTGGAGGCTGGGGTGGAGTTCACTGAGAATAGATTACTTAGCCAACAGGTGGTGATGTGAATGGCATCTAAGCTGACACAACCAAGAGATAAGCAAACAGACAGGACATGAATGACTATGGGTTCATGACACATGTAGTGTGACATACTGAAGCAGAGCATGATCCCCTCCCTTCGGAGACTGGGCAGCAGGGCAGTATTCCAACATGATAACCACCCCAAACACACCTCCAAGACTACCACTGCCTTGCTAAAGAAGCGGAGGGTAAAGGTCATGGACTGGCCAAGCATGTCTCCAGACCTAAACCCTATTGAGCATCTGTGGGGCATCCTCAAATGGAAGGTGGAGGAGTGCAAGGTCTCTAACATCCACCAGCTCTGTGATGTTGTCATGGAGGAGTGGAAGAGGACTCCACTGGCAACCTGTGAAGCTCCGGTGAACTCCATGCCCAAGAGGCAGTGCTAGAAAATAATGGTGGCCACACAAAATATTGACACTTTGGGCCCAGTTTGGACATTTTCACTTAGGGGTGTACTCACTTTTGTTGCCAGCAGTTTAGACATTAATGGTTGTGTGTTGAGTTATTTTGAGGGGACAGCAAATTTACACTGTTATACAAGCTTTACACTCACTACTTTACATTGTAGCAAAGTGTCATTTCTTCAGTGTTGTCACATGAAAAGATATAATAAAATATTTACAAAAATGTGAGGGGTGTACTCACTTTTGTGAGATACTGTACATACTGTCTATTTGTACATGTATAGGTGGGAACCCATATTCCTTTTTTATACAGTTTAATTATTTTTTAGCATTAGACTTCGGATATTATGGGCACAGTCAACTTCAATACACCAAGATAATTTAATATGCAATTATCTTATAAGATGTCGCTACATGGAATAACCTACTTATTAGAATGCTCCCTTCACTCCTGGTGATAACAGTTCTTCTTCAGTAGTTCTCATTATTCTTTATTCTTCCTTTGACCTTATTTGCAATTTCTTCTTGTTCCAATCTCGTTTCTTGAAGTTTTGCTTCTTGGGAGGTTAGTCATTCATCAAACACTCACTAACAATGTCCCTGTGGCCTTTGTAGAAAGATGCTTGAGGAACTGCAAACACTTGCTGGCCAGGTAAATGATCCATTCCATCTCTATGCAGCCTAGAAAATGTCAGAGGACTTCTTTGTATGTAAATGCCTTTGGCTAAGTTCAGATGAAAATATATTTGGTTTCCAAATTTTACTGTATTGAAGTACATGACATTAGTTCGTTTTCAGCTTAGTGTATAAGTATAGGAAACAGTTCACGAAACCGAGATGTCATGCAAGCACTGTTTGCTGCACATCCTTTCAATTGAAGTGGTTGTGAACCTCAGACATGGATATGAACATGTCATTTCTATCTGCTGCTTCATTCCTTTGTCTTCAACATGAATTACTTCTGACAAATTTCCCTGACACCAAGAGAAAAAAGGTAACAGGAGAGGGACCTCCAGCTGATTGACAGCCTCAGCTTTGTTCCTGTGTGCTGTGTGAAGGGGGGGGGGGTGTCCCTTCCCTCCAGTCAGCTCCCAGCTTTCCTCCTGGAGCTCTGCAGAGTGTAATTTCAGCTCTCCGCCCCTTTTTTCTGAATTCTCAGACAAGATTTATAAATTTCGGACTTTGAACAGATGTAGCGAAGAGAAGACATATAAACAGATACAACTTATGTAGGAGGATTTGTTTCATCTCTGTATATGACCTGAGGCCAGTCGCTTCAATTAGTATACAGTAGATAAGGGTTTTACAACCACTTAGTAGTTGTAAATCCTCACTGAATCACATTTAGGGGTTCATTTATCAATGTTTTTACACAAGTTCCACACAACCTTCACCCAGGATTCATACATTTTTCCAATGGAATCCAATGGAATCCTATTTTTGGAATTCCAATGGAATTCCAAAAATAGGTAAAAGTTGTGTGAAAACATTTAACAATACACACTAAAATTAGTGTGCTAAAGGACTGCGTATCATAAATAAATATCAAGGTTTTTTTAATTAAATACCTCTTTCATTTATGTTTTTATGCTTTTTTGCATCTCAGCACTGCTGATCTTCTTTGGCCTTTTTGCAACCACTTTCTTTCTACATGCACTTCAGTAATGAATGCATGGCATTTGCACAGCTGATTTCTTGATAAAGACAACAGTGAAACAAGACTGCATTTTATGTGCTGAAATGGTCACTTAAAAACATGGTCAGAGGGAAATAACCCTGAAACAGGAAGTGCCTGCTTAGAGGCCTTCATGGTAGGATCGCCAGGTGTTTTAATGAGAGCTGCAGTTTTAAAACGAATGACCATTACTTTTACATGTAAAAACTTACCGTATTTGTGACTTTATGGAGTGGACTTTAAAGTGGAAGTTTAGTCAAAACCTAACTGACTCTAAACCTACTCTCTGCCAAATTCTAAGCCTATTCTATATAGCCATGTAAAGAAGAAATCTATATACTTACCTGTTTTGCAGCCGCTCCAGTCCGGTCCCAGGTTGAGCTGTCAGCAGCAGCTTTACTGTGTAGGCATGTGCAGGAGAGGCAGCTGACAATGGAAGCCCCATAGTAAGTCTATGGGTGACGTCACTTCCTAGGCATTTCACAGCTGTTGATGGTTCTCTCCTGTATACAGCAGCCACCACTGGAGACCGGACCGGAGCAGCTAAAGAACAGGTAAGTATAGCGATTTTTTTCTTTACAGGGCTAGATAGATTAGGCTTAGAATATGGCAGAGAGTAGGTTTAGTTTTGGCTAAACTTCACTTTAATAACTGATTTACATCTACTTCCATTGGTTCCGTTATCCTGACTGGACGTCATATGACGTCTTTCAGGAGAACAGATCTATAACAGATCAACGCATTTTATGCTGATCAATTTATCGCCGAAAACCCAAATTTCACCCTTGCCTGACAATATGCATGGAAATGTATCACGGTTTCCGAATTTAAGACCTTTCTGGGCCTATCCCTCAACATGGGCATTACTAAAAAAGAATGAGTTGCGTTCATATTGGTCCGCTGACCAAATTCATCATATGCCCGTGTTCTCTGCTGCCATGGCCAGGACTAGATAGGAGCAAATATCGCAGTTTATGTACTTCAACAATCGCAAAAGTCTGTCGTCCTCGGAGTGACCATGGATATGATTGGCACCACAAAATTTTCCCCTAGTAAATCACTTGCACCAAAAATTTACAGCCTTGTATACGCCCCAACATGCTGTTTGCATAGATGAGTCCCTGAAGTTTTCTGGCTGTCTTGTTTTCAAACAGTTTCTCCCCAGCAAGCGTGCCAGATATGGGGTCAAAATATATAAGCTCTGTGACAGGGCAACAGGACTTTGAAGATTGGACTTTATAGGCATAACAGTAACCAATATTTAAAATACATTAACTTTATTTATACATGATTAAAAGAAACAATAGTTGCTTAAAATCACAATGATGATTGAACGTCTGTAAAGCAAATTAAACACCACTAGTTATACATCAATAATAGCATTCAATAAGGATAAATACAGTTCATCCTGAACCGTTAGACATGATTCCACAAAGCTTGATGTATTCTGATTGTGGTGTAATGTAGCTTAGCTCAGTATTTTAAATATTGGTTACTGTTGTGTCTATAAAGTCCAATCTTCAATGTCTTGCAACAATTTCCAGTGAATTAGGACGTGGCACAGTGCTACCTTGGTATCCACAGCACCAGCCTGTGCTGATACTAAACAGTTCAATTTCATACCAGGCTATACATGTAGTGTCCGGATTTACGAGGGAAAAGATATTAGCATGGAGCTCCCCGACTGCCCAGACTACATAGGGAACAGCAGCAAGATTGTTTGGGACTTGGTGTCACCCTTATTCTGAAAGGGGTACCACTTGTACGTGGACAATTTTTGCACAAGGGTTCCACTTTTTAGACACCTCTTTGAATTTGGAATTGGAGCATGGGGCACCGTGCAATCTGATCGCCGGAACTTCCCCCAATGGCTTGTAATTACCCGACTTAGACGGGGGAGAGAGCCTGCTTGAGGTGTAATGAATTGCTTGCAGTGAGGTGGAAGGACAAACAGAACGTTTTCACTCTGTTTTCCATTCACGCAGATACGGCAGTCCAAACTGTAACAACAAAACTAGATGTTTGGGGGGAACACCCTGCCAAACGCATGGTGCTGCTCGTAACGACCAACAAACAGAAAGTGTATAAAAGTTACAGCGCACACATGATACATACTCCTGACCAGACCTGTTTGGGTTGGTGAACCCCATCCTCCTTAATTAGCCCCAATCAATGTCCACCTGATCCATGGGATGTGTCCTCTAGTCTCCCATAAAGAGAGGCGTTAGCTTCCATGGTTTAAGAGATAGGAGCATTCACTCTAAGGTCAGTGTAGGTTCCCATTGGTAACGGGGTACTTTGCAGCAGTCAATGGGCTTAGCACTTCATGGCCATTCAGTGTGACCAAACCCCCGTATTTTTGCATTTTTTGCTACATACGTTTTAGATGCTTTTAAAATA